>JAREYC010000001.1:75347500-75925000 GCA_030015325.1 Cryptoblepharus egeriae | reverse complement strand
TCATAATGGACCTGTGTGCACTACAGCTGGTGTTCTTCCCATGGTACCAATTCTTACTTTATCTTTTAAGCACTTTGCTGCTAAGATCTCATGCAGAGTGCTTATGTTTTGTTAAGAGCTTCATTCTTAGAGAAATAGCTTAACACATGTTCTAAAAAATGTTGTACAACTTATTGCTTAAAACACATTTCGAAAATGTATAAGTACTGTAGTGTTGGCACAGACCTTTAAGTGGAAACCTTAAAAAAAACAACAACAACAAAACACAAGCCTCTAGTTTGGGAGAGTTCCCCCCCCCCCCCCGGCATTGGGTTAAATATCTACAGAGGAATACACTGATTTAAAGACTTTACCAAGAATTATCTCAGATTTTTTGCACAGTTTCCAGCTCCTCAAGGCAATGTGTGAGGAATGTATCATCTTGAAAAGCGAGGGTGTCATTTTACCCTTAAGCATTAAACAAAAAAAGAAAAGTTGGAAGGGAATCATGCCAAATTAGAAGGGAGGGAAAAACTAACATCAAAAACAAACTTGAAATAACGTATCTATTTATGCAAGGTAATGTTTTTATTTTTGATAGTGGGAGACTCTTAAGTGTGTTTAGATGTCACTGGCCTAAAAGAACATCTGTTCAACTGTGGCACCCTAGGAACTCTTCAGAGTTAGTCTTAGGTGGGTGTACAGGTCCAACCTTCTTATACACTCATTTTTTAAAACAGATTTGACTCAACATGAATGGTAACTGCAAATCAGTTTTAAAAACTGCTTTTCTACTATTGTAGAGAGGCAGTCAAGCAAGCAATCATTCCATTTTTCAGTTCCAGAATCAAATTGATATTGAGGCACTGCCTTATTCAGTTAGGCACAATAGAGGAGCAAGAAACCTGGAAGTGGGTCCTTAAACCTATTTTTCATTGTTTTCTTTAGACAGTGGTGCCTTGTAAGCCAAACATAATTCGTTCCAGAAGCATGTTTGTCTTAGGGCAAAATCCAGAGTAACTATGGGGAGTCCTTGCTCCAGTGTAAGAACAACTTTGGATTCCAATATGAATTTCCCATAGGTTTTCACTAGGTGGTGCAGTAACTATGGGTGCACATATAGTCTCTTACATTTTTTTCTCACGTCGTTACTCTGGATTTGGGGATTACAAAGCATTCTTCTTATGAAGTGGATTTTTCCATTGGAAATAATGGAAACTCAGATGATTGGTTCCACAACCCATATAAAAATATTAACTGTATATAAAAATGATGACAAAACACTGTAATCAAATTCAAAACACTGTAATGTAATACAGAACACAATTATTGTAATAAAACACTGTACAGTGGCAGCTCACGTAACAAATTTAATTCATTCCGGAGGCATGTTTGTTATGTGAAACATTCTTTACGTGAAGCGGATTTTCCCATAGGAAATAATGGAAACTCAGACGATTGGTTCCACAACCCAAAAATATTCATATAAAATATTAACTGGATATAAAAATGATGACAAAACACTGGAATTGAATTCAAAACATGCATTCAGTGTGCATGATCCTATGAAGTCTACTTAGGCTGCAATCCTAAAGACATTTTCCTGCGAGTAAGCCCCATTGAACACAATGGGGCTTACTTTTGGGAAGACATGGTTAGGAGGCTGCAATCAAAGACACTTTCTTCTGTGATCAAAGATACTTTCCAAGTGTCTTCCCACTTTCTCCTTTTCTTCATCCTGAGCCTCCCTCTCCCCTGCTCCCTTCTGGCTAGACCTGAGCTGCTTCCCTCTTCTCCACTGCTCTTCTCTCCCTCTGCCCAGCTGACACCCGGCCACAGAAGGAACAGCATGGAAGTGTTGCTTTTGCTATGGCCAGGTGAGCTAGGCAGCCCTGATGCTTTTTAAAAGGGCTGCCGGCCAGCGTATCTGCCCCAAACGCCAACGAGTTTGTTCTTTATGTGAAGCATAGTTTGTTACGTGAAGCAGAATCCTAGAGAAATTTTTGTTTGTTACATGAAACATACTTTACGTAAGGCGTTTGTTACGTGAGGCGCCACTGTAATAAACTGTACAGTAAAGCAGAAAAGAAAAACCTTTATGGCCAAGATGACTAATTTTGACTGGTGTCTTTTTGAGCCACTTTAACAAGGAACCCATCTCTCTCTCTGTGTGAGATCTATCTTACACATTGGCAGTTTGCAACAGGAGCAGCAGCAGCAACAAAAGCTTCTGCCTTGATGCAAAACAGGGAAGATCCTATGCTGTCTACCCAGAATCAAGTTCCATTGTATCCAGTGGAGCTTAGTCACAGGAAAGTGCATAAAATGCCAACCAGACTCTTTCCAAAACTGTCCAGGCAGGGAAGGTGTGAGGGGGAAAGAGGGATAGTGGTAGTGATTCTATGATTTTAGTGGGGTCCAGGCAGGGAGGGGTTTTCCTTGGGGGAGGGGGTTTCTTGTGGAGCAAGGGTTTCTATTGAGGGGATTACAGGAGGGGGTTTTCCTCCTACCTGATGGTGGCTTGCTGGCTGCAGGAGTCTCAGACCTGCAGGCTCCAGGCTCAGACATGCTTGCCTGGACGCTGTTGCCTGTGTGTCCCTCTGATGACCGGGTGTGGGTACTGCATGCAGGAGGAGAGTTCCTGCCTCAGCCGCCCAGCCAACGAGCATTCGTCTTCCAAAGCACTTTCGTCTTACAAAGCAGAATCCCATAGAAATTTTAGTTAATCTTACAAAGCATTCGTCTTACAGGGCATTAGTCTTACAAGGTACCATGGTAGACTGATTTTTTTTATCCATGGGAGGTTTTAGAATGGAATTCTACTGGATAATGAAGGACACCCATACCACCCTTTTCTAGGGAGACTCAGGGTGCAATCCTAACCAATTGAGGCCAGGATAACTCACCCAATTCCCCACAATGGTGTTCGGAGGTCAGACTCATCAAATTTTTTCTTCCATTATTGTTCTCCACTATCCGCTGAAACATTTCACTACCACAGCTTCTCAGTAAATGTCAGTTCCCAACATATTGCTGCATTTCCTGCTGCATTTCCTAAAGTTACATTCACAGCAGAGAATGATCTAAGCAACAGGGAGCCCACTGCTTTTGGGCTTTAGCACTAGTGTTGAGATCCAGTGCCAGCACAAAGTGTAATAAATGTGCCACGAAGCATGCTTACTCCTCCAAGGGAGGAGGAATCCTGGGACTAGGTCATTTCCAGTAAGTGCTATGCCTCAAAAGTGTGTGGACCACAGACTGGTACTCTTCTAGCACCAGTTGGAGGTTGATTATTTTTGGGGTGGGGAAGGCAGGGAGTGGGTGTAATGAGAAGAGAGAGCAGAGGCCTGGAAGAAGGTGGAGATGGTGGCAGACTTAGCCACCATATCCTATACTCCTTCCCAGACAAGGCAGAATTGGGACTTGGAGGATCTACTAACGTTGGTCTCCTTGGCTCTGTCTCGATCACTACCTGTCACTACCTAGGGCAGTGATTATCAACCAGTGTGTCCTCAGGTGTGCCATTGGAATTTGGGGATTGACATTAATTGATAGGAAAATTGGGGATTTGATCAGCCTGGTGTTCCTTGAAAATTTCATTGCATTGTTAGTGTGCCATGAGGTGAAAAAGGTTGAATATCACTGACATAGGGCAAGGGAGAAAATGCTCCTTTGTCCCGAGGAGACCTCTGCCAGCAACCTAGTGTCCAAAGAATGTGGTGGTTGCTATTTTGGCACTGCTGAAGCCATAGGTACTGGAACCCTATGATTTGGCTGCGTGTCAAGTCATGAGTTGGGATCATGAATGAAAATTACTCTAATAATATAAAAGCTAATGAATTGTGTGTGTGTGTGTGTGTGTGTGTGTGTGTGTGTGTGTGTGTGTGTGTGTGTGTGTGTGTGTGTATCCAACAGTTAAAGAACTGAAAGGATAATTGGTGCAACTACCTAATAGTGTTTTGATGTGAACAAATGATAATACAGATTGAACAACAAGCCTGTTTCTTATGTACGTTTCTATACATTAGTAGAATACCCATTTTAAGAGTACTTAGCGTAGATTATTAACTGTAACTAAAACACACACACTGTGCCTGTTGGAGGGCTTTTGTCTATAGCAATTCTCTGAAATTTCAGTTCACTGACCTCAGGGCAAATTGGAAAAACCTGGTCCTGCTAATTTAAATCTTAACTAGAGTTAGAAGAAAATAAGATTACAGTGTGACATGTTCATTCTTTCAGTGACTTCACTGATACTCTTGGATCAGAGATGAACTCTGCCATTGTTTCTGCATAAGGAAGTCCACTATAACCAATAAACCACAGTTTAACAGTGCAAGATGCACTGTTGAAACATCTTGCACTGATTGAACTCATCTTGCACTGAGAAACAGTGCAAGATGAAAACAATGTCACCATTCAAAAGGTTCTTAAAACATGCTTAGCTAGCAACCTGAGTTGGATTTGATAAGCGGCAATTGCATCTTTATTTATAAACAAGCAGGTAAAAGGAAATATTGCAGTTTGAATGGAATGATGTAGATGCATATTATTACACTAATATAGTCTAATCCACTCTTCACCTTCTCTGCACACCATTTAAAGAATGTAGCACTGCCATAAATAGCTGTCACGTGTAGTGACTTTGGCGCCCTGATCTTATAGATATTAACAGCTGCAATGGCACGAAGAGTAGCTAACACTAACAGTATAACTGTACAGTGGGACAAGTTTAGCCTGTTGTGTTGGTTGTCTGTTGGCTGCAATCTCCTAGTTATTTGGTTAGGGGGATTTTGACAATATAAATGTGGTTCTGGGATTTAACAACTTGTATATAAGATTTGGATTTGACTGAGTCAAGGGTTCCTTCCTCTTTCTATAGTATTATCACACAGGGATGTGCAGTGGTGGGCCCAGCCCGGCCCAAGAACCAGTTCTCCAAAAGTGGGCGGGGTCAGGGGCGGGGCCAGGGCCAGGGGCAGGGCCGGGGAGGTTTTTAATTTAAAAAATAATATTACTTACTTCAGAGTAGACCTGCATAGGATGGGGCTCTGAGGCTGCAGTCCTCTCCATGTGGATCCCTCTCAGCCCCCCCTGGCCAGCCTGGAGAGGCTGGGAGAGCGTGGTGGTGCAGCGCGGATGCTTCTCAGCCTCCGCGGCTGGGAGGCTGGGAGAGCACCGAACCAGTCTGCATGGTTCTGGGGGCCCCCTGCCGCTGCTGGCTTTCCAGCGGCAGAGGGATTGGAAGATCAGGTCCCCCAGAACCGGAGTGAACCCGCTTGGGCCCACCATAGGGGATGTGTGAAAGTCATGGAATAGTTGTTATTCTGATATCATGGCTTCTGAGAAAAATCTTGAATATTCTTTCATTCAAATGAAATGTTGTCCTGTTTTATTAGGACAAAGTAATCACAAAAGATCAAACAATGATGCTATTATCGTCTGGTAGGTGTGAAATGGTTCATCTCCATGGTGGGTTGCTGGGATGAAGACATTTGGCTTTGTCTCCATATTTTTGAAATATAAAAATTAATTGTCAGATTTTATAATTCCAAAATGTGGGAGTATTGCAGCATTTTTTATTCAAGTAGTTCTCCATGTGTAATGAAATAACCTCCAGCATCTACCAGAAGCTGATCCAATTTTGCACAAGTCTGATCTCCATTTGCAAATACTACAAACTGCAGAACTTTGGGATATTTCTAGCATGCACCCTTTCCTCACTTTACTTTCAACTAATGAACAACCCAATCCTAAGCCCCGAGTTAGCCAGTGCTCCAATGATACTACCAGTGATAGATACTACCTGACCCTATGGATGCTGGGCTAGTGCTAGGAAAGGGAGCCCTTCCCAGTAACACAGCTATAGTGCCCATGGGTCTACTCAGATCTGTGTCCATATTTTAGCTGGCATAGAGTTGAGGAAGCACACATTGGGTTGCATGGGCTGGGAGGGAGGTTAGGATTCACTGGCATTATGCATAAGGCACTATGCATAGGATAATGCAACCCTATTCGCATCCCTGTGCCCTGTCCCCTCCGTCCACCCTTTTTGTACCACATTCTGCCCACTCCTCACCTCCATCTCTGCCTCACGTAGGACAGCCCATGCTAGAGGAGCACCAGCCAGTCACCCACCCATGTTGTGCTAAGACCCAGTGTCAATGACCATCTGCGTGCCTGTGGAAACCAGTGGTAATACTAAAGCTCAGCACTGGTCCTGGGGCGGTTAGGATTGGACCTGTAATAATGAAATCTATGGAGCCCAATCCTATTCAGCTCTCCAACTCTGATGCAGCTGGGTCAATGGGGAGTGCACTGCATCCTGAAGTGGAGGGAAGTCACAGAGATCTTCTCAAAATAGGGAATGTTTGTTCCTTTATGTGGGAGCTCCATTGAATCTGCATCTGTGTTGGAAAGTTGGATAGGATTCGGCCCACAGCTACCTACAGTTTATTTATAGTTAAGTATAAAGAAATAATGGATTTCTTGATATCAAGCAGGGAAACTATAAACCTATGGTGACCCAAGAATATCAAAGGGCAAAATATCCATTCTTTGTTCAAACTTTTTTCAGGAATTTTTTTTTTTGCTTTTTGCAACAGAGGAAGTGAAGAGTTAGGGCAAAACAGTGTCTCTTTGTCCATGCTCATGCCCATGATTCAAAGATATCTCCATGCTCTCTGTCATTTGAAAATGGTCTTTCCAATTAAAGCAGGCTGCTCAAGGATCCTGACATACAGCTCTTTCATTCCTAACCCTTTCAATGTTTTTAACACAGCTTCTGTTTCCATGTTGTGAATGGCCTTTTCATAGTACACAATGTTTCATAATATTTGGCAGACTTATTCAAAACCTGATTCACTGTCTGCTTGTGATCCCTGGGTCAGGAATTACTCCAGACACAAAGTTCCCCAAAGGGTAAAACAAATTATTGCAATTAAGGTTCAAGAGGAAAAGATAAAGAAAAAAAGTAATTCATCTATCCATATTTGTACGATTTAAACTCAAACATATGTTCATGCAATTTCCCACAAACATGTTGCACTGCGTCTGATCCACTTTGAAGTCTAAAATATACTTACTGCTAAAAAAATTGGTTAGGATTGCACACTCATTTTGTAAGATTAATACAAATATGCCATTCATGAGATGAACAATGAATTCAACAATCCAGGAATTAGCCAATATTTTAGACCTTGTGCACTCACATACCTGCAGACCCAAAGAATTATCAAATTCTTTACTTGTAAATTCTCAATTCAGTTTTCATCATTGGACTTAGCTGTGAGGAGGCTTGGCCTTAAAAACATTTCACATTTTAAATATATTGCAGTTTAGTTTTCCACTGAAGTTTGCACTTCATAGTTTGAATTATATGATGTAAAAATCAAACATGTAAATATGACGACGCCTGGACACTTAAAAGCTTACTTTTTAAACATCAAGGGGAAAAATGCTTTTATTTTTTATATAACTTAATGATTGCCCAAGCAAAACACAATTGGTTGGTCTGAACTTTCTAAATGACTGTTTCATAATGGCTAGTTTCATAATGCGAATCCATTTTGGATTATCTGACCGAAGATAAGACTTCAATGGATTTACAGTATCAGTCACCACTTTACCAGTGCCACAAAGGGGAATTGGAATTAATTGGATTATGTTAGTATCCACCCGCTGATTGTAGAAAAGTCTCAAACTGTAACTATTTCAAACAGACCATATCTCTCATCAACCAAGGGATTTGCACTTCAACTTGCCACTAAGGCTTAATTTCTTTGCTCTGCTCTCTTTTGGTTTGGGAGAGGTCACTGGGAAGACTTTATTCAAGTTTATTCACTCTGATAGGGCAACTCTCTTCATTACTTTAAGCTACTTTATGTCGCAGCTACGCTTCTCTTTATCTTCTGGGAAGCTCAGCTTTCACTTCCTTTCAAATGTGACACTGTTGTTGAGATGGGTCCCTTATGTGCTGTGCTAGTTTGGCAGGGCAAGGAGCCAGAGGAGACTGGCAGAGGGTGATGGTAGACTTTGCTTACGGCATTTCGCAAGTGAAACTATGTGGTCATTTCAGATGGCATTTTTTTTGCTCTTAGGTACAGATACCCATGAACAATCTGGATGTTGATCTGAATTGCCTAGGTTGTGGGTAATTATAACCAATTATGAAAAGTGTAGCTGACATGTAGGGGTACATCTGTTTCCCCAATGTCCTTCCCACCCAACTCTTCTCACTCACTGATGGCATAATCCTAAACCCCAGTTAGGCTGGCACAAGTCCTGTGCTGACCTGGGGACATCAAAAAGGTGCCATAAGACACATAAGTCAGGGCGGTGCACAGATATGCACTGACCTCCCCACACTATCAAAGGAATGGGGAGACCAGTGAATTGTGCTGGTCAGAATTGGTTAGGATTGTACCCAGAGAGTGAGAAGGGAATTGGTGCAGCAGTAATTCTCATCTTCCTCCGATGCTGCCGCCATGAACAGTTGTGGTGGTTGTTTTGATTGCTCCCTTCCAGAATATTTTTCAAAACAAGATTGCTCTGCATCCTCCAGCTTTTTCTTGGTAAGGATTAAAAGACAGAGAAAGAGACAAGAATGACTCTCTAACAAAGTGACAATGTGGCATAATCACAAGGCCCCCCAAAATGTAAGGCATCCAAGAAAAATGTAGGACATGACAAATAAAAACTAAAACACTCATTATATTGCTTTCATGTGCACTATATTAAAAACTTTATTACTTATTATTAAATTTAAAACTACTGTATTACATATAATTTATTACATATACGGCACAGTTCTGTGCATGGCTCCTTAGAAATGGGTCCCATTGCATTTGGTAGGGCTTACTCCCAAGAAAGTGTGTATATTATTGCAGCCATAATTTATTAATTATAAGAAGGTAATATGTCACCTACTCACAAGGAAAAAGAAGACAATAAAGATTTTTTTCTAGGACACAAGGCTAAATCAAGGGCAGTGCATTTCTAAAGGGGCCTAGGGGGCTGTGGGCCTGGGTAGCAGACTCAGAGGGGTGACACACTGGGGGTGACCAAGATTACAAAAAAAGCAAAAATTGCTAGAATCCTTTGCGGTAACCCCTTCATGTCATATACCACTGGATGTGTATCTTCTATGTGAATCCAATACAAAAACAACAACTTTGAAATATGTTCTTCCTATCAAAAGATATGGCTAAAAACTAAAAAAAAATGCATGCAGCTCTATGGAAAGTAAGAAGCCATATTGCACCTACATGTGTGAGCAGACAAATGTGCCTTAGTCTGTTGGAAAAGGCAGACTGAGAGGAATTCAGTGAGCCCAGAATGAACGCAGTCCCCACAAATCAACCCAGAAGAGTTGCATGATAATCCCTGATAATTGCATTGAGCCCTATGGAAAGAGGAACTGAGCAACACAGCCACGTTTACTTGTGAGTAAGCAAAGGTGCCTTGGCTCGTGTTCAGGTTAGGCACAGAGGAATGGAGGCCACCAAAAAGGTCCCAATCCACTGAAGTGGAGCTCAACAAGTGCTCCAGAATCATCCCCTCACAAAAAAGAATAGAACAGAGGCTTAATTGATAAGGTGATTTAAAATATGAAAATATTAATTGATATATAACAAACTGCATGAATTAATATTGATACTAAATAAATAATTTTGATATGTGGGTGCGACAAAAAATTTGTGGGCCCCGGGTGCCAAATGACCTAGGTACGCCACTGATCCAGTACATGCCTGGGTACCCTGCCATCTACTCTACTTGCTTTGAGATCTGCTTTTGTTTGGTTCCTGTTTTACATCTTTTTCAAACTCACAGGCTGGGAAGAGTGGAGTCTAGGCATGGAGTCTTCTTCTACCTCCAGCATACTCAATCCAGCCTGGGTGGAAACCAGCACCGGGTAGTAGTGTGTGGAAGTGGCTGGGTGGAAGCCAGCAGACAATGGAGTTCAAGGTGAAAAGAGTGCGGTGAAAAATGGTATGGCTGGAGATGAGAGTGTGCAGTTTCTGCCAGTAGTTCAGACTGAGCTGATCTTGCCAGAAGTGCAGATGTCTCTATAATTCTTCTGTGGCTACTAATCCTTAGAATTGCTCACACACAAAACTTTTCCCTCTGGAGACTTTAAGATACTATGACAGAGCATGCATTGGCGTTTTGTACAGACTCATCCAACTCTCATTCTGAGCAAGTAATTTCGCAGGTTTTTAAAACAGTAAAATAGTGGTGTTCAGAATAAAGGATGGGACCAAAAAAATGCCAGTAAGTCAGAGCTGGGCATTTTATTCGTTGCAGCATAGTGGCAGCCTGCTGGCCTGCTGCACTGCTATGCTATTAATTTTAGAATGCCTGAAGTATGTATTGCAGCTGCCAACTCAGCCAGGATCAATTGTCACCAGAAACCCACAGAGTTCCACTTGGATTTTGTAAAGGGGGTGATTGTATCCTGATCCCTCTGACCTACTTATGGTTTGCAGGGGGTTCAAGTGCCATGTGTCAGTACTCTTCCTCAGCACGGGGTGTCAGCAGAATGAAAGGGAGAAGGAAGGGTGTCACCGTGCGAAGGAGGCAGAAGGAAGGCCTGTCAATGCCTTAATAGAGACCTCGGGGTCTTGATGAAAGGAGGGGATTAACCTTCACCCGGTTCCTTCTCCTTGTCCATGGCTGACTTCCCTGAGTTCTGCTGGTCTTCCTTCTTTTAGATGTTCTCTATAGTGCTTATCCTCTTGCTGCCATAATCTTTTGTTTGTATTAAACCAATTGTACTCAGCCTTTCCATTTGTACATCCAAAAACTCAAGGTTGCTAGCATTATTTACAGCAATGAAGCCACCATATATACAGTTTTAAAAAAACTCAGAACAGTAGCCAAACCAATGGTATATCAAGGGAGGTGCAGTTGCACCGGGCAGTGAGCTTAGGGGGGCTACAAGCTGAGCTTGACACTAGTGGTTACAATTATGAAAAACAGGGTATGTATGAATGAGAATATCATCATGATATATATTGCTGGAAAGGTAATTTAATGTAGAATGCAATGAAACAAACTGCATTGGAATAGCCATATGCTATCAAAGGTTATGGCCAACTGACACATAAGCTGATGGAACAAAAAGTGGATTTTCTTAACTCAAAACTTTCCCATGATACTGATTGCTCTGAGAGCCAATGAGATGTAATTCTGACACTTATGGAACTAAGGTGTTAATATGAATCAGCTCTCACTTCCATATACTGTACCTATAGTGTAACACAGTTATCCATGCTAACTAGGCATATAGGCACTTCTAAGTAATTAGCAGGGAAAGAATAATCATTCTTCTTTGCCCCTGCACAGTTTCCCAAACCAATAAGGGACACAGTGTTTTTATTAAATCAAATTTGATTTTGTTTTTGTGGGGCAGTGGGGGGGGGGGGAGGGAGGAGAACAATATCATCTTTGACTCCAGTTAGCAAATAGGTGCTTTAGCTATGCTACTAGCAGTGCAAATGGGTGGTGAACTGCTGAGGAAGAGGAGGCAGATTTTTCCCCAATTTTCTTTTTAAAAATACTCAGGGATGACATCACTTCTGGTTTTGACGTTACATCCAGAGCAACTTTTTGAGCTTTGCACTGGGCTACATGTTCATTAGCAATGCCACTGAGCCAACCTAAGAAGTTTTAGAAGGTGGAATGCTGTAATTTTTTAAAAAAAACAGCATTACACTACTGCTAGAAGTCCAAATCCTGCCAATTCCTTTTCAAAAGCATGTAAATGCAACTAGAGAAATAGGCAGCACTGCAGTGGGAAGGTAACAGTGTTGTCTTTGGCTTCAGCATTTAGTCATGCTGGCCACATAACACAGAAATGTCTTTGGAGCACACTGGTTCTTTGGCCCTGTATGGGGAATGAGCATTGACCTTAAAGTGGGTCATGATTAGCAAGGTGACCTGCAGAGGACACTTGGACCTTTACTAGGCCAATAGGGAGGATTCCAGTCTTAGTTCTATAGAATTGAACCTTGGACACCTGCTATCAGCCAGTGTAGACTGTACTGAGCAAGATAAACCAATGGTCTGATTCTGCATAAAGCAGTTGCATATGTTCACACATGCAACCAGTCTTCCACGGAAGAGTAATACTGCATTTCATGATGGTATTTGTACTTGTGGACCCATGAAATAGTTAAAGTGATATCTCACTTTATCGTGATAGTTACCTGGGAAAATCAGGTGACCGTGACACTTGGTGACCATGATCACAGTGGTCAATATTTTGATAATGTGTTTCATACTTTGCATATCTAGAAGCCAATACTGAATAATCTCATAAGATATGTCACTGTACCTTGGGAAAGGAGGTGCTTAAGAGATTGTGGAGGGACTGTATCAACAGACATGTGCAGATATGTGCAGTTTTCAGCTGAGCCATCAATTGGAAATAATTTATTCAAACAAGAATTTATCATACTGCTGACAACATGGCCATTCATGAAGGTACATGGCCCTATCCAATCCTTCACTAGGGTTCATGGAGCATCTGCTTGGCCTGCAATAGCCACTGCAAAAGCATTGTAAAGCACTTGGTAATGACATTGATTTGCAGGGCCAAAAGGAACACTGACACCGGCACAAGGAGTTGCACTTGCTGGACAAGGTAATTCTAGTGTTGTACAATGCAGGGGATGGAAAAGGTTAGGGAGGAGTGGAATGACAAAGTGAAGGCAGCAGTGCAGGTGGGGAGCAGGTGGACTAGAACTGGGTGAAGGTTGGATTGGATCCATCAGCACACACCATATTCTATCCCCCTTCCTGGATCTGATCTGCCAACATGTATAACTCTGATTTGCCCCAGAAATATTGCTGGTGTAGGATCAGGTTGGTATATTGTGCAGCCTGTGACTTACTGTGGAGCATAGGGATAAATACTTCCCACAGTTACTGTGGGGCAAAGTGATAAAAACTTCCCACAGATACTTCCTGCCTACCACAATCTGCAGGATGCAGCAAATCACATGCCAGTGACTCTGCAGTGAGGTGAGGAAGTTTGAGTAGGATTGAGTATTCAAGGCACAATCCTAACTAATTTAGCCCAGCAAAACTCATCTGGAATATCTTCCCTGGAAGTGTGGGAGGTTGGCATTTGCCTGTGCACTGGCCTACCCCGCTCCTCCTGAGAACTGGGGCAGAATTGCTTTACAGAACTTTTTGACATGACCCAGGACTTGTGCCAGGGCTTGTGCCGGCTAACCAGAGGTGAGGATTGCCGCCTCAGTCTTCTTAATGTAAATAACTCTTTTTTTGTTACCATTGATTTTTTTCAAGTTCACAGAGACTGATGGAAAAGACGGACTCTGTGTTTCTTTTTGTGCAGATTTTGGCTGTGTTTTGCCATATCAAGAAATGATCTTCCTTAACTGGAGATCCTCCCATCTACAGATGGACCTGAACAGGAACACCTGTAAAACTTAGTACTGACTGATCAACATTTAAAGAAACGGGGTGTTGCAATAAGTTTTCAGTAGCATTCAAACTGAGCCGAAATGCAGGCTTCCTTTTCGTTGTGGAATTCTAAGAGGCAGCAGACAACAAAGCAATTGACAAGAAAGATAGCATCTGCTTTTCTGCCTATTCAAGCTGAGGTTTTTCATTCTAAATGCAAGCAATGTTTCCGAAGTTAACATAATTAACTGAGAACAATCCTGGAACATCATAATATAGGATACAGATGGAAATTCAAAGCTTTAAAAATGTCATATAACTGCAACAGGATTACCATTTTTTATAAAAGAACAAATCTGAATAGTAATCAAAACAGGTGTTTTTATATCAAACACTTCTGTAACGCTGTGAAATTACCACCAGGGTTATTTATGTATTAACTGGCTATGAAGCATTCATTTATTTTTTTTAAAGTATGATCTGTGATAACATCAAAGTGATGAGATTAAAAATGAATGACACTGAACACTGCTTCCTGAAACAATGAAAGAGCAGGAGTTCAATTGCTTGGTAATTTCTGTAGGACTACTTGAGAGATCCTTGTAGTTGTTAATCTCCCACTAACTATTGCTTTACGTTATTAATTATATTTGAACACAAACAGCAAAGGCTTGCATGCTTGTTGGTCTTCTGACACTCTGTTAGCATCAACTAATCATGTGCTTACTAATTTTTTTTCCAACTAAAAGGTATTCAATCTTGAGAATGAATTGCCATCAAAACGTTAGCACAGAGCAAAGCGGATGGAACAACTTCCACTGCTTAACTCATTGTATTTTTTGCATGTGCTCATAATAGCTGGAGCCTTCATAGGCAAAATTTTCCATATTAATCTAGCATTGTATAAAATTCAGGGAAACAGGTCTAGGGGTCAAGAATCATTCATCATCAGTTGAAGTGACATTTGCAACCCTTCACACAGTAGCTGTTTGAAAGGAGAAAAAAAGGTATTCTTATAAAGGAGAGAGGGGATAAGAAACAATCGGAGCACTATCTGGCGACAAGGAAACAAGGTGCCACTATGTCAGCATGATAATGTGCTTAAATTTGATGATGTCATTCATCCATAACCTAAGGAGTCACAAGGCACAAGGCAGCTGCATTCCTGAACTTACTAGTTCTGCTGGAGATAAGTAATGACTGGATGTAAATGAATTGCATTAGTGTGGCTGGGAACACAGCTCTGCGCATCTCAACGATGATTTATATCAGGATCCTATCTTGTTTTTGGAGAATTTTTTGCTTGTTAACAAGGCAGCCCTTGTTCTCATGGCATCCTCCAGGCATAATAGGTTCTGGGAAGCTACTGCAGATAGCTTTTGAGACGGCAAGACAGCATTCCAAGACTTTACAGCAGAACACGCTGGCTAAATTAGGACTTCTAAGGCTGTTAACTAACAAATAAAAGTGCTCTCTCTCTCTCTCTCTCTCTCTCTCTCTCTCTCTCTCTCTCATCCTGCCTGCCATGTCCTCTGCTGTATATATATGTCACATTTTTTAATTATATGAAACATGTTTCTTTATCTTAATTATGCATATCTTTATATTATTAACAGCTGAATCCTAAGTTTAACTAGAATTATTGATTATGGCTGAAATCCTGTGACCATTAACTCATAGATAAAGCTTATTTCTATCCACATAGTTTAACTTTATACAACAATGTGCACCATTACTGAATATGGTTTGTTTACTTTGCATTTCACAAACTGAAATTAATGGGATTTGCTTCTGAATAAAAATGCTTGGAACAGAGACATTAGTAAATTTAATCAGTTCTTATATGTTACAGATTCTAAACATATCAGCTACATTGTTTTCCCTTTTTACTTACCCACCCACTCCCCAAAAGTTAAGAAGTCACCATATCCTGCTGAAAGACATTTTAGTGGAAACTATGCATTTCCTGGGCCCAGCATTCCATTTCAACAAAAAACCCTCTATTGATTCAATGAGAGTTTTGTCTACAGAACAATGACAGCTTTGACCCCTTGAAATGTCCTCTTGCTGTTATTTTCACCACCCGCTCACAAAGGTACTTCAGCCAACAGCCTGGTCACACACGTAGATAGCTAGGATACAAGATGGGCTTTCAACAGGGGAAAATGCATCAAATCAAACCAGTCACTGGCCATACTACCTTGGAAATCACTTCATTAATCCTTAGCCCTTTCAACTTACCACTGAACTAATTATGAATATGGAATGTAGCAACAAAGTGGGCAGAACAGAATGGTAACCTAAAAATTACTGTCACCCAGAGTTGCAAACATGCCCTTTATAGTAACTGCTTTTTTCAAACCTTCTACCTCCAGCACTATGAAAATAAAAAGGTATGTGGAAGAACTAGAGAAAGTGTTTCTGTACGCATACTATACATCTGAGCTTTGAAAGCAACCCCCTCATCTGCATTAGCTCAAGTGTACCCATTTCACGTGAGATCCAATCTCAATTAGTAAAAAGTTATGCAGAAACACTGAAGAGAGAGACACATAACCTCCTATATTAGTGGCAATTACATTTTGTGTCAGTTAATGTTTCAACCAAAGCTACACTTCTTGGGTAATTTCAACATTATGAAATGAGAGATGTGCTAGCAAACTGTGCCCAAAGTGAAATCTTGTAGCAGATCTGTGATTTTTTTTTTTCCTGTTGGAAAATGCAGTGGATTTTATTTTTAAATCTCTGTGGAATTCCCCCTCCACTTTTTTTTCTAAGCCTGATGAGAACAGTTCCACACAATGTTCTGAGCTACTTTTGCTGCTCCATTTTAAATAGAGGCTCAGCTTTAAAACTGGAAGGAAAGCAAAGAGAAATTTTTGTTAAAAGTAACAATGTTCACAGCTGCCATTTGTGGAGAATAGGCAGTGCACCCTAACCCCCAGCTATGTACCAAGTGGGTTATATTTCCATTCACTGGCATTTATTTCAAAGCAAATGGGTTCAGGTATTTTTTAATTGTGGTTGTGTAGTTAAAGGCTATATACTGTCATTTGTCATAATAATCTGTAGTTACACAACATACGCGACAAATTCTCTATGTGTAAAGAACCAGAAATTTTATTGGGAATTGAACTCACATGACCAAAATTAAAATTTTACCATGACCTTGACTGGTTTGTCCTAGATGAGCTTTACAGCACAATTCTATCAATCCACAATTCTGACTGGAGTGTTGCAAAAATGCTATAAAGACAGCTGTTACTTCAACCAGACCCTGGCTGATGGTGAAGAAGAGGAACAGGTGAAGGGACTAGGATGATGGAATAGAGGCATGGAGCACCCCTACAAGGTAGGGCAGAATGTAGAGGATAAAATTGGGAGAGGGGTAAAATTAGCAGAGGAGACCCTACATGCTGAGACTTATACTAGTGATTTAGGCTACAATCCAGAGAAACTACTGGACCTTTTACACCGACGTAGTTATGGTGCCACCTATGGGAAACCTATGAGAAATGCATAGAGCAAGAGAGGGTATGTGCCTCTTACATCTTCCCATAGTCAGTTTAGCTGGTGCAGATTTGAATAGCCCCATTTGGCAGGCTGGGCTGTTATTTTAGATAAGGGGAAAATATCTCCTTAAACCAATGAGACCTGGACACCAACCATACTTGACACACAGGGTGACCAGATGCCTGAACCTAAAAAGGAAGACAAGGTCTTGGATTTGTCTCAGCCTAGCCTTTCCAGCGACAATGACATGTTTGCCTACTCATGAGTAAAGCCACGATATTGGACACTTTAACTTTCCCACGGAGCTCAATGCATATTTTTATTTTAAGTTTTTGGCCATAACTTTTGATAGGAAGGAGATATTTTAAAACCAATTTTTGCATTGATTCTGCTCTTCAATACAAATCCAACAACATATGACATGATGGGGTACTGCACACCATTGTAAAGTTCCAAAATGAAGCCAAAATGGAGGGCAATGAAGCCTTTTGGAGGACACCTGGACAGAAGGCTAATAAAGATGTCAGATCTGGAAAAATCTGGTTATATGGTCACTCTGCTTGACACAGCATATTCCAACCAGTTAACAGTGCCAGCTCAATGTAAGACTGGACTATCAGCTTCATACCTATAAAATCAGTATAATACATCTAATTTATTTTTGCAAAGAACTGATGCAAAAATAAATTCAACTACATTTAAGAAAAAAAATAGGTTATGCAAAATCAAGATACAAGCACATGCCTGCCCAAATATATCTATTAACTCATCATATTAATACACAAACGCTTATTACAGTCCTATTTTATGTATAATTATTATGCTTGGTTCAGATTTGCTTCTAGGAGGCTTTCTGTTTAAGACTAATAGAATAGCTAAAGCAAGATTTGTTGTTGTGCTTGAAAAGCCTTTCTCTCCCATATCAATCTTTGCAATTGCCTTTTAACAGATAGATATAAGTGTGCCCTTTAAAAGCTGAATATGAAAGTTTATCCAAAGAAGAAAAGTCCAAAAGAAAACAATGATGAAAATTCATTTTAACAGGTCCCCCTCTCCCTCCTTGGTGCATCTGGGGAGTTTTTCCAGTCTTTCAAATCTTAGAGCTCTTTCCATCAGAAGATGCCTTAAAGGGACAGAAAGCCTTAAAATATGCTCCCTATGTCTCTAGTTGAGAAAGATACATAGAAGGGGAGGAAAAAGTCAAACAACAATACAAAAAGCATTAATGCAGGGAACAGTGGGGTCTCTGCCTAATTTGACTTTCTCTACAGGTGGTCTGCAGCTGTATCCAAACAGGTTACAGTGTTGCCTTCTCATGAGGGCAACAACAAAGTGGTGTCTGTATTCACAAGAATACATTTCATTTAGTGGCACCAAATGATTCAGGTCTACAAATAAGAAGAGGGGGGGCATTTTCTAGCATAGCCTGAGGTAACTCCCTGTGCCAGCAGACGACAGTGGCGCTCTTGTTTCGCTGGCTGCGCATGAAGATAAAGGGTATCAGAAACCGACTTCACATGACTCACGGAGCCCTACTGCCGGTCAGGAGCTGATTCACTCTGTTTGTATCAGCTCCTTCTCAATTGACTGCAGCAACAGACGAGACCAAATCAATAAGCAATATTCTGAATTTTCATTGACTCTCTGAGGTAAATCAAATGAGTCTTTCAGACTGACATCTGATTCTGCAATGCTGGATGTCAGAAACCGCACAATGGACATCAGAGAAAGCATGTTTAGCAAATACTTTTGACATTTAAATCATCATCCCCCTTATAGAAGGAACTTGGACAAATAAACTCAATTGCAGCTGAAGCTCCAAGAATCGTCGGCTCAGTATTTTTATTAGCCTTTGCAAAAGACAAACCTTTGTACTTGTCCTTTGAAAAGAGGGAATAACATAGAATTAGGGTGCAATCCGAACCTTTGGCAGCACAAGCCCCTCCTACCATAAAGCACTTTTGTGCCACCAGGAAAGGAGTCATTCAGGTGCACAGACTTTTGGGACATCAGATTAGTGTTGGCTGAGTTAGGCTAGCTCAGGAGTTTGCGGGTGCAGAGATGGTGGGAGAGAGGCATTTCAGGGCAGGTGGACCACAGATGGAAAGTGGGCCAGTGGTAGAATTCGGGTGGGGCCTGGATCTGGCTCTTGTGCCAGATCCTAACCCTGAACCAGGTCAGCCTGGGTTATCCATGGACTGCTTAGATCTGCATCACCTAAAGAGGATGCTTGTACTGTCAGTGCTGAAAAGCTTAAGACTGTGCTCGATGTTCTTTGAGATATGTATATCATTTGAACTTCAAGGAAATCAAATTTTATAACAAGCCCCCAAAGAAGAGAAGATTTTTTTCATCTTCAGGTCAAGACACTCAGGATGGGGTTAGCCCAACACTCAGGATGTGGACAAACCCAATAACAATAACAATGCTTGTGAAGCATCTGTTTGTTTGTGGAGTCTTTCTGGGAATGGGATCTGTGTGAATATCAAGGACTGTCCCTATCCTCCTATTTCCTCTCGCTTCCATGTCATGTCTAACCTTCACTGCTTCATTAATAAATAATTTATTTATTTATTTATTTATTTATTTATTTATTTATTTATTTATTTATTTATTTATTTATTTATACCTCTCTTTTCTCCCTATCAGTATTTTTTCTATTGTCAATGTAATGCTAATCTCTGGACCCTAGGAATGATCCATTGTTGGATAATCTCCTTGAATTACATTCAGTAGATACACCTGAGATACCTGGTAAGCAACTGTGAGCTGTAGGAAACTAAATTAGATGCGCCTTAGCCTGATCCAGCAGAATATTATCTGCAGGTAGATTGACAATCTTTTAACATACTTGCTGTTCCTCTTCTCTAGCTCATGTACCCCGTCTTCTACTCTTTTTTTGGACTTCCTTGTGATACCCATTCTATAGAAAGGTTAATGACTGAAAATGGAATATCTCAAATGTATTTTATTTCATGATTAACAGCTCCTTGCAAGGGAAGGTAGACACGAAACCCATATATACACACACAGTATCATAAGAGTGTGATGTCCTCCATTCCCTCCCACCTGTCCTGACCTCCTTTCCATGGCAAGGTTTCTGTGGGGGAAGGAGACTTCAGTATCTGCATCACTGTCAACCTCTTGCATCTTGGAAGGCATCAAAGAGGAAAACACACACAGGTAAGTAACAGAACAGAAGTTTGCTTTACTTCCAGAGGAGGTTCATAAGCATATTGGTTTCTCACAGGTTTCTCTCTTTGTTACAGGTATAAAACAGAGCAACTGAGAATGCAGGCTCTCTGAACAGGTAAGGTAAACAGGCAAATCAACACCTCTATACTTCTCAAACAAGTGCAAATGCATCTCTAATGTCCTTCTATTCTCTTTCAGGTCTCTCCAGGATTCAGACCCACCTCAGCATCCTCTGGCTTGGATGCTTCGGCTTCCACCACTTCTCCCGCCGCAGCCTCGGAGTCCTGCTGCCTCTTTCTCCAGGGCAACTCCTCCAACTGCCCTTCCTGCTCTTCTTCCTCCTCACTCAAATTTCCTGCCTAGTCCGCCCTCCCACAATATCCAGGTGTGCTCTGTGGGAGAATGTGCACTCCTCCCCTTGCGTGCCACCGAGGGGAAGGACCCACAGTAATCCCCCTTCTGTGTCCAAAGTTTCCCCGTCCTCTGTGTTGCAGTTCCACCACGTCTTTCATAGACCAGACCTCCACCGAGTCAGAGAAGAGGTCCATATCAAGGTGGGGGTATCTAGGGTGTCGACTCACATACAGACTTTCTCCCATATAAGTACCCAAAGGCTCTAAATTGTATTTCTGATAGTTGTCCCATGTAAATTCACCACAAAGAGTCATTCACTGCCTTACTCACTGACTGTCACACTGACTATCAATGTCCAGCCAAAACTGCTGGACTTGAAAGTGTGAAATTTAGGGGGGGATACTCCTTCAATAATGTAGGCACTTACTAAGCATCATTTTTTTCAAAATTCAAACCAGAAGGGGGTGAAAAGGGTTGCAGTGTGTTTTTGTCCCTATACTTAACATTGAAGAATTGCTGACTCAACAATGTCTCACCAAAACCCCGGAACCTAGAAGCATAAAAATTCCTTCCATGATGTGAGCACCCATTAAGACCCATTATTTAGAAATTTAACTCCCGAGGGTGTGAAAAGGGGTACAATGTCTTTCCCCCCCTATACTTAACATTGAAGACTGACTGATCAACACCTAGCCCATATCCTGAACTTAGAAGCATGAAATTTGGGGAGTATAACCTTCAGGTTATACTGCTAGTTGTAACCGACTGTACAGTGTGGTGCTGATTCCCATTTCTAAGGTTTTAGAGCCAGCATTGTCCAAAGATACCTCTGTGGTCATGGGGCCAGCATGACTGCTAAAGGCACATGGAACACTTATGTGATGTAAAAAGCCACTAAGAACCAATTTGGTGCCTATGATGTCCAGTGCCCAATGTTGCCCATTGGTGCCCAGCAGGGATGTCAAGTGGTCATTAGGGATGTCTGGTGCCCAGTGGTGCCTGGTGGTCCCTGGTGCCAGATAGGGGTGCTTAGTGGTGCCCACTATCCGCTGGTGCCTGATAGTGCATAGTGCCTATAGATGCTCATTGCCCAGTGTTGCCTGGTGGTGCCTGATACTGCCTGCTGCCTGGCAGGGATGCCCAGTGCTAAGTAAGGCATCTTACTGGATGGTGTCCAATGGTGCTTGGTGCCCATTGCTACCTAGTGTCCTGTGGTGCCTGGTGCCCAATACCCATTAGAGATGTGTGGTGCCCAGTGCAGCCTGGTAGTACCTGGTTTTCTGTGTCTAAGTCACCATGCTTGGTACCCAGCAGAGAAGCCTGGTGCCTGGTGATGCCCTGTGTCTGCTGCCCAGTGGTGCCCAGTGGTCCCTTGTGCCAGGTAGGGGTGTCTGATGGTGCACAGTGGTGCCCACTATCCTCTGGTGCCTGATAGTGCCCAGTGCCTGGTGATGCCTGCTGCCTCGTGTTGCCTGGTACTACCCACTGCCTGGTAGAGATGCCTAGTGCCCTGGTGGTGTCCAATGCGTGGTGGTGTCCAGTAGTGCCCACTGCCTGATGAACAGGCCCATTAAGAAATGAACCACACAATGCATCTTGAATTGGAATGGAACAAGCGATAGTCCAATATCTTACGTCTATCAAAAACACATGACAAACTTCATTGAAACTCTTCCCTATCTGTGATTAACAGATGTTCCCCATTTTTCTCTGTCTCAGCAATTTAAACCACTATCTTCAGTTTTCAAGCAATTTTCAATACATTATTATAGGATACATCATAATGATATACTGTATGTTCATATACAGTATCCCATACAATGACTAGTTGATTTATAATTCAGATCCAATAAAGGGGAAAATTGGTTTTAACTGATGATCAGTGAAATAATAAATGCATTAAAATGTTTGAAAAGAACATCCTTTTCTAGCAGTCGTGGTGACATAATAAAATTAAATATGGATATCAGATAATGACCGTTATTATTAGTCAAGGGAATATAAATGGGGTTTGAAAGGCAATCGTGTGGATCAAATAAAACTGAAGAACACTGAACAAATAATGAAAGTAAGTCCATAGAAATTAAACAAAGTTTAAAATTTTGTAATGTATGCATAAGCCACAAATATATTAGCACTGATTACATACCATATTCTGAATTAGCTTTAATGTGAGGGATCCTGAGAATTGATTGTCAATGCAATTCATTATTTGGCCATGTTTTTCTGTGTTATATGTTGTAGTTCACAGTCATGCAAGCGAGAACAGAGCTGTTGATTTCTATCTTTCAAAATAAATGGACAAACACTTGACTGCATTACAAATAACACTTTGTCAAAAGATTTCAGGGGAACCTCTTTTATAAGTACATAATGTATATACAGTATATCATTAGCTATTCAGCATTCTGAAATTCTATCTCTGATTGAATGCATTGCAGAATTTTTGAATTCATTTCAACTGAAGATAATGTCTGTGATCCTCTAACAATGATGCTTCCACATCCCTTGGATTTTCCCCCTTCTATACTATAAGCAGAATCAATCTAGCACCTTACTGAGTACTAAGTGCAAGCGATTGGGGATGTCTGCCATTTTCTTCCTTCAGTGCGCCTTGTGCCATCACTGAGGGGAAGTTGGTGCAGTTGAGCTTCATCAACACCCTGAGATTAGCATTGATAAGCTCAGGCTGCCAATATTTCCCCTGCATCTTGGGGTCAGGGTGGTAATGCCAGTAAAGGAAGGGGATGCTTTTCATTATCTTGTCTAGGACAGTTCTTCACATTTAATGGAGGGGATTGTGCAACGGGACCCACTGCAGATTGATTTTAATTTATGAGGCTTCCTGTCCTAAAAAGAATATTTTTATTTGATTTAATTTAATTTAATTTACATATTAGCAGTATCTGGCTTCCTGTCCTAAAAAGAATAGAAATAAAAGAGTTTCATAAGGAAGTCATATAAGTTTCAAAGAGTTTCATAAGGAAGTCACTTAAAGAAGCAAGTCAAATGGATATGAAGCCAGTCAAATATAGATATTCCAATGAAGATTATTTCACTGCATTCTGCATTAAATTACCTTTATAATGATATATAACATGTTGGTATCAGTGGTGTGCTCCAGCAGGTTCACACCTACTCTATAGAACCAGTTGTTAATGAGAGATAGGACATATAAAGTTTAAAAATAGCCATATAAAAGTGGTTGCCAGATGGGCATAGAACTGGTTGTTAATTTCTTTGAATCCCATCACTGGTTGGTATGATTAGAAAATACCAAGATTTTAACAAATTTATCCACTAGTGTCAAGCTCAGGTTGGAATCTCCCAAAATCTATGGCCCAGTGCAATTGCTACCACCTGCATCCCTAGCTACTCCACCTTAAAATACAAATCTATTTAGGCTGCAGTCCTATATATATTTACAATCCAATGGTATACAATCCCATACAAACTTACTTACTTCTGAGTAGACATGTACATGCACAGTTATCTTTCAGAAGTTTACCCAACCACTCCGTGAAGGAACTCATACACATGTTTCTGGCATTCAAAACTTGTTAAACCAAAAGATTAATTAAATTGAAAAATGTTGGTATATATTAGGCCCAAAATGTCATTAATATCACCATTTATTCATTTATCATCATTTTTTACTACCCTGCCTCAGGGATGTATGCCTATTCTCTTCTTATTGCAAAGTGCACATATTTTAACATTAGTGAACTATATTATAAAGAATTCCTTCCAATATTTTATAACACATTCAGATGTTACAGATGTCGTTTATTTATTATCAGTATTTATAACCTGCCTTTCTATGGGAACATACCAAGGCAGCTCATAATATAGAAAAAAGCAATCGCAAAATGTAAAACCAGTTATGAGAGCTGTTTATAGGTCATTAAGTCTTTGGGCACAATCTAGAGTAAGTTCAGGGACTCCTTGCTCTGACGTAAGAACAATTTACTCTGGATTGCAATATGAATTTCCCATAGGTTTTCACTAGAGGGTGCCATAACTATGTCAACATAAATGTCTTGTACATGCTCCCGTAGTTACTCTGGATTGCATGGTTTGTCTCTAATTTCTAACATTTATTTGTACTTATGGGACAGTAGAAAAGATGTTGCTTTCCTATTTTGGTCAGGGTTTCACAATCATATTAATAGCAGTTATTTTCTGTATAATGCTAGCCAGAAAGCTCCATGACCACAAGTTTTCATGACCACAAAAGTACAACCATCAGCCTGAAAAGTACAAAACGCCATTAACATCCCCAGTATCAAACTATAGGCTGCAATTTGAAGAGCACTTTCCTGTGAGTAAGCCCCATTAAACTCAATGGAACTTAATTCTGAGTAGACACGAACATGATAGCAATGAAAATCATTATTTTAATTTCAAGATTTGGAAATAATGCAATAGGAACTACTAGTGAATAACATATACACTGGGGAGAGTGCAGTAGAGAATACATACAAGATCTCCTAAATCTGTAATTCTGATAAATCCACAGGCTTGCCCCTTTTCTTCAGGGGTTCTGCTCTGAAAACCTCCCCATCCAGAGATACCTAAAATTGTGGATATGTGTGAATGCCAGTCCCTGCTCCCCTTGCCTCCTGCGGGATATGCACAAGGGTGTGCATTCTGGGTAGTGGCTGATCCATGGAGAAATGAATTGGTGGATATGGGATCCCTGGATATAGGGATATGCCTGTAATTTGTAATATATTATATGCTGCATCTACATTAAAAGGGGTTGCAGTACAAATACAATATATATTTGTAAAAGCATTACCATCAGTGACTAAAGACTACTAGAATCTTTGAAAGAATGTGTTTTACAAAAACAATATATATTTGTAAAAGCATTGCCATCAAGAGTGCTCTTTGAAGTGGGTATTTAAAATATGCATCCCTAGGATTTGTGGGGTTTTACATTTGCACACGTGTATGTACGGTTGTTAGACATAATTTCATTTTATAATTAGCTGCATTTCATCCTGATCAATCCATATGCACAGGTGGATACTCCCACACATTATAGTAACATTTTAGAAACCCACAGAACAGTCCTTAAAGATTTTAATAAGTTGGCAGCAAAAAGTATTTCCTACTAACGGATTATATGTTTCCATATCTAAAATTACTTTTTAAAGAAAATATAACAGTTTACAAGGATATAATCTATTATACATCTTATATCTTTTTAAGAGTTATATGGTCAAGATGTTAACTTTGAAGCCAGTTAATGTACAAGAACTAAAATAATGGCACAGAATTTTATTTTGTAACTGAATTTGTATTGAAGCGATGGAATTCTGTAACACTTGGTTCAAGTGCCAGGAAACTTTATTTTAATTTACACATTACAGTAACAAGTTCTAGTTGATGGTATCAAAATGCCAAATATCAAGACACTTAGTAATTCTTGAATAATTCCCTTTATATAATTAATGTATTACACATGTTCTTTATCTGATAGTATTAGAAATGGTAAATGAAGAAAAATCACCATAATTATTTAAAGCTGAAAATCCCCCTTGTTCTTTTTGTGCCTTACCCTTAATAGAGTTTTCAAAATACAACAAGTTTTTATATTCATAATTTATATAAGCAGCTGCACTAGCATTCCAATCCTTTTGTCAATTGGTAATTTATTAGCTATCAACATTGTTCAATCAACACATCGTATTTACTCTGAATAGGGACTATTACATGCCATGGGACATTTTTGCATTGCATGCTCAAAACACACACACACACACACATATACACATACACTTCTTTATATGTTATTATTTCTTTGTTTGCTGAGGTTACATACATCAGTAACTAAATGCCACTGCAAATTTCTATTTGTCCTTCATCAATCAAAATGGATCAATTAAAGACTAGTGAAACTAGATCAAAACTCCAAAGCTGTACGGTCACGTTACCATTTACATTATTACTAAAAAGCCACATCTATATTCCTAACTGGGATACTATAACCCCTTTGTCATTTTCCAATAAAAAAACCCATACCAAATAGGCAGAGCACACCGTAATTAGCAGCTGGCAGAGAAAGCTGTAAATCTGTATGAGTTCTGAACGATTTGCTTACCATTGTTGCTTTGTTGACAAATGATGCTGTACATGTTAATGTTCCTGAAATGTCCCCATTGCACCTGACGTGCCAATAAATGCCAGCCAGCTGTATGAATTATGGAAATAAGATTTTTGTTTATGAAGGTATCCCAGACATTTATTTTACTGCATGCCTCTTGACAGATTTAATGTCTGGAGTTATATTGAGAAGATATTTGCTACCTGACAGAATGGATAATGGAAACTTTAGAGGCTTTTAAAAAAAATAAAAATAAATAAAACAACATGCAATATATACATATTTATTTTTTTCATATGTGTATGTGGCCGCGTGCATGCAGGCACACGTGCACATGCACATGTGTATGCATGTACATATATGATTTTACTGCATGCACACACATTTTATTGTCGGTATAATGTCTGCATATTTTAAATGAGAGGAAACTAAATTGTTCCTAATGTACAATAAATTGGATGTAGCCAGTGCAGCTGTATATAACCAAGCAGAGATAAACTCTCTCCAAGAGCTACTGAAATAAAGATGCCCTATCTGGCAATATCTGTTTTTCTAATAGATTACTTCTCTGATCTATGCAAGGTTGTTCAATTGTATACAGAAATGTTAATAACTATGAATATTTTCATACTGAAAAAAATTAAAAATAATAAATGTATTTGTAATTCACAAATTTAGAAGAAATGTGATAAATTGTAAGAAATTTATTAGAAGAAACAGTATGAAACATCCATCCAAATGATTAGGTGAGTTAGAGGGAACATATGTATGAATAGTATACTCACAAATGGCATTGAAATGAGATAAATTATTATTTTGTTTATCCTTTATTCACAAGCTCAGAAATTCTTTCTGTAGGTGAGGAAACAGACTACGGGCGCAATCCAGAGTAACTACGGGGAGTCCTTGCTCCGGTGTAAGAACAATTTACTCTGGATTGCAATATGAATTTCCCATAGTTTTTCACTAGATGGTGCAGTAACTACGGGTGCACGTTAAGTCTCTTACGTGCACCCGTAGTTACTCTGGATTGTAGGGTACATTAATCATTCTAGGCTGGCAGTTGTAAGATATATAGACATCTCCAGGGAGCAACCTAAATGTTATATTTGATTTTGCAAAATTGCAATACTTTTGGATTAGGTAGAGATCATCAGTAGGCTTGTACAAAATGTTTGGTACTGTAATCTTATTTTTCCCATCAAATCAACAATTCTTAATTCCTGTTAGTATAATTGTTTCCTACTTCTTGCTGTAAGTGATGTGTCTGTAGGAGGAAGGAAGGAATGGAAGGAAAGGGAAACACAGGTTGAGCTTACTAATGTTGTGAATTAGAGCCAACTTCCACATCCTTCCAGTACTCACAGAGGATGAGAGTGGAATCCCAAACATTTTCATGTCATTGTTCTCTGCCTCTTCTCTGCTTCCCCTTTGGCCATTACTTTTGACTGTGGACCTTTTTTGTTGTTGGGCCCTATGCAGCTTCCAAAGTAGATTTTCTGCAGCCTGACATAAAAATATAAGAGCCCAACCATTTATGTACTGTCTGATTACTTCTGCTGGCAGTAACTGACATAAAGCAGTCACCACCAGTTGTTAAAAGGTGCTCAGACAGTGTGCCACTCAGAGTGCTGGCAGGAAAGGAAAGGCCTTCACCTTCTTGACGGTGTCGGCGCCAGAGTGGGAGTGGAGCAAGGATCCGATACTTATGTTGGATCATGACTCTGTTTCCCAGGCAGCTGGGAATGGCTATGGCTGCTTTGGTCTGCTCAGATTAAGGCCACTTCCAGAGGTGGTGTAAGTCTGAATAGACCTATAGTGATTGCTCCAGTCCTATCAAAGGAATGGGGACGAGCCTGCCCTTTCTGGCAGTAACACAGTAGCAGTCTTTAAACTTGCTCGGGATACAGTGCAGGAATTCCAGCCTGCCTATTCCAGCACAAGTTAGGATTGCACTATTCGTTGTCTATTATATGAAGAAATATGCCCCTGGTCCTAGCTTAAGAAACAACACTCCCAAACTAAACTAAAACATTTTGCCTTACCATCTGCCAGTGTTATTGTCTGGAGGAATATTAGTGAACCCAGTTCTTTCAGAATATGTTGGGGGGTCTTTTTTATGGTCTCGTCAAGCTCCTACCAACCTTTTATTAAATTGTTGCTTTATTATTGATTTGCTAAATTCATTTTGCATGTACAAATCAATTCTTGCAGGGTTACTCGTATATTCCCCTCCTTTTTCCCCCGAAGAAAAAGGGAAACAAAGAGCCCAGATGGTTAAAATTATTTAAAAGCAAATATTTAGTGGTTGCAACTCAGTACTTCTGGCACAGGCTCACCATTCTAAAACTGACACTCTGCATTTGTTGGGTTTGCTTATATTCCAGAGGACCAGCCAAATGAATACCTAGGAGGAGGCACTCACCCATCTGTAAACATATTATGGTGCCATTGCTAATGACAGAGTGTGAAGGAAGCCTTGAATTCAGATTTAGAAATTAGATTTTTTTCTTTCTAATTTCTAAACCTAAAAAGGTCAAGGACATTTCTGTCTAACGTCTTCCTAACGTAAAGCTGCTCTAATGCGGCTGCATCCTCAGGACAATATATGAAACTTCTGCACTCAACATTTTCTTTGCTTGTAATCTTAAGACACACTTTCCTGGGAGTAAGATCGACTGAACACATTGGAACTTAATTCAAAGAAGACATGCATACAAATATGCCAAACTATATAAAGAAATGCCAACACACCCATTGTACCTTCAAGCAAAGGGACTCTGCAGTGCCCAACAGCAAACCTGATCAGTGGTTATCTTTTTCCTGTGAACAAGTATGGTTCTACTTCCATATATTCAGGGAGACAGAGAAATAGATACTTGTGTGGTTTTTATAAACACAGGTACCCACATTTTTTTCCTTTTCTCCTGATTTAAAAAATGGGTCATAGGCTGCAATCCTAAAGACACTTTCCTGGGAGTAAGACCCATTGAACACAATAGGGCCTACTGTTGAGTAGACATGGTTAGGATTGTGCTCATATTTAAATTGTCTTTTTGTTAACAGCCACGGGGTGGCTAATGCTGGAATAAATGACTGGAGAAACAGGAAAATAATTGAGCCCATGTTATTTAGCTTGTTGGATGCAGGATGCAGGAACAAAAACCATAGTTGAGAGAGAGAGAGAGAGAGAGAGAGAGAGAGAGAGAGAGAGAGAATTTAATTGATGAGTTAATTTTGTATTGCCTTTTTCAAGTTCATTTCTAATCTTAAACCAGGATATAAAGTTTTCCATATACTGTACTAAATTCACTGAATATCTCAACAACATATTGCATATATCAATGAGAGAGAGAGCGGGAGAGAGAGAGAGAGAGAGAAAGTATGTTGGTAATGTCTCCATTGGTTTAATGGCTCAGGTTTATGTGATACAATAATTAGTACAGCACACATAAAAATGCTTAGGGAAAAAAATAAATATCAATTACCAAAGAAAGAAGTAACAAAGAGAGTGCTAGTAAGCCTTTCCAATAATAGCAGCACAGGATCTAATTAAAAAGAAAAAAGTAAAAAAGCAAGCAGTCCCGTCTGATAGGAATAAAACCCTAACTTTTCATTGATTATAGCTGAGGGTTATGTTTGGACATCTAAAAAGGGGCCAGCCATGATTTTGGATTGTGATATTAATTGTGGTATGAATACTTAAGGTTTTTGGCACAGTTACATAATAAGAGATGTGAATGCTGCATTGCAAGCGACTAGTCTCATATTACTATCACAATATTACTATCACAATGAAAGCTACAGAATGGTGATCACCCAGCACAGTTCTCCTCTTGGGGAAATCCTTATAAGGAAAACTTGGAACTTGGAACTACTTTATTCATGAGATGAATTCATGAGATGGATGTCAATATTTATGTCAATATCCATGCAACAGGGCTACTTGCATACTATGATGACTTTCACTCTTGTTTTTGTTCTGTTTCCTTCTCTCTACGTGGATGAAAAAGAGATACAGCCAGATGCCCAATGCATCTTTGTTGGAGAGACTCACAATACAATCCTAGACTGCAATCCTGTCCCCAGTTAGGCTGGTCTAAACCCCAGCACAGTCCTGTGCAGGCCTGGGTATGTCACAAAAATGCTGTAAGGCACTTCTGCGCAACTCCTGGGGGAGGGTTACGCCTGTGCACAGACATGTGCTTGCCTCCTTCCATCATCACAGGAATGGGAAGATGAATGAGTTGTGTGGCCCTAGGTTAGCATTGCATCCTACATCATCTGCTGAGGGAATACCAGGATAAAGAAGTCACAGTTCATTCTCTTTCTACATGGACTTCAGTTTTCATAGAAAGAAAAAAAGCTATTATGAATCAGTGTCCACAATGTGAAAATAACACAGGAAGAAGCCTTAAGACAAAACTGTCCAAAGAAATGCCAAAGGAATGCTGGAACTATACATATTCATTATTAATTTAACATTCATGTTAGCAGTGTTGATTTGTGGGTCAACCAGAAACAGAAAATTGGTGGGTTCTGCAGACAAGACAACTAGCTCCCTTTTTTATCCAGAAAGAAAAATTAAAACCTGTCATTTTTGCAACTTATTTTTTCCTGCAGTAACAAATATGTGTCTTTTATTGACTAAGAGTAATGTGTGCAACATAATTCTTCCTCTGGTGTATCTGGTCAGATATTGAAATATGGCTTGTTCTAAGTTATTGTTTCTAAAGTTATATAAAACACTCCAAAAAGATGAAATAATCATTTCAAGTCAAAATAAACCAATAGATCATGCAGTGTTCTCTTAAAAAAACTTCCTTGAGTTTGCTTTGAATAAAGAAGAACAATATAATTTAATCTCTATGCAAGTGATAGTAACAAAGATCTATTTTTAAAAAAATATTATGATAAAAGGGCACAAATTTTAATCAAATACAAAACCACATCAGAGTGATGCAACATGTTCAGTTTGTAATATTCAAATCCTCGTGATACCCCCCCCCCGACCCAAGGTTGCGACCTCCCAAGATGGTCCCTATCACCACTTTGAATACCATTGGACTAGATGATCAGAATGTTCCTGCTGTTAACATTTGGGTAAGTGGCTATTCTAAATGCTCAGTATTTTTTCCCTTCACAAATTAAGATTTGTCATGTATTTTATTGATGTTCAACAAAATAAAATATAGTCTTGAATTTCACACATTCCCAGTGTTAAGTTTTGGAAAAGCTGAACTTTCAATTCCTGTTCTTATACATCTATTCTACTGGCCTAAAAAAATTTCTTTGTATTGAGATAAATTACAAGGATATGAACTTGTGGTTCTGCACAGAAGATGTTAATCATATTAGCACCCATTCATTTTAATAGTAGAGATTGTATTCAGCTCTCCCACAATAGGATGTACCACTGATTAATTTTGACTGGATCATTTCATGGTGGTTAGAGAGCTCAGACTGAACTTACAGAAAATCCTAGCAGGTTAGCCTCTTGAGAGATTAAGAGCACAATCCTAACCGTGTCTACTCAAAAGTAAGCCCCATTGTGTTCAGTGGGTCTTACTCCAAAGAAAGTGTATTTAGGATTGCAGCCCAAGATTTTCTTTTTAGGATAGGCTATGAGAATCTATAATATTTTTATGCACTAAACATTTTATTTTGCTAAGTTTAGGTTGCAGAGCTTCATCTAAAACAAAAACGTCTTACTTGATGGAATCTAGATAAATTCATGAAAAAGAGATGTATTTAAAAGCATGGGCAACCCCCCCCCCCCGAACCCTATGAAGTATCAATAGGCACAAAAGCACATACAGATTGGTGCGATCCTAACCTAGGCTGGCAAAATTCATAGATCTTCCCATTCCTGTGGTGATGTAGGGAGGCAAGTGCATCTTTGTGCATTGGCTTAATCTTCCCCTAGGAGTGGCACAGAAGTATCTTACAGCACTTTTCTGACACCCCCCAGGTCACCACAGAACTTGTGCTGGGGTTTAGGCCAGCCTAACTAGAGATTAGGATTGCAGCCTGATACACTATAAAATAACATGAAACTCACACAGTGATAAAAATAAGAAAATAGTTTCAAATAAGGAACCCTGTTATGTTGTGAAACTATAGAACAAGCAAGTCTTGTTGGAGTGGTGGAGCCTGTTGCTTGGGAATTGACTGATCTTTTCTTGAATGACTCTTACCTTGCAATCCTAACCATGTCTACTCAAAAGTTACACCCATTATGCTTTAGTGGGGCCTACTCCCAGGAAAGTGTCTATATGATTGCAGTCTTAGCACTTACAAAAATGGAAAGAGAGACTACAGTAGTGGTGACATGCACTGTGTGCTATTACCTGATGACCTGTAGACCACACATGCTAATACAGTGACGCCTCACGTAACAAACGTCTCACATAAAGTATGTTTCACGTAACAAGCAAAAATTTCTCCAGGATTCTGCTTCACGTAACAAACTGTGCTTCACGTAAAGAACACATTCGCTGGCAGTTGGGGCAGATGCGCTAGCCGGCAGCCCTTTTAAAAAGCATCAGGGCTGCCTAGCGTGCCTGTCCATAGCAAAAGCAACACTTCCACGCTGTTCCTCCTGTGGACGGGCGTCCACTGGGAGAGGGAGAGAAGAGCAGTGGGGAAGAGGGAAGCAGCTCAGGGCTAGCCAGAAGGGAGCAGGGGAGAGAGAGGCTCAGGATGAAGAGAAGGAGACAGTGGGGAAACACTTGGAAAGTGTCTTTGGAAAGTAGACATCCTCCTAACCATGTCTACTCAGAAGTAAGACCCATTGTGTTCAGTGAGTCTTACTCCCAGGAAACTGTCTTTGATTGCAGCCTTCTAACCACCTCTACCCAGATGTAAGCCCCACTGTGTTCAATGGGGCTTACTCCGAGGAAAGTGTCTTTAGGATTGCAGTCTAAGTAGACTTCATAGGATCATGCACATTGAATGTATGTTTTGAATTCAATTCCAGTGTTTTGTAATCATTTTTTATAAACAGTTAATATTTTTCTATGAATATTTTTGGGGTGTGGAACCAATTGTCTGAGTTTCCATTATTTCCTATGGGAAAATCCGCTTCACTTAAAGAACGTTACATGTAACAAACATGCTTCCGGAATGAATTAAATTTGTTATGTGAGGCACCACTGTAAGTGAAAACTGGTTGAACTGTTGGAAGAGATGGTGAGAGGGTTAGAGCAGTGGCATAGTTAATGGTCATATAGGCCAGTGCAAAGCTCAAAATGTTGCCCTGAAGTCACAGTCAGTAGAAATGTCATTCCTGGGTATTTTTTAAAAGAACATAGGTGAAAACCTTCCTTCTTCTTCTCAGCAGCTCACCACCCATTTACTCTGCTGGTGGCATAGCTAAAGTACTTATTTGCTACCCGGAGTAAAAGAAGATTTTGTTGCTCTCCTGCATCCCTAAAACAATCAGGAGAAGGGAAGCAAGAAGGCATGCAAAATTGCTGTTTCTACACAACCAATTCCAGCATTTCTCAGACCACTATAAGGAACACCTGGTAGCTGGCAGAACAAGAAAGAGTTGTGGAACCCTGAGGCAGGAACAGGAAGATGGCGATTATTGGGATTCTCTGCTAAAGGGGTTTCAAAGCTGCTGTGTGCAGACCTGATCTTCTTGTTCATGAGGTGTGCTACCTCTCGGATGCCAAAATATGAGTCATGATCATAGGTGGGCCCAGAGCGGATCGTGGCGGTTCCTGAGAACCGCATCTTGTGATTACCTTGCCGCTGGCGATCTGGTAGCGGCGGGGGGGGGTGTGTGTGCATGATAACCAGGCGGACTGGTTCGTTTGGCTGCTGGAGCGGCAGGGGCAGCCGGCTGGGCACTTTTAAATTTCCCGTGGCAGCCCGGCGAGGCACCCTACAAGCCCCAGCACCGAAGCATCCTTTCCTCGGCTGCTGGGGCTTGTGGGGCGCCTTGCTGGGCTGCCGCGGGAAATTTAAAAATGCCTGGCTGGCTGTCCCTGCCACTCCAGCAGCAATGGACAGTGTGGAGAGGACTGCAGCCTCAGAGCATCCTATGCATGTCTACTCAGAAGTAAGTCCCAAGACAGTCAATGGGGCTTAATCCCAGGACAGTGTGGAGAGGACTGCAGCCTCAGAGCATCCTATGCATGTCTACTCAGAAGTAAGTCCCAAGACAGTCAATGGGGCTTAATCCCAGGACAGTGTGGAGAGGACTGCAGCCTCAGAGCATCCTATGCATGTCTACTCAGAAGTAAGTCCCATGACAGTCAATGGGGCTTACTCCCAGGACAGTGTGGAGAGGACTGCAGCCTCAGAGCATACTATGAATGTATGCTCAGAAGTAAGTCCCATGACAGTCGATGGGGCTTACTCCCAGGAAAGTGTGGTTAGGGTTGCTGAGGGGGCACTAACAAAAACTTAGATTTAAATTTTTTTTTAAATTTTTAGATTTTTTTTAAAAATTCCCCTTTAAATTCTACCTGGCCCTGCCCCCTGACCCAGGCCCCGCCCCCTGACCCCCTGACCCAGTCTGGCCCCGCCCGTTTCCGGGGAACCGGTTGTTGGGCCAGGCCGGGCCCACCACTGGTTTGTGACAGATTGCCAAGGCTGGCCATATTCACAGATCCCTATCCCTTTTTGCTCATCCACATAGGAATGAATTATATTAATGAGTGTAGCGATGACAAACAATTTCAGACTACAGTACTGTGGGAAGTAGGGTGATATTCTCATCTGTTCTTCTGGTAACAGACTGAGGTCTTCAGAGGGAGAGAATACTAGCTAAGACAATGGTGTTCTTGCCATGGATTGTGGTGTCTAAGACCACATACTGTTTATCCTGGAGGAGCTGCTGTATCTAGCTTCTGTCCCCGTGACACACTGCAGGTGGTCTCACAGCTCACGGGTTGAAAATGCCTGCTCCAGGAGATATCTTGCTACAGGAAGGAGGTTTGTTCCGGGGCTGTGGGTGGCGCAAGTGTTTAAGACACTTGCCTGTCAACCAGTAGGCAAGGTTCGAGACCGGGTCCCCACAAGACAGGGTGAGCTCCTGTCCTTAGCCCAACTCTGTGATGCAGCTGGAACCAATCGCATCGGCTCTGCTGTGGTGTGGAGAGGAGGGATTCGCTGCTTGGGTAACAGCCTATCCTCCATATTAATCTGCACAGGCCTTTATGCTTCGCATGCAGCAGAATACCATAGTCTTTTGAAACTGATGGATGCTAATACAATACATGGTCCCTTCCAGCCCTATGATTCTTACTGACAGGAAATACTAGCATTTGACAGCATACAGAGCATGTTCAGGGAGGAAAAATCCAACATACATTTTCTACTGGTCTTAAATATACTGAAGAGTTCATCTTTATTGAACACCCTCCCAACATTATTGTGTAACACACTATAACAGTAAATATGGAACTTCACCATCTGTGTAACTTTTTTATGCTCTAAGCCTCTATTAACTGTATCTTGAGTTTCTGTAAAAGCAACAGTTCATAAAAACCTGTGAACCCACTACTGGAAATAAATGAATTAAACAATGCCTATTAAAACAAACATACTGGAGTATTCTTATGGTGGGAAAAATCCTTCTCTGCTAGGCTGAATGCATATTGCAAAATTAAATTTAAATAAATTTGTAACATATGAGTTCAGGTTTCATTATTCTTCTGTAAGAAGACAACTATATTTATGTGATAAACTGTTCTGTGTTAGTAACATAATGTTTGTATTACAGGCCACTTAAAGAGTTGTTGGCATTCTTTTATTATAGAGCAGTAGTCTGCACAACTTTTGAAATCTATTTTACAAACAATGTCATTTCTGGAACTGTATCGGGAAATGCATATTTAACACAAAGAGGAATACTGCAAGTTATTTTGCCGAGAACTAATCAACATAGTGGGACATAGTTTCTAGCATATTAAGAACCATAAAAATGTGATCAAAAAATTTCCTTCTTATAATTCTTTTAATAAAGGTCTGGAGTGTTTGGAAAAAAATAAGATGAAAAGCTATCTTTAAGTTCCAAGTTTTTGTGGAAGGAGTTACAATCATACAGCATTTAATTTACATTTACGTCTTCCTCCAAGGCATTTGTCCTACAGCAGTGCTGGTAGCCATGGTTTGTTTTTACACAGTCTTTTTATTGTAAGATATTTCACTTGCAAAAAAGACAAAAATCCTTCTGGAAGTTTTTGCAAAACTGCTTTTGTCACCAGTGATCGTGCATAGTTTGTTTTTTTCCAAAAGCAAAAAGGATGGAAAAGATATTGAAAGGATAGAGATGTTTATCTCCATATTTTGCAGTTCCGTGTAGGTTTCAACATGGTAAATTTTATGCTGGCAAATGTGGTTTTCAGTTACTGCTAGGAGGAGAGCTTTGCAGAAATGATATTTCTGACTCGCAGCAATCCAGCAAAGCAGTCTTTGACTCACACTTCAACTATCAGATCCAAAAACGTCTCCAGATTCAGTGTGTACTAATTTAGAATTAGCAATTCAAAAATGAAAACAAGAAATAATGTATACTTGCATGGGTAACAATATCAGCTCATTATTTACACTTCCCAGGTGGATGTTTGATCAAGCTAACAGTCCAACTTTCAATCCACTGCCCTTCCATTACTTGGGAGTAATGCATAAAAACTTTTAGGAAGGGCATGGTGTTTACTGAAGTAGGGTTTAATAGCAGGGAAATCAACACAGTTATTTTATTGGCATTGGAACTAAACTCCTAACTGATTGTCATGAAAGAGTTTTGAACAGCCTGAATGCATAGCTACCTCACCCCCTCTTAGGGGAGAAAAACCACAACAAGCCAAAAAATCTTAAGGGCGTCTGCTTTCAATTTAGTGCAATCATGCCTCTTGCTGGCTGACAGAAGATGCAGCATGGGCAATCACACACTCAAATTGTGTATTCATGGGCACTATACAAGGAGAATAATGGCATGCATTCTGCGGATAATTGTTTTCTTTCTTTAAGCACTGCACCCAAAAGAGAGTATCACTTTACCCCAAATCTATAGTTGTTTTGATAGTTTAAAAACCGGGTGTTGAAGGCAGATATTAAAAAGGAGTTTGGATAAATGAGGAGAAATAAAGCATATATAAATTGAGGACTCTGCTTTCTACCAGTGTTGTAAAAAGAAAACAGCCAGAGCACTTTTTTATTTTAGATTATATTTCAAATGGGGGCTTTAAAACAAAAAAGGAATACAGACTAAAGATTTTATCCCCATTCCATTCTTTATTGGTGTTGATTTTAGCATTGATAGAATACAGCACTCACCAAAGCTTTATATATTTTTAAAAATCAAGCAATTTGGCAGTAGAATCTCCCTTATGCTACTACTGCTCAAATCCTAATTAGCCTTTGTCACCTCTGCTGTGACTATTATTAAGGGTATCAATTTGTGGCAAGGAAGATGACAACCATAACCAACACTTTTCCATTAGTGTGTGGATTGTAACCAGATTGCACATGGGTCAAAAGACTGGACTGAAACTTTCTTTCCTCATCATCTTACAATTTTCTTGTTATGTTAAAAGTTTTAAGAACATAACTTTAAACAAATCATATTTCCTCTGATCAGAACAATGTCCATCCAACATTCTGTGGCCATCTATATGCCTCTAGGACGTCTATACAATGGGAACGGAGTGCAATTCAGTTATTAAGTAACAACAGAGTACTCATTAGTTTGTATCTCAAGCTGATCATGTCGGACTGATGGGGAAAGAAGTACAACAGAACAGCAAGGTGCTGGTCTTAGAAAGGAATGAACAGCTCATTCCAAGAAGCTTAATCTTGCATTCTACTAAAATGTAAACTGAAATGTCTGCGTCAAAATGCATTTGAATGACTGTTCTCTGGCTATGTTATAGCCTGTATATTGAAGATTCCAATACATATTGATTATCATATATTTCTTTTTACTATATTTTAGTTTACTTACTAAAATTGTTGTATGGTCCTTCTTCAAAGGACCTTAATGTGGTGTGCATTACCCTTCACATTTTTTAAAAATGAGATGTGAGGTAAACTGAAATGTGATGACTAGCTTGTGGTTACCCAGTGACTTTAACAGTGAAGCAGAGATTTGAACCTAAGAATCTCTGCTTTGCTTTACCATCTCATATTTCTCCCATCCAAACATAACCCACTACCCCACACAAGCTCTCAATATACAATTTTTTTTTTCAGCTGCCAGTGAGAGATAAATGTGCCCCTAGTAAACAGATCACTCACTATGTTAATGAGGCATCATCTGATCCTGGCTTTCATTATTTGCATTTTAACTACATATTCAACCTGAAAATTAAACAGACTAATTCTAACCTCATCATGCAAGTTGATGGAGTTAACGGCAAATCAGCTCACAATTACCCAAACATAGGGAAAAAGAGTGCCTTTAATCCTCTAGTTCAAAATAAGTTCTCTTGCTTCAGATGATCTGCTTTGGGAATGGAAGTTTAATTCCAAGTTGTTGGAGCAACTTCCAGCATTAAAAGCATGAAAAGCACAAAGAAAATAGACTCAAAAGAAATCTTTAGGATACAAAATATCTAAGTTCTAAAAAAGGTGCAATCCTCTGTGTTGAGATGGGAGGACGGAGAGCCCTGTTACAAAGGCATCCCACCTTTCTTTAAGCCTGCCCCAGAGCCATGGTTAAAATTAGCGGACTGCTGCCACCACAAGGACAATATCAGCTGAACGGTTTCCCCCAACCTATGAGGAAGATTTCTCCCAAAATTAACCAATAGTGTGTAGTCATAGGAAATCACTAAGAAATAGTGGAGTATGAATGGAGTTGGCCTGCTTTATAGCACTTTTGCAACACCTCCAGGCCAGCACGGGATTTGTTCAGCCTAAGTAAGTTAGGATTGCACTGTCAGTCTGGCAACTAACAGCCCAGTCCTATGTTAATTCCTCATGCAGTACCAATGTAGATTCCACTGTATCCTGCTGAAAAGCTTCAGCATGATGAAGCCTCAGGGTAAGGGAACATTTGTTCCCTTATCCAGGTAACCCCAGCAGCTGTCATTTGTAAACTCGGATCTGTGCCAGCTCTATAAGTAGCGCAAATCCATGTTGATTCATTATGGCGGATCAGTTCCAGGAAGAGTGTCAAGATTTGGTAGATTTGGCCACTGAACTTGCCCCTTTCCCAAGCCTGGTCTTTAAGGGGCTTGCATTTTGGATTTCCAAATTGGATTTCCAAAGCAGGAGAATTTCTGTTAGGCTTTGATTTCAGCTTGTTTGCCCACTTCTTTCAAAATGCCATCCAGGACCATGAATATCCCCTTCAAATCAAGTGAAAAGGATAGAAATAGCTGTGGATAATAATTACCGATGACTACTATCATGAATATATGGAAGTCTCTCTCTCTCTCTCTCTCTCTCTCTCTCTCTCTCTCTCTCTCTCTCTGGCTTCATTAAACAGCTTGAGGGAGTACAATTGAGGATTGTGGCACCTAGAGGTGTACTGAGTGCAGTCTGTGTCCATGGCGTGCCATGATGTCATGACACCGTGTGGTGCCATTACATCATGATGCGCATGTGCCATGTAGGCACACATGCATTGCAGCAACTCCCCGCAGTGCAATCTGTTGCTCCCAGCTGGCTGTGAACAGCACATGCATGTCCCAGCTGGGTCACACGCACCCTCCACAGTCAGCCAGGCAGCAGAGCCTGATCAGCTTCAGAGAATGAGCACTCCCCAGACTTCTCCAGGTGGGGAAGTCATGGGAGTGGTGGGTTCACTTGAAACCCCTTCTCGTTGTGGTGCCCATGGCTCCAGCCATGGCAGCCTGTAGGTACCGTATGCCATTGGTGACACCCTACATACTATATAGGCACACAAGAAAAAGAGCTGTCACAAGTGGTGAAAAATTATTCCTTACAATATGCTTCAAAACAGAAAGATAATTCATTGTGTAGTGAGCCCCTCAAATCTGCAGATCTGATGAAAAGCCCTGCCTGCTTCAGCTGTTTTGGAATTTTAAAAGGCCATTTCTGCTGCACAAACTAGCCATTGCTGCAAATTAATTAATGTCCTTTGTGACTATGCATATTTACCCTGATTAATCAATGGTTCATGTTCATACCTGCTCAAAGACTCTAAAATGTCTCCACAGGCTATATTCAGCATTAGAATAATGATTCAGCTTAATCTTGTAGGCTCTGAAATTTGTTGATGAAAGGGAATGGAAAGGTTCCTTAATATTAATTAGCAAATGGCCACCTTCTCTGTGGTGATGTCTGACCAAAGAGAATTACATCTGTGTGTACATCAATTCCCTCTACACAGCCATTCGCAGGCTACTTTCTAGTTGGTAGGGGACACCCACTAAAGACCATATTTTGTTACAACCTGTCACATTGTTGTGAAATATAGATCTATAAAAAATATAGAAAAATATAGATCTATAGAAAAATATAGAAAAATAAATCTATTTTTATTCGTAGAAAGGACCAGCATATATTCATTTCTATAGGAAAGTGTTACTCAACACAATTTTGCTACTCTAATGCTTGAGTCCTAGAGATGGAACAAATAGGTAAATTTTCACTGCCTCAACACTGAGGCAGTTATATGAAGGAGGCAGTTATATGAAGGGGGCATATAGAAATGAAAGTATAGGGGTCTCTGAACTGTGCTGCAGTTTGAGCATTGTGACAAGGGTAGAAACATACAAACAGTATACTGTACTGCAGTTTCTTTCTCCCATCTAGCATGAATGCAAGATTTAACGTTTCAAAAAAAGATAAAATATCTTCAAACACAAGATGCTGCCACTAGTTCTTCTAGCAACTTGTCTGCTATTCAGAATGAAAGCCGTTCTGCAGATGCCTATCATACCATTATGTCACAGCTCATGTACGCATTGTATCTGAGTTCATGACACTCTGCTGCAATGGTGACATGGACAACTTGGGGTACTGTCCTTAACCATTAACAAGCGTTCAACACTGTTTTTACAGGCAATGATTCATCTGCCACAGAAATGATTGTTTTAGCCAAAACTTGACAGTTCTTGCTCCAGATTAACATTAGCTATCACACCCACCACTGGGCATGATCCAGCCACAATCAAGCACATTGAGTTCATTGAGCTTAATATGCAAAGCTAAACAGGTAGTATAGTCAGGTTTCTCAGTCTGCAATCCTAATCCCCTGTTAGGCTGGCATAAATTCCAGCTCAAGTCCTGTACTGGCCTGAAAGTGTCACAAAAATGCTGTATGGCACTTTTATGCCATTCCTTGGAGAGGGGTTAGGCCACTGCACAGACATGCGCCAGCTTTTCCACACCATGGGAATTGGAAGATGGGTGAGTTATGCTGGCCTAAATTGGTTAGAATTATGCCCTCAGTGAAATAAATGGGGCTTGCAAGTGTTCGATTTTGACTTTGGGTTGCCATAATTCTCTTCCACAAAATCGGGACAGGATCCTCTTTCCCAATTTTGTCAGTATGCCAGTATGAACATAATGCCATTTGCCAGAATGAACATAATGCCCCAAAAATGGGATTGTTCCTTTTTCAGGACATATGGTAATCCTAGTTTGACTGGATCACTATTTTTTATGAATATCATGCATTCTTTACTTCACATACATCACACACACACACACACACACACACACACACACACACACACACACGAATACAATGCAACATTCATATGATATTGTAAAATCAGTATTTTTAGTCAGAGAACAATTCAGCAGATCACTAATACTAGATAGCAGGAGAAAAATGGTTATTATCATGGGTCTTTCTTTTCCGCTAGCAAAAGAGGAACTTTTGCTGTGGATGCTATAAAATGTTACCATTATTTAAAGTTAATAGGATGCCAAAGAAAATGGCTAATAATGCATTATACAATTAGATGCCTTTCATATCAGTGCATCTATTAACATAAAATATATTCAGAGAGGTTTGGATTTGCAATTTTTAGTTAGGATTGCCCATGTGTGAAAACTAAATTATTTACTCTGTTTTTAAGTTCTGGATACATCAGCTTGCAATTATATGCATTATGTTTGAGTGTTTTGTCATGTGTCTCAGATTTCAGAAAATAAAAACATATATCTACATTGTAGCGAAGAACCCTAATGTATATAGTGTTTCAAATTCAACAAGCTCCAAAATAAGGCTTTGAGAGTGCAATTCTATCCTTGTCTACTCAGACTTAAGACCATTACAGTCAATGGGGTTTACTCACAAGTCAGGGAGGTTAGGATTACAGCCTCAATCTTTTCCTAAATTAAAGAAATCATCTATCATAGTTAGCAATAATATACATTGTAATAGTACTTTAGCAGCTAATACAGGTTCATAGCCCTGTTGGGTTGGGTTTGCCAGGAGTCATACGGAAGGACCAGATGGCCCAATTTGACCTGGCAGTGATGCTGGTAAAATGTGTGTTTCTTTGGCATAATGTGCTTTATGGCAGTCACAAGTGTGACTTTGCCAGCCATCTTGGCTGGTGCCCATCACAAGCAACAAGAAGCTAGGTCCACACTCTGATGAAGTGGGACATCCACTGGAGCAGGTAAATCCATGTAAAATGCAGAATGAGATGGAGAAGGGCAGGGATGGATGGAGTGGAGTGGCAGAGTGAAGGGCAGATCAGGTACAGGAGGGAAGCAGGTTCAGCAGCAGCTGGGCCCACCAAATCCAAACCCCTTTCCCAGGCCTAATTTACCTGCACAGAACAGCTGTTGAGGTGGCACAAGTCCAAGCAAACAAATTTGGGGCATCAAGGGCTAACTCCAAAGAAGTCCCCAGATGCAGTTTCCAACACAAATTCCCTTAGGGATACAACAGTAGCTGTGTTAGAATCACTGCATGGGAAGTTGGGAAAGGACCAAGAGGCAACCACATAATCCACATCAAGCCAATGCCAAGGTACAGAACAATGAATGGATAAAGGCTGGAGAGACCAGAGGAGATTAATGAGATTAATGGCCAGAATCCAAAAACATGGCAAAATAAGAGTCTCTATGGCTATTCAAGTTACAAATTTCTTAAAGTTTAAAGCAACAGTTATCTCATGTCCATCTAGCCCCCTGGTTTCCATCATGGGGCACATGCCCCACAGGGGGGCAATTTTATTTTTAAGGGGGACAATTTGAGAATGAATTTTTAATACGGAATTTTTTGCCTCACTTATAAAGCATGGAACCCACAAGAAAGTATCATACTTACAAGTGTCATACATCCCACAGCATAGTGTCATATATTCTCACAAATAATATTTGTGTGCACATCCTTAACCTCTCCCCTCATGCAACACCCCCCGGAGCAATATTCCTCTTGGTGCAACACCCCCCTTGTGACACTCCCCCAGCATGCAACACCCTCCCTCGACCATAGGCACCCCTACTGGTCAGGTGCAGGATTTGAGGCTGGATTTTATTAGTCTTCAATGTTAATTATAGGAGGAGAATGCATTGCACCCCTTTTCAACCCCATAGAGGTTAAATTTCTAGAAACTGGTTTTTAGGGGGTGCTCAGGTCATGTAAGGAAGACCCTCCTCAAATTTTACGCTTCTTGGTCCAGAGATTGGGGCCAGGGCATTGGTCCATCTGTGATTTTGCAAAGTTTAGGGACAAAAACGCATTGTGCCCCTTTTCACCCCCTTTCAGTTGGAATTTCCAAAACCTGGTTCTTAGTGGGTGTTTCCATCATGGAAGGAACACAGTCCCCAAATTTCATGCTTCTAGGTCCGATGGGTTTGGCTGAGCATTGATGAGACAGTGACAGTCATTCAATCAATGACTCTTCAGTTTTATATATAGAGATAGACAACAATCCTAACCATGTCTACTCAGATATAAGCCTCATTGTGTTCAATGGGTTTTACTCCCAGGAAAGTCTCTTTAGGATTGTAGCCTTAATTTTTATATTATTATATTAATTTTCTTATATATTTGATACACTGGAGTCAATAATTTGATTCAATAATTTGATTCAAAGAAAGCATATTAATAATTTTATCGTTCACATTTAATTTGATACATTAAATAATAATTAATTTTAACACCTATTTTATTTTCAGTATTAAAGTTTGTAACATTAAATTTTTTATTAAACAATATTATTTATAAATTGATTATTTCTTTTAATAATTTGCATGATGAATAAAGTGACTCTATATCACTAAACAAGAATACTTGGGACTGAAGCTGACTAATATTGGTGCCTAATATAAAATCTCTGTGCAGCAGGCATGAAGCACAAGTACTGCACTAACTTTAACCTCAAATTGTATTTTGAATTTGTTAGGTATCTTTATTTTATTGTATAGTAATTAAAATATTCAAAGTATTATTTATTGTAATAAATTTTTAATCCCACCTTTCTCGGCCAAGGCTGACGCTAGGTGGTTAACAGTTACAATTTAAAACATTCAATAAAAACATATAAACATTACATGTTTTGAAACTTTATTTGCTATTTTTCATATCACTTCATATTATTATTATTATTAGTTACATTATTTCTTAGAGATTTCTTCCTCAGCACTTCAACTGTTCATTTGTTCTTTTATTTTTCTCTTTCATGGATGTCATGTTCTTTGGAAGTTTGTTTAGGCCAAGTCAATGGCTTCCTCCATGTAAATAGGAGTTCACTTTTTGAATAATAAGAATTGTATGTCACCGGTGGGTGGATCATAATTTTAAAGATGCTTAGGTGTGGCATGGCCAGAAAATGGTTTGAAACCACTGATCTAGCCCTATTAGCTTCCTAGATAGCCTCGCAGTGGTGAGCTCCAGCAGGTTTGCACCTACTCTATAGAACCGGTTGTTAATGAGAGCTAGGACATATAAAGTTTAAAAACAGCCATTTAAAAGTGGCTGCCAGATGGGCATAGAACCAGTTGTTAATTTCTTTGAATCCCTTTGCCTGATATTCCTGATAATTACAGCACCTCTGTTACACTTATGTAAGTGGTCAACTGAATTTTTATAAATTAAAAATAATATCTAAGAGGGCATAATCAGGATCCAAACTGTGGTGGAGACAAGATTCTGAGGCCTCCCCATCCCCTGCAATGTGGTTTGACAGATTCCCCCACTTGTTATTTACTGTACTTCAGAAGCTAACAATCAGGTTAAGTTGCATGATTAAATGCACATTTAACCTTATCCTAAGTTTTTTTGTTTTGTTTTTTCCCCCAATGAAAAATACATTCAGATATTTACTGGAAGGGTTGAATCATGTGGTGCTGTGAACAAATAAACCCATCCCCTTTCCACACTATTGGTTTCATGGTATTTGAGTTCTCTATGGTACTTGTATTTGTGGCATACTTTATGCTTCACAAGGCAACATACGAGTATTTAGTTAAATCCTTCTAGTTAGAAAGTTGGAAATCCTATAGGTTACAAGTCAGTATCAATGGGAAGAAATATTCTTCCAGATTCCATGGTTTTTCACAATGCTTAGATACCTTACCATTTAAATGCTTCTAAATACCAATCTTTTGCTGATATGACTTCTGTTATTTATTTTAACCTCGTATATATTATTTAGATTTCTTGATATTACAGTAAAATCTTGGATTGAGAGTAACCTGGTTTGAGAGTGTTTTGTAAGACAAGCAAACATTTCTAATAAATTTTAATTTGATAAAAATAATTTGATAAAAAATAACTTGAAGTTTGTTTTGTAGCCTTTTCCTCCAAATAGATTAGTGGATATTGGACTGGATATTACACCAGACCTCTTACAAAGTAAATGAACTGATGTGCCACAGAGGAAGACAAAATACCACAGTGAATGAATGCACACTATAAATATTCTGGAATGTGATAAGGAATGTGATTGACCCCAATGTCTGAGGGTACTGTTGACTTTTGTTTGGCATGTTGGCCCTGCATTACAAGAGTTTAGTTTGCATTCTTGGCCACCTCTATCTCACATTCAGCTGCTACACTCTGCACTGCACCAAGTGATTTCTGTAGTTCAGCCACTTGGGATTTGGATGTAATGGAGATCCAGAAAGACAACAGAGGTAGCAGGAAGAAATCTTTTCACTTTCAGGCCTCCCTTTCACCAGATCTCTTGCATTCTTCCCACTGTTGTTAATCCTCCTGTCTGCTCACTCCCTGCATCATCCTACACATGGCTTCACTTTATTCTTTTCCCACACATCCAGGGACTCTTTCTGGGACCACATAGGTCTTTAATTTGGAATCATTTGAAGCACATTTACTTTTCAACACTGCACTAATCAAAGACAACAGGTCTGGAAGGCCTTCCATGTTTCATGCTCCATTTGCCAACACTCAGAAGAGCCCGGGGAAAATAACTTCTCTTGTTGTGAGGAATTTGGTGGCTGAATCCCTGATGGACTGAGGCCAGGTTAAGAAGGAACCTGCGTAACCAGGAATCCTTAACAATGGGGACAAACCAAACTAAAATGAGCAGTGGAAGGGAGAAGATTGAGAATCATAAAATAAAGCCTTTTGAAACAAATCAAATTCTACACAGAAAACTTTTGTCAACTGTCTTCACTTGAAGATCCGTACTAGCAAAGTGGTAGGAAGAAACTGACAAGATCCATTTTCTCCTATCAGTGTTGTAGTGCTATGAGAAAAGGTGCGGTGACAAATAACATAATGCCATATAAAATAAAAGGGAGATCTCATACTTCTTTTCACATTCAAATTCTAACTTTCCTTCAAGGAGCTTAGTGCACTGTCCGTATAGGGTTATCTCACTGGAATTCAATCTTAAGCAGGTGGGATTTAATAATAAACATGGAACGTGTGCAAAAATCATCAGGCCTGGAGTCTGATGGAAAAAAATGATGAAGATAAAAAAAGGCCTGGGGTCTTGTTAGGTATTCACATTAACATGAGTCTCACTAGATATCATAACCCAGCTCCCTGGGCCAACTGGTTCCTTCAGCCTGATGTAACTGAGGATTCTGATTCCCTAGGAGTTTGCAGTGTTCCTCATAGGCCAAAGAAGTGAATAAAGTAGAACTACAATTTTATTAGGTGTCTTTGTGGCACTGCTGAATCCTCTAAAATGTTTTGAAGATGTATGTTGCATAGTTTAACTGTACATAGAAGAGCCCAGGCTGAGTCCTAAACTTTACTGGATAAAAGGATCTCAGACAATAGAGATAGTAAAACCCTGTGAGCATTCCCTGAAAGCAATTGCCCACTGAAAGACAAAACAGGGGTACAGTCCAGTTGACTAAATCAGATATGACTGCTCATGTTTCTGTGTGAAGTTATTCAGTACAAGCAGTGTGTTTATAAAATGTCCATTAATTTCAGTGGAGCTTGACGGTGCAGGGGGAATGTGTGTGTTTCCTCTGATATTGGATGGCGTGATTTTTCGTTGGTCAGAGAAATCAAAAAGTATGATGTGAAATGGTGAACCGATGTCACTCAACAACTTTAGCAACAAAGAGACTGAGCATTTGTTCAAGCTGTATGTTTTACAGTTTTGAAATGGGCACTCGGCAAAGTTATGAAAATACTCAAAAACTAAACATATTGCAAATTAATGCAAATTTTATTGGCATTAACAAATATGCAAATTAGCTGCCAATCTTTAGCAGTTGGTCACCTTCCAATGTGGCCCTAAGTGCCAAAAAAGATGAACACAGATTTGAGCCACATTTGCGCAGTATCAGGTCAATACTTCAAATTGGACAGTATGTCTGGTTTTTCAAGTGTAATGAGAAGTGTAAGGATGGTGTGAGAGAAAAGAAGAAGTGAGAGAGTCAAAGACAGAAACACTTGACTCTTGCTCTTTGAACAGTTTACTTTCCTCAAGTTTTGTACTAAGATTATTATAACATTCAGTACTATTTACTGAAGTTTCATGTTTGCATAAAAAGTCCTTCATGCACACACTTGAATCCAAGACTTTTCCACGACTATATCAAAACCCTTTTCACTATTAATAGAGCCAGAGAAGTTGCTACTTATTTCTTAAGCAAGTTATTTATCTACTGTGTTATATGGCCAATGGTTAAGCCTTGTTTAATTCTGTGATACAACCATATTGAATTGTTTGCTACGCCAAGCCATAGAACCATCACTATGGTGTTATATTTACTGTGTCACAAAATATTCAGGGATGTCATACTGGCGCAAGTGTCTCAGTGTGCAACAGCAATTGTGTAAGAAGTTTTATCTGAAGTCTCATGCGAAGCAGGGGGAGAGAAAATATGATAACGGTATGTAAAATAAAATCCCTGAAAAAAGTTTGTTGACAGGTTATATATAAATACCATAAAATAAATAAACTGTCAAATTCTAATGAAATTCCATTACTGTGGAGCCAGCACAACCTAGCTGCTTCCTTCAGGTGAATTTTAGATGCAGGAGGTTTCTATGGAGTAAGGAGACATTTATCCCTTTGCCCCTTGGCTAACCTCAACAACCACTATGGTTCAACTCAGACCTATACCAATTATATCACAGGCACTGATATAGGAAAAGGTGGGCCCAGCCTGGCCCAACAACCAGCTTGCTGGAAGTGGGCGGGCCAGGCCGGGGTCGGGGCCAAGGTCAGGGGTGGGGAGGGCCAGGGGTGGGGCCAGGGGTGGGCCCCAACGCCTGCGCATTGCGCGTGCGCCAAGCTTGGCACATGCGCAATGCTGTCCTGAAGCCAGTAGACCAGCTGGCTTCAGGACAGCAATGCGCGTGTGCTAAGATTGGTGCACACGCACTGCGGCCGGCTGCACAGCCAAACCGGTACAGCCGGTTTTCCGCCCCCCTCCCGTGACTACCGGATCAGTAAGGGGGCAGAATTAACAACCAGTTCGGGCAATCCGGCCCGAACTGGTCAGTGCCCACCACTGCTCCCAGGCCTTATCTGTCTGATCTGCACATTTCCCACCCTCCATCCCCTCACCCCTGTATTGAACTTACTTGGTCCAGCAGTGATCTCTGCAACTACTGTTGCACACAAGAAAGCTTCAGCCTTCTTGCAAGTATGCTGGCTCAAAATAGTCACAAAGGGCAAAATCCAGAGCAGTTACAGGTCCATGTAGTTACGTCATCCTCTAGTGTTATTTTATGGAAAGTCATCTTAACTGCTCCGGAGCAAAGGGCTTAATTTGACTTTAGGATATGGGCCAAAATGTTTCTCAGTGCTTTTGTGAGAGCATACTTGCGGAATACATGTTCCTCCAGTTCCTCCATGTTCCTCCATGTAGCCAGTTGGATTGGCTAAAAATTATGTAAACATAAGAATCAATGTACTCTTCTTCAATAGAATCAGGGCATATTTCTATGGATTTGAACTTGTGGCTGCAAAATGTATTAATTTTGGCCAGGTTTCTGGAGCACGGAAGTTACTCTCGAGAATGCCTCTGACATGGTTATGCACTGGCTGTGTGTAGAGCTGTGGGACTCAAGCATTTCAGCCCAGTACCCCCTTTCAAACTCAAAAATCTGTGCAGGACCCCCTGTCAAACATACTGGGATGTGACATCACTGAGATGCCAGAGCTCCTCCATGTTTATTCAGAAGTAAGTCCCATTGTATTCAATGAGACTTACTCACAGGAAAGCCCTGTGCCAGATTCCAAGATGTTGGATTCCACACTTTCGTGACTCGTCTGACATGAGGTCATGACCACCCAACAATGTCCCACCCCACTTTGAGTATCATTGGTATAGAGACCCACGTGTTCCAAAATAGTGACACTGTCCTGCAGATTTTCTTTCTGAGGGGTAGACTGAATGCTCTGATATGTTAGCAGTACTACACAAAATATACTGAAACCTGGGGAAAGTGCAGAAAGAATTAAAAAATTGCAAGAAAAGGAAAGCAATGTTCAGTCTAATAGACTGGGAATTAGAAAATGTGAATAATGTTCACTCAAGCCTAATAGCCACGCTCATTAAGACTCCAGTTCCCATTCAGGAGAGTCACAACCTCTTCCTGACTGTGCCATTTGCAGCACTTGAAAGTGGCCACGTAGGAGCTGGAGATTAGTGAGCAATGACAGTGGTTTATCATGAATTCCACATATATTATCTTCTAGGAATCCATTCTAAGTATCCAGGTGGAGTCTTTCCCATAAAGGTGCAAAGCTTCAATCTGAAATCAACAATTGCATGCTGTGACTCCATTCAGTGGTTAGGAATGAGCTTTCCAAAGTGCTCTCAACGTAATGATCATGTGTGGTCAGTTTTCAGGTTTCTCAATAGGAAAAGCAAGGATAGTTCCTCCTTACACATGCAAGAATCAATGAATTCATAAAACACCTTTTTAAATATGCATGAAGCTGTTTAGGTGTTTAACAGGGGAAATCTGCTCAACACCTCACAAGATACACAACTTATTGGTCACACCAATCATCATATTGGTTCTCAGAGGGTAAAGTGTGGGGATGGGGGTGGGAGGACAATGAAGAATAAATGTAAACTATTAGAGAGGGTTCCCTAGTCCTTTGAAAAATATTATTTTCCGTCTGTCTTACTATGTATTAAAAACACAGCAAACCTAAACATCCTGGGAGCAGCTATCTTGGTAACTTGCACTGAAGCTCTTTTCTCTAGGCCGATGAAGTTTTTGTTAACCAACTTGAAGACTGAAGTTGCTGATGGCCTTTGAAATGAATATATAGGGTCAGTGAAAACCACTGGGTATTGGGGAGGGGAGGGAGCCAATATTTTCTTTTTTTCCTTACCAAAATATAACAATACAGTTATGAAGAATAGTGATTGCTTCTCCTTTTCTTTTCTTTTCTTTTCGGGAGGGGGGATGCTTACAGAAAAGTTTGTGTAAAAATGAAAAAAAAAATTAAAAAAACACACCCAAACCCATTTTCACTGACCTGATGAGTCAGTTTCAAAGGCAGCTTCAATCCTTTACGGAGTTAAAAAGAGATTGTGCCGACACAGACAAGCAGCTCAACTCAAGCGCCTCTCCACTGATAACAGATAGCTGCTGAACATATTCGGCTCTGGCAGTTTTTTTGAAATTGTTCCTTCGCTCATCTTGTCTTTCCTCCTTCTTTGGCTTGTTGATACAAGAAATGAGAATGATGTAAAGCATCGTTTATCTCAATGGCCCGAGGGATATGCAAAAAAACAGCCAGCTAATCAGATGTTAGGATAAATGGAACCAGGATTTATCAGAGGTTTGCTCTGAGAAGGGGTATCTCAATGCATATGGGAAGCTTCAAATATTACAAAATGGATGCAATCCTGGGTACATATATTTTGTACATCCTTAAGCCTCAGTGAAACTGACTGTTGAAATATGTGCAGAATTGGGCATAGGATTGCAATTTTACAAGACTGCTAATAGTGACTAATAATGCCACCAGTGAGTTACCTTAGAAATGGGAAACCACACTTCAAAATCCAATGCTGTAGGTATGCTGGAATCCATAAAATTTCCAATTACGGAGCCAGAATTTATTGTGCACATATGGAAAATAATACTTGTAAAAGAGAGAGAGGTTTGTGCCTGGTGCTGTCAATACTGTGAAGGATGGGGTGATTATAAAGCAAATTAACAATACTTTTAAATGTGCATTCACTTATCTTTCCAATTAAATCCTTGTTAAACAACTGCACAGACAGTAATGGTACTTCTGCAAAGCATGGATCAAGACAGTTTTATTGTAATTTTTACTTTGTAACAATTAATCAAGTAGTCTTTTCCTTTATTATTAAATTATTTAGTTAATAAATATTCTCTTTTGGCCAACATCATTTGACAAATGTATATATACAAATATATATATAAATTATATATAAATGTAAATAATGAATATAATGATAAATCTATATCTTGTGTGTGTCTTCTATAATGTGTATTTGAATATTGTTTTGAGCATAATACTGTTTGAGAGCAATTTCACAACTTATTATTATAGCAAATAAAATCAACTATATTAATGTCAGATGACTTTATAAAAATATTGCCAATCTTCAAATATTACAGTTTTTCAATTCTAATAAAATTATGTTTGTTTTAATGGGTACTATACGTATATTGTTTCTTTCAGGTTGAAAATATAAAAAATGGGAAAAAGCAAAGTTCTTGTTTTCCTCCCCTGAAAGGTACATGTAAACACTAAAAATGCAATAATTGATCTACGGTATGCTGTATTTTACAGTTAACATGCAAATAAGGACATTCAAAGGTCAACCTACTCTGCAAATGCCAAACATTTTGTAAACAAAGAATCTGATATGAACACAATTAAGAACTATCTTATTTTATGCATGAACCAGCATCTGGCAACTAATGCAAATAAACACTGATACTGATTCCTCCGTTTTGTGACAACATATATGTATCTATAACAGATTGGAAGTGCTTTAACTGGATTGTGCAAATTTAAATTGCTTGTATGCTTTCCATTTCTTCTCAGACAATTCTGTGGATGTGTAGAGAAATTTTGTGGAAATAATAGTGTTTGACTACAGTAAAGATGCACAGGGTATGTGACTCACGGCCTAATCCTATCAAGAGATAATGGCAGTGGGATCTCACAGTCCACTGTAGTAAGTGCTGGTCCAGGACTGGAAAAGTTGTACCACTGTCTTGTCCTTCAGGAACACTAACTCAGATGGCTCAAGGCATAAAGCTCATGATAGTATTTACCTAGTCCACACCAGAGCAACAGAGTTGTAAGCAGGACTTGATAGGGGAGTGATAGGGGAAGGATCTCAGCTGCTGGGGCACACACCTAGATCTGATCTCTTCTTTTCCAGCCTGAGACAACGCTCCCACCCTGAGGCTCTTCAGAATTATGCCAGCTAAATATCTGGTACAGCTCTGAGGTGACCCATTTACAACCAGGTGGTTTACGGGGAGGTAAGTAAAAATGATTTTTACTTACCTCACTCAGACCATCTTGTTGCACAACACCAGAATGATAGGATATAGTGCATGCTCTGTTGGTGCTACTGCATTGTGTAGGATGATGAGGGATAGGATTGGGCTGCATGACAATCAAGTCAAGTGTCTCCAATAATGTACATTAATTTTTATTAAAGAGATTAAGGACAGGGAACTAATGGAATGAATCAGACAAGGTCTATAGGTGAGACCCTGGTATCCACTGATTTGGTATCCACTGATGGTTCTAAAATGGTGCCTCAGTGGTAAAGAGGCATGACCTATGCAGTCAATGGATAAATATTCCACACATTCGACAGCTACTTATAAAGTAAACTGGGCTCCAAATTCTCAACATAAACCACAAGATGGTTCATAATGTGATATCGTGATGGAAATGATGATAATGCCTTAAACAAATTCTGAAATATTCTAAACTGTTACTGTCATGATACACAAAGAGCACAAACCCAACCATGTCTATTCAAAAGTAAGCCCCATTGTGTCTTACTCCCAAGAAAGTGTCTTTAGGATTGCAGCCATAATGTAGCAAAGGTTCCAGTATTTATTTGGTTGTCATCTCTCATACATCTTTTATACATCAATTTCCCAGTGTCTCTATCACTACAATCCAGAGTAACTATGGGAAGATGTAAGAGGCACTTACTCTGGATTGTTCTATGCATTTCCCATAGGTTTCCCATAGGTGGCACTATGTAGGTGTAAAATGTCCCATAGTTACTCTGGATTATAGTCTATCAGATAACGAAAAGATTACTAGAGAGTAGGTATCTAATTGGGTCAATAATATAAACATCAGTATCTGATTGTCCTAAAGATATCTGCAGAGAAAAAAAAATAATACAGATGTTAGTATCCATATTTAAAAAGATAGAAAAAGAATGTCTCCAAAAATCTTCATTTTTTTGTTATTTGAATCAACACGGCTGACAAAGTGATGACTTAAAAACTTTCTACAGGGTTAACAGATTTTGTAATTTGGACCTCTGGTGAACATGGTGTTTTCAGCTTTTGGTAGGAAAAATGAATGAGAGATAACAGATAAACCTGTCACACAGAAGCCAAAAAGGTGCAGTATCAGTGACCTTCTGTACAGTACAAACACAAAACTTTGAGCACAGGGATAAAGTATACAAGGCACATGGTTCTATTGTGGCCTTTGTTGACAAGTATAATTGATAATAAAAGATCTAGTAGGAGAAAGAAATATGATTCATATTTTTTGTGTTAAAAAGTGATGTTCATGATATCTGATGGCACTTTCTAAAATGCTGAACAATAAAGAGTAGCAATGATAGATATTTATTCTTCTCCTGCCCTGGTTGTCGTTCATTCATTTTCTGATCCTGCAGATAACCGTTCATAGCACATAGATAGGGGCTAGTGGCAATGCCCTTGGCTCATGTTCATGCTTTTAAAAACTCTTCAAAAACACTATGGAATACTTGACTTTCCCGAATTTTCCACACAATGTTTAAAATATGAAACTGTAGTGCAAAATTCCTGCTGTAATGAAATAAAGTCTAAATATATGTCTATTATTCACTCCACAGAGCAGAAGTTGAAACGTAAGAGTGATACATGGCCAAATGACAGTGTAGAAATGAACATTCAAGCAGTTTGATCACGTTCGGGTTGATGATCTGTTCAATTTGGAACATTTAAAATGGATTTGTCAGCTGATGCTTACTGCTGAACAGTGTTAACAGAAGTAACAAAAGAAAAATGAAACTAAATAATAAATATAAAATATATATTTTAGAGCTTTCTTTCCAGTCATGTATCCCATGTACCCCAATAAGCACATAGTGGTGTACAGAAATATAGGCTTGATTGTGGCTGCAATCCTAATCTCTGGTTAGGATGGCATAATCCCCAGCATAAATCCTTTGCTGACTTGGGGTGGGGAGTGTATGTCATAAAAGTGCTGTAAGATACTTCTGTCTCATTCTGTAAAGGGGGAGGGTTTAGGCCAGTGGCCAGGCATATGTTGACATCCCTCCACCATCATGGGAAGATGTGCCAGGTGTGTTAGGCCAGCTTAAATTGATTAGTATTGTGCCCTAACAAGTTTTCCCTTACTTTTCCAAGCCTTCTGATCTGCCACCTTCCTCTGTAAGGCACTTCTGCACCACACCTGGGGAACTGGCTGTGCACAGCCATGTGCTGGCCTTCCATGCCACTGGGGGAATGGAGAGATGGTGAGTTATCCTAGCCTACATTAGTTAGGATTGCACCCTCTGTTTCTGCCAAATATTCCATCCAGGTGAGCATTAAGAAGTTAGTTAGGGGATCATACTTAGTTATCATACTTAGTTATCTTAGTTAGTTAGGAGGCAAAAAGGAGGCAAATCATATTCTGCTCCTTCCAATGCGCCACCAAGGAAATGGAAGATTGACCTGCAATGTTAAAGAGGACAAAAATAATTCTTCCTTTTCCCTGACCCAGCCAAACAGTCTAAGATGCGTTTGCTATCAGAACTGACACACATCTTCAAAAGAGACAAAACAGAACAGAAAGATCTAGCTTCTGAACTGCCCCACAAATTAGTGAGTGGATTTGCATGAGGAAAGGAGGTGACTAGAAGTGTGCACTAAGAGATGACTGATCAAGTTGCTTGGTCTCTCCCACTGAACTTTAAAGCATCACTGAAAACAGAGAACGAACATCTGAAACCGTACTTCTGGGAACAGGGAAAAGTGCTATCTGACTAGAGCTTGCCTGGTGAAATGAGAGCTTTGACAGACTTTATATTTAAGTTGAATGACTTTACTGACTTGGTGGCTTGGGATGGATTTGGCAGTTCAGTTTCATACAGAGATGTAGGACTTGGTTCATCCCGGGTGTAATGCCATCAAACTCAAAGTGATGAAATCCTTTGCATACATTTGATGACAAGTTCACAGAAATGTTTTAAATAGACTTCAGTAGAGTTACAGCGGGGAAGAATTTGATCCTTTTTCGGATTCTTTCCATCTAATTTCAAATGTCTTACAGTTCCACTTATATTTTGAAATTATTCTTTGGAAAGAAATGTATGATATGAATCTCACAATTAGGACATGTAACAGAATAGGAAACCAAACACCTAACTAAAATGCAAAAAAAGGAAAGATGAGTGAGCGTCAATAAGAATATAGTTCAATAGTACCTGACAAACCAAAGTACGCAGCACAGATAAAATAGTTTCAAACATATAAAAACAATTTGTGTTTGCAAATTCATAAAAGAACCCCTGTTAACTGGGCAAGGGGCACTCTTTCAAGTGGGTGTTAGCAGTGGGTGTTTAGCACGGGGAGAGTAACTGGCCCTACACACCCCAGCAATGTCTGTTCAAGTGGCTTCTGCTGGTGTTCTTTTTGCATTTTAGATTGTGAGTCCTTTTGGGACCGGGACCCATTAGCTATTAATTTTTTTTCATTTTCTTGTAAACTGCTTTGTGAACGTTTTAGTTGAAAAGTGGTATATAAATACTGTAGATAGATAGATAGATAAAAGAAGAAATGTCTTAGCACAGCACTGCCGTGCAGTCACTAAAATGATATGTAATATAGGTACAATCCAGAGTAAATACGGGATCTTTTACTCCAATGTAGTTACGATGCCTCTATGGGAAATGCATAGAGCAATCCAGAGAAAGTGCTTCTTATATCTTCCTGTAGTTACTCTGGATTGTGCTGATAGATAATTAGTACAGGTGAGACCTGATCATCCACTGATTTGGTATCCACTAATACCAAGGTCCTCTTTTAAATGCCATGTAACAAGGGAAAAAAATCCATCTTACACTCATACACTCTTACACGAATGTTAAATAATTATATTTTTATTCCATTATTCACCCCATCTATTGACTGAATGTCATATAACATCAATACTAATGCATTCTGGGGCAACAATGGAGAAAAAATTATGGAAGTGGATCTTTAAAGGTATTTTTCACTGATTTCATATCTACTATTTTTTTTAAAAATCCACTGCTGGGGCTGAAAATTTATCTACGACTGTACTGGCTTCGGGGCCCCTGGAAAGCCCCACAGAGCCTGCCAAAAGGTGCCCCAAGCCCTGAAAAATGTACACATCACTGTTGCAGCACACTCTGAATTTTCTTGATTGCAAACTGCAAGTAGGTTGCAATTGCAATTTTTACAAACGTATATTGTTTTTCTCCATTATTTCAACATTCCTTTACCGCAGATTTCCTTTTATAAAAAAGTATTCTTTGATTTTTTTCTTTCATGTCTTTTTAGGGCTAAGATACATTTTATGCAAGGGGCTGCAGTTGGCTTAGTGGTTAAAGTCGCTGAGCCTATCAGTCTGAAGATCAGCAGGTCAGCAGTTCGAGACCTGAGTTTCTGCCAGATGGAGTGAGCTTCTGTCCTTAGCCCAGCTCCTGCCAATCTAGGAGTTCAAGCAAGCAGATAAATAGGTATCACCTCAGCACAAGCAAGTAGATAAATAGGTATCACCTCAGTGGAAAAGTAACAGTATTTCCATGTGCATGCAGGCCATATGTCCACGGAGGCATCTTTGGACAACTAGAAATGGCTCTAGAAATAAGGGATGAACACAGCACCAGAGAGTCAGGGCAACCTATGGCGGACTTGTCTACCTTTACATTTTATGTGGAATGTATGATCAACAATCCAGTTCTATCCCCTCTTTGCTAGTGCAGCTGTGCCAAAAACTGCAAGTTTACATAGATGTAGGGGAAGGAAAGAGGTATCTCTCACTATACAATGGGTTTCCTTGGATTTGTGCAAGTGATCAGAAGAAAAGGAGTGTGTGGAGGATGCAGGGAATCAGATCTGGTGTGTGCCACTGTGATCAGATCTACCCATCAAGTAGTCTCCCCACGCTATTATACCCCTCCAACCCTGTTTCACCTGTTTCACCTGGGTCACCCTTCCTATCATTCCTACTGTTTTATGTGCTCCAACAGGTGGCGGCAGAGCCAATTATATGAATGGAAAGAATCTGACCATCGGCACACTGTTCAGCTCGCTGCCAGAAAGCACTTTACAGCCCTTTTCAGCAGTCAGAGTTCAATCAATCAATCAATCCATCCATCCGTCAATCAGACCTTTATTAGGCATAAATAAATAACAGTCAGTGTTTCCTCAGCTCTCAGCATTTCTCCAGATAGGACTGAACTGTAAGGAAGGCTTTTTCTACTATAAGCATCTCATGTAGGGCATGTGTAAGGAACTGTGCATCGACAAATTATTAAAGCTTTTATCTTCCACCACGGTTTTCCCATTTTGCATCCTCACCATGGATAATTTAGAATAATAAAGGAATAAAGGAATAAATAACAAAGGAAGAATCCTGGGTCATCTCAAGCATCCCTTATAACAGGCAATTTGGCTCTTAAGACTTCTTAATACTTTATTATACAATATTGAATTTTCAATATATAACTGGGTTTTCAGATATAACCTTATTATCAGCTGACATTTTTACCCATGGTTTTATCTCAACATGAATGAAGTTGACCCATTAAATTAAAAAATAAACATCCCTTTAGGTTTAAAAATTGCCTGCTTACTATGATAATGTGGCAGCCAGGCGGGCAGTCAATCTCTGGGGCTTAGAAGAGCGCTGTTTCAGCTGGAAGGCAGATTCCTCCCATTCCCTGCCTGTACCACGTGACAGCCTGTAAAGCTATTGGAACGTAATTATCATTTTGCCCTTTCCTCTGGGGAAGGATCTGCCTCCAGCTGAAATACAGCTCTTTTAAGCCTTGCAGAGCAAGAGGGAGACTGATTGATTGCCTGCCTGCTGAGTCAGCTGCTAAAGGCTATTATTAAAGGGCTGTCTAATCTGTTCATTGCTTTTCATTGCTTTTAACATAAAAATCTGCACCCATGGAGGCTCTTGGAATTGAATCCTTGTGGATGTTGAGATTCAAGTTGTATTTATCTTTTTGAAAATCCATAATCAGTTTCCTATTTACCCTACAATCCAGAGTAACTACGGGAGCACATAAGAGACATTACTGCACCACCTAGTGAAAACCTATGAAAAATTCATATTGCAATCCAGAGCAAATTGTTCTTACACCAGAGCAAGGACTCCCCATAGTTACTCTGGATTGCCCCCTTAATCTCGTATGTTAATTTGACATTCCTTTTGCTTTGCTTTTCTTTGTTTCCTATCTTGTTTTCTTTGAAGCACCACCTTTCCTTCCTCTCCCAATTCCTTCTCTGATTTGAGGAAGTATCTTTGCACAATTCTCTCCGTCTTTTGCAAAATGCCACTCATCATTCTGTGTCACTGATGTACTGCAGCTTCTGAAATCTATTGAATTGTCAGTTCAGACAGATAAGTACTAAACAAAACATTACCAGGGTGAAAGAATCACTTACCTTGATTGACAACAAATCGTAACTTTTGTATCGTTGCCAGATTGCCGCTGACTCTGTATATTCCATCAACATCCAGACCTGAAAAGGGAAAATGTATTTCATATTGGTTTGTAAATAATACTTATGATATCTGTCAGGAAAATGTACATGTCATAACAAATTCAGAGAAACATATACTTCATCAAGTCCTCGATGAAGCATGATAAATTTTTTGTTTGATTTTTTTTGAAAGAAAAGAAAATTCTCAGAATCAGTAATTGCTTGAAGGTGAACAAGTTAATAAGTGTGCAATCCTAACCTAGGCCAGCCTATCTTATCCGTCTTCCTATTTCTGTAGTGATGTAGAGAGGCAAACACATGTCTGTGCACTTGTCTAACCTTCCCGCAGGAGTGGCACTGAACTGCTGAACTGTCTTACGGCACTTTTATGACACCCTAGGTCAGCACAGGACTTATGCCAGGGCTTAGGCCAGCATAACTGGGATTGCAAGATTGCAGCCTAATGCACACAAAGGTTTAATGAGGGCACATTCCATGTGTGCAAATGATCATGTGCTTAATATCATTAATAATGAAATTCATAGCAACCTCATGTCCACATCCCAGCTCACTTAGAGCACAATCCTAACCATGTCTTCTCAAAAGTAAACCTCATTGTGTTCAATGGATCTTAGGCTGCAATACTAAGCCACTTTCCTGCGAGTAAGTCCACTGAACATAATGGGGCTTACTTCTGATTAGACATTGATAAGATTGCACCCCTTACTCTCAAGAAAGTGTCCCAAGAAAGTGTCAGAACCACATTAGGTTCTGCAACATATTATTGTTTTTATTTGCTCATCAGTGAGCTGGTACAAAAATAATGGTCAGAAATAGGATATGGGATGAAACGCTCCCTGCAATTATCTCTTACAGCAAATTCTGCATCAATAAAATGGCCAATCATACTGAAATCCAATTGTTTCTTTAAAAAAAACTTGCTAGTACATAGTCCACCTTGTTGCAAAACCATGTTGCATGGGGTTTAACGTTAACCACTATAAAAAAAATCCTGCTAAAGAATCCTTTTGCAGTTAAGACAACCATTTTGGGTGGAGCGAAGCTGTGTGAACCACACAATAGAAAATATTTCCTCTGCCGAACAAACTTGCCAAAACCTGCACACTTCTCATACTAATTTGACTGTATCTATTCTGGACTATGCGGTAAGATGACTGAATCTCAAGATACTTGAAAGGAATTAGTATGACTGGAAAAGGAGAACAATTGTCTAAAATTAGTAGTTCATAAACTTTTACTAAAGTGAATATAAAGCACTATGGAATTATGAAGGATATTAGAGTAGAATCTTGACGATATTAACACACCTATCCTACATAATATGGTAGACCAAGAAAAACGTTCCATTTACTACCCGAATATATGCCACAGGCTTTCTGCTTTAAATACTTTGAAAGTCAAGCCAAGCCAAACCAATATAAATTGGTGGATTTGGACATCCTTTTTACAACCACATTATCCCAGCAGATTTGAAACTACTTATTTTGGAAATACATTTAGGCCATATGTGTGTGCATGCATGCGCACGTGCATGTGTGACTTAGGCTGCAATCCTAAACATACTTTCCTGGGAGTAAGATCCATTGAACACAATGAGGCTTACTTCTGAGTAGACATGGATAGGATTGTGCTCTATATGCATATTTTTTTAAAGAAATGTTCTGTCTTTAATGTTATTCAGCTCTGAGCTTCTGAACAGTTTTCAAAGAAAACAATTTCAACTTCTAAGAGCACCTTTATCAAGAACAAAAACATCTCAATTCAGTTGTGAGTGCTTCTTCATGGTCGGCTTCAAATATTTAGAAGAAAAAAGATAAAATAGAAGGATTTTCAAAGTTTCCTGTGTGGGGACAACATTAACATTTAGTAGTAAAGACCATTCTGGAATAACACACATTTGCTGCAATAAAATCTGACTCCTAGTTGAGTGTAGGCTGACCTTCTTATGTTTCAAAATGGTGTTTATCATTGAGACAGATCACGGGCTTTCCCCTAGAGCATACCAATATTTTCTCCTCCCTTTTTTGTTTGAAGGAGCTTAGAATAGGATGGTCACAAAATCAGGACTCATAATCCAAATGGTGTTCAAAAACTCAGTCAAGAAAAATGCAGCTGTTGCAATTCATTCCCACCATAAATCTTATAAGCTTCCCGGCTTATATTTTGGAAACGAATTAAATAGCATTTTTTTTTCCTTGCAGTATATGAACCATATTTAGCAATGCCCTTATTAAATACAATTGAGTTAAGGCAAACTTTGCTACCTGAAGAAATTTTCTACCAAATTTTCTACCTAATCCATTTGCTAATGTCTGTACATCAAACGTGGAATCTCTGTGTACTGATGAGGATGCTGTGATATACAGTATTTCACTACATGAGGCAACAACTAGAGTTTCAAACATAATGCACTTGACACCCCTGGTTGACTCTGAGCATCAAACTGTAAGTCACATGTAACACAGTTTTGATTGCTTGATTTCTGGTTTATTTTTCTACAATAGTTTATTTTTCTATGATGTGTGTGGGTGTCACTGAAATGCAGGAAAACTGTGGCAAGAAGTAGTGGCCTCTGCTATGATTTGGATGGGAATTCTCCCTCTCCATGCACTGTCTTCAGTAGAATACAAGCTTTCAATGGCAACTGTTATAGTACAGAGGCAGAGATTGAGCTGCAAATCAAAACTTCTCCCTGATTAAATATTGTATCTGATATGACTTCTCACCAGGTGTCTTTAAGATAGTATGGATTGTTTTGATGAACTTATCAAAATAATTTTTGCACACTCCAAAAGCTGTATACACATGTAAAGTATTATTTACTATTCATGCACTACAGAACACAACTTATATGTTGTGCAGTGAATTTTAGGATTGGACTACAGTTTTTTGGGGATGGTGGTGGTTTTAATTGAAAAGACATTTTACAAGAATACATCAGTTTAGACTGGGGTAAGTGATGAGCATTCCAATAACTAAAATATGGACATCCCAGTGATGGGATTCAAAGAAATTAACAACCAGTTCTATGCCCATCTGGTAGCCACTTTTAAATGGCTATTTTTAAACTTTGTATGTCCTATCTCTCGTTAACAATCAGTTCTATAGAATAGGTGCAAATCTGCTGGAGCCCACCACTGATCCCAATCCAGTACAAATTCCCCAGTACAAACACTCACATACAGTTGCAACAGTATGTGCTGGTTTGTGCTGCATCCTGCAAGGGAATTTTGCATGGTGGAGGTCTCTCCAAGGTAAGGGCACTTTAGTCCCCTTGGCCCTGAGATAAGCTCCAGCCAATTAAATGGGTCAACTCGGATCCATGCCAGTGTGAAATTATTGGGACAAGTTTGAGTTGAACCACAACAGTAGATCAGGCCCCAAACCCCTAGAGAGTGGGACAGAATATTACATTTTGCTGGCGACAACAATCCCACCCAACTCTTGGTATGATCTGTCCATTGCCACCCTCCTCTTCTTTGCTCTTCTCCCACCCCACACTGTCTTGTGGGGAATTTACCTGTTCTGGTGCCAGACTGTACAACCTTACTGCCAGTGGGCCTGACAACTGTCCTGGCACAACATACTTCACAGCACATTTGTGACAGCTTGTACTGGCATATTGCATGCTCTTGTGATGCAAAAGTGGGGTAGTATTGTGCCATAAACTGTTAACTTAAAAGTTCCTCATTCAAGTCATACTTCTGACATGAATTCACTTGGTTGTTTCAGGCATCTTCAAGATTAAGATACTTTGAAAGATTGTTGCAATGAAGACACAAAGCATTTTGATTTCTCCAAAACAGCACATACGTGTTAAGTATTATTAGGAAAGGAGAATCCTTTTAAGCCTGATATTATGATTTGTCATTGTCTACTTGAAATACTGGTTTGTGGAAAATGATTTTCTATGCTATTTATACCAAAAGACAACTAATAGCTCTTGGAAATGAAAACATACATTTCCTTAAAACAGAAATCAAGTGGACAAGACTGAGGAGGAGGAAGATGTGATTAATAATAGTCTACACTCAAGCACTGCAGATCCCTCTCTCATTATGCAAAAATCACCTTGATAATTCAGGGAGGAATGACATTTACTTGGAATTCACACAGAAGTTTGGAATAGATTTTAACAGCTTTTAACTTGTGTAACTTGTGCAAGTTAAGAACATATGTATCCTGACGGTCAGTGTAATAATAAGTTATATTACTTCAGTAATTTATGAGGAAAGGGCCCATTGTTAAATCTCCTTTAAACTTCTATTTCTGATCCAAAGACTGTATATGGGTACATCCTGCCAAGTGAAAATCTCAGGAGAGGGCCAGCTGACGGAAATTATCCCCACAAATAAAGGGGTAAAGCAAGGTTGTTTACTGGCCCCCACGTTGTTCAAACTCTTTTTGAATGACCTAGCCCCCTTTTTGGCAACAGTGGAGAGCCACCCTCCCAAATTGGGTTGCCGCAGAATCCAAGTATTGCTCTATGCCGACAATGCCGTCCTGATATCCCGCTCCCGTATTGGGTTAAATCTCCTTATGGCTCTCCTTACCTTGGCCTTTTCATATCAGTTTAGCACTTCCAAAGGCTGCAAAAAGGCTTCTGGACACAACCAGAAAACATCTTTGGTAACATCTGTGAGCTGAGATGTATATGGGATTGGGACCTTATTCTTTTTGTCTTTCATAGCGGGCTGATAAAATGCTTGTGAACATATATCACATTAGCACAATCAATGGCAACAAATGGCAAGCAACAAGCTTAGCTAGTAATAGAAGTTTTTATTTTCAGTAAGATAGGATTACTGTATAGTCTAAGGCTGCAATCCAGAGTGAGGGCAGTGAGGAGAGCTCTGGCTGGGCTGCCCCAACTATTCTGAATCCAGAGCAGGACGTTATGCTGCATCCAGAGTCAGGAGGTCTGGGCTGCCCTACCTGCTCCAGAGCATGCTCAGTAGGCACCAAGTCAGTGACACCTGGAATGGGCTTGCTCCTGAGAAGAGCCCCATCAGATCACACTGAACAAGGAATAGCTGTGGTGCCTCCCTCATAAGGAGTCCCTGATGAGATACCAGTACAGTCTACAGTGAATACAAGGGGCTTCTTGGAGTGGCCTGCTGTATCCACAGGTTAATGGCTGCCATAGTTGTGCCATATACTGAAGTTGAGAGGCAGGGATTGAATCATAGAATCACAGAGTCAAGGAGTTGGAAGGGACCTATTGGGTTATCTAGTTCAACTCCCTGCCTGCAGGAGGAAATCCCCCTAGAGCATCCCCGACAGGTGCTCATTGAGCCTCTGCTTGAAGATCCCCAGTGAGGAAGAGTCCACCACTTCCCTTGCTAATCCATTCCACTGCCGAACCGCCCTCACCATCAGGAAATTTTTCCTGATATTCAAGTGTAATCTCCTCTCTTGCTGTTTGTACCCATTGGTTCTAGTTCTGCTTTCAGAAGCAGCTATGAACAAATGAGCCCCTTCCTCCCTATGACAGCCCTTCAGGTATCTGAAGAGGGCAATCATGTCTCCTCTCCAGGCTGAACGACCAAGTTTTCCCCAACCTTTCCTCATAGGGCTTCCCTTCCATCCCACTGATCATTCTTGCCGCTCTCCTCTGGACTTCCTCCAGTTTGGCTGCATCTTTCTTCAAGTGAGGTGCCCAGAACTGAACACAGTACTCAAGGTGAGGTCTGACCAATGCAGAATAAAGAAGAACTAGAACTTCTAGTGACTTGGAAGCTACAGTCCTCTTAATGCAACCTAAAATGGCATTTGCCTTCTTTGCAGACACATCACACTGCTGACTCATGTTCAGCTTTTGATCCACGGTGACTCCAAGATCCCGCTCACATGTTGTGCTGCCAAGCCAAGTATCTCCCATTTTATACCTGTGTTTTTTGTTTTTATTTCCTAAATGCAGAACCTTGCACTTCTCCCTGTTGAAATTCATTCTATTTGTTACAGCCCAGTATTCTAGTTTATCCATATCCTCCTGGAGGTTTCTCCTGTCTTCTGTTGTGTTTGCTACTCCTCCCAGCTTGGTGTCATCTGCAAATTTGATCAGGCTCCCCCATATCCTTACCTTCAAGTCATTAATAAACATATTAAAGAGAACCAGGCCCAAGACAGAGCCCTGGGGCACCCCACTTGAAACTGATCTCCAAGTTGACACAGAACCGTTCAGTAAAACCCTTTGAGTGCGGCCATCGAGCCAATTGCAAATCCACCTAACAATTGCCTTGTCTAGCCCATATTTTTCCAACTTGCCAATTAAAATGTCATGTGGGACCTTGTCAAATGTTTTGCTGAAGTCAAGATAAATGACATCCACAGCATTGCACTGTCCAATAAGCTTGTAAACTGATCAAAAAAGGTCAGCTTTGTCTGGCAAGATTTATTCATGGTAAATTCATGCTGGGTTCTTTTGATCACCAAGTACTTGTCTAGATGTGCACAAATTGTGTGTTTTATGATTTGTTCTAATATCTTCCCCGGGATTGAAGTTAAACTGACTGGTCTATAATTTCCTTGTCTAGACTGCAGCTAGGCTGGCCAAGGACTAAGATTTTGTGTCAACACTGACATTCTTACTCTTTATCATGGACCCCTATGGATCTACTCATTACTATACTTGCTCCTGAGGTGATATAACTCTGAGGAACTGGAAGAAGGCATAAACATGCCCTCAACATGCCTCTGCATGCAGCTAGGACATCCCAGGTCCACCTGACTTGGGGCAGCTTATGTTGCCTTAGGCTGTCCCAGTCCTTTTCCAGAGTTAGGCTACAATCCAGAGTAACTACGGGACTTTTTACACCGACATAGTAATGATGTCACCTATGGGAAACCTATGGGAAATGCATAGAGCAATTCACAGTAAGTGCCTCTTATGTTTTCCCGTAGTTACTCTGGATTGTAGGGTGACCCATCTTGCAGTTGGGTCAGCCCAGTGATCAATAGGGTAACCCAAGTGTACTTCTGAATTGTGCCCTCTGCCTTACAGAATACAATGGGCTTACTTCTGAGTAATATCACTGTTTTCAAACACCTCTAGCTATTACAAAACAAAATGCTTATGTTAATGTTCAAAGTTGTTGATTACCTCGAGTGGCACATCCCTGTGGGGACTTACTCCAAAGTAAGACCCTCAACATTCAAGGGAATTTATGCCCAAATGCAGTCTCTATGTTATTCCTTTTCAATCATTCTGCCTAATATTTTATAGCTTGAATATCTATACTTTAATCCTTGGTCTACAGATGAGTCATATAATTTACTTTGATCTGCTCCCCATTGCTTGATGGCAGAAAGTGTACTTAGTTATTTATGTAGAAGGGATAAGGGCAACTCAACAGAAAGTAGGATTTAAACAGTGCTGTGCTTATCAGCATGCAGACTTGTAGTTAAATATACAAAACAACTTTGCCTGGGTCTTAATCTTACTTTTGCTGTGCAGCACCGCCTTTGCCATCTGAGTGTGTTTAAGTTGAATCAGAAACACTGTTAGCGACAGCAGTGTCAGCAAGACTTCTAGGAGAGGTTTATTGTGACAAAGTCAAATAGACACTTTGAAGACACCTTTTTTAAAAAAAATGTTGAATGTGCTATGAAAGTCCTAACATGAATGAGGTGTTTTCACTATAAATGAGTAGTTGGCCCAATAAACATATTTGCTGTCTTTTAAAAAGTTAGGTATTTTGTTTCTTGTAGCTAAACAAAATGACCTCATTGTTTCCCACTCTATTTTCTTTTAAACATTAGCTGGGATGATTGAGATTCAGGAATGTGGGAAAATGGATTCTCAAGCCATGTCTATCCTTTCTAATTCTGAGCTGTAATTTTTGGCTTGGCTTGAATCGCAGTCATCACATTTCAGTATGAATCTCACTGTAAAGTGATCTTTCTTAAACATTTCTTTCACTCATCATGGGATCAGAAACAAAGCTATTCTACTCTTTCAACAAAACTCTTAAAATATCTTTTCTTTTTTCATTGGGAGAGAAAAAGACACCCTGAATTTCCTTGAAAATGCATTGTTCTTAGAAGGAAGAGATGTCCAGACTTTGGTAACTCTGTGAAGCATGCTCTTTGCAGGTCAGAAGCCACAGCTATTTTAAGTTTGCAGTCCATTTGGGGTCTACACAAGAACAGACATATGATTCCAATTGACTTCCTACTGAAGACATGGGGAATGCTTCACAGTGTCATGGGAAAAATTTGATGCTAAAAACACTCTGTATTATTATTATTATTAATTATTTTTAATGAAAGGAATGACTAGACAATCATTGCAATCCTAAAAGTAATTCCCATTGTATTCAATTGTACTTATTGCCAGGAAAGTGTGATTAGGATTGCAACCAATATTTGTTACCTACTATGTGCATTTCTTAAGTGAAGAAGTTTTACAATGATTGAGGAACAATTGAACAATGAAGCTATCAAACCTAAACAACAACTGTTAAGTTATAGTTTTTTTAAAAAAGGAATAACAATGTGAATTTTTTTCCTCCAAAGGCAATCCATTACAGAAAATGTTTTGTTTCCATCTCCACTAGAAGTTAACCAAGGAGAAGGAAGACACAGGTGGGAACTTTTTAACTGTGGTGCCACCATGCAAAAACCCTCCCTCTCATCACTGCCCACTTGGCTACCATAAAGGATAGCGTGCATCCTTTAGGATGCAGGAGGTGCTCTAGAAGAATTCAGGAGGTGGTCTAGAATATATGGAAGGATATGGTCCTACAAATTATCTGTCCCAAAAAGAGTATTACTAAGTACCCTAAGAGGGACAGAATGACTATACCTAAATCATTGAATATAGGAGGTGCTAGTGCTAGTGCTGGCATTTCTGTGTCACTCCCAAGGGGGGGGGGGTGGTTTTGGCTGGCATATAGATGTCAGTTGACCTTCCCACACCAAGACGGGAACTGGGAAATGAGTGAGTTGAGCTGGCTTAAATCAGTTAGGATTGCCTCTTAGTAAACATGTCTAAACATGGCCAAACATGAGTAAACATGCTTAGAATTACAGTGTTTTTATGTGTGATGTTTTTAGTTATGATCATAGCACAGATGGAGGCAGTGAGGTTCCAATCATCAACAGCCTCCACACAGCTTTAATTTTTTTTAAGGAAGAAGACTAATTACATGGTAAGTATAACATGTGGTTTGGTCCATGTAACCTGGCCAAACAGCTTCCTTTTTATAGTAAAGTCAGTGCATCCAACATTGTGTAAAATGGCACTCCCATAGGGAAAACAGGAAACAAAGGGAGACTCTGGTTTATCAGGAACAGATACAAGAAAACAGGAAAAATACTTTTAAACACTAAAATTTTCCCTCTCTATGTAATGCTTAAAGTTAGAGGCATTCCATCATTCTATATGGTCATCCTGGCAATAAAGGATATACACCACATCCCGACCCTCAAGCAAGCCTAAATGGGTAGAATAAGCCAATAATTTTAACTTACAATAAACATGTTGCTTGGGTATAAAGCTTTCTTGAGTATATAAAGCAGAAAAAATCATTAAAACTCATCATATAAACATTCAAAGAGATAGAATTAGTTACCTCAAAGAGATAGAATTAGGCTCCTCCCCTGATGTACATGCCATCTGTCATGCTCCTGAAACTCTATCCATAAGTCCCTACCACATCAACTTTAGGCAAATAAATGTTAAAAGAAATGGATCTCCATTTAAGTGAATGGGTGAAACCTTCACACACTTATGAGTAGGATGTGCAGCTAAGGGCAAAATCCAGAGTAACTATGGGGAGTCCTGGCTCCAGTGTAAGAACAACTTACTCTGGATTCCAATATGAATTTCCCATAGGTTTTCACTAGGTGGTGCAGTAAATATGGGTGCATGTAAAATCTCTTATGTGCTCCCGTAGTTACTCTGGATTTGGGGGTATGTCTCTGAATCTGGTTCTGAACCAGTGGTTCATTCCAAAACCTCTTTCACTTAACTGAATCCATGGATATTAAGGAACTCTCTCCACCCTCCTGATCTCTGACCCAGAAGGGTCTGTACATATCTGTCAGGATTTAAAGTGATAGGGTATGAAATGATTTTAATTCTAACACTACCTATACAAAATGTAAAATTGACAGGTATGTTCTGAGGTCACCACATTTATTGCATAAAAATCTGGTCCTATGTTGTTAATTATTATGGATCACTGGGCAGGCACAATGAAATGCACTGACTTCCAGTGATGCTTTCCTGAATGAATGAATGAATGAATGAATGAATGAATGGAAGAATGAATGATTTATTTGTTTGTTTGTTTGTTTGTTTATATCCCACCTTTCTTCCTAAAGGAAGGATATACAAAGCGGCTATGTATGTAGTCTCCACTGAGAATATATGAGAATGCAAAAGATACAACAAAATAGATTTTAAAAAAATCACAGTGCAATCCTAAGCAGATCTACATAAAAGTAAGTCCCATTGTGTTCAATAATACTTACTCCCAGGAATGCATGGTTAGGCTTGTACTTACTGCACAATCCAGAGTAACTATAGGAGCTGTTTCAGCGATGTAAGAAAAATTGACTCTGAATTTACTCTATGAATTTTTCATATGTTTCCATTAGGTAATGTCTCTTAAAAATGTCTCTAAAAGCTCCCATAGTTACTCTGGATTATGCACTTAGTTAGGGGAGCTGTAATCCTATGTACTAGGTCTTTCCAAATTTAGTGTGACCACCATGCTCTGCTTCTGTTGTTGACTACTGGAAAACCTGGAACTAAGTGCTTATGATGCACATGATTTTGTGACATCATTGACACTTACATCTGGGTCACATTCAGGGCCGGATTTAGGTTTTAATGGGGCCCTAATCTATTGAAGGTAATGGGGCTCTTTATATGTCCAGCTGTCCTTTGTCAACAACAAATTGCTGCTTTTTTGTGTTGAATATATGCTATATGGTAATTTATGGACCTAATAGATATCTAAAGCCATTTGCACATAACAAAATATGTATTTTATCAAAGTTATTGTTATGTACATCCAGTTTTCTCTTTAAATTTTTTGGGGGTCCCCAAGAGAGTGGGGCCTTAAGCTATAGCTTGTTTAGCTTATGCGTAAATCCAGCACTGGTCACATTTGCAAAAAAACACCTAAAAGTTAGTGTAAAATCATTTAGAGAGCAGATGCGTGTCTACTCTTTGATTACCTGCACTTGTGCTGCTGAGTGGCTTGACTTGTGCATGCCTTGCTATGACCCTGGGCATAGCATCCAGCATCCTGACATCCAGTTTGAGAATTTCTGCTATACACACTTATCTAGATATAAATTGCATAGAACGTAAAGGGGCTTAGTAGACATGAACTGGCTTGCACTATAAATAAATAATCTAGTAACATTCTGACCACTCACAGATGGAAACTGGACAGACATGGTAGTGACATATAAGCACCAGCTGCTGATTTGATGCAGGGCAATCAGGTGGAGCCAAATAGAATAGATACAGAAAAGGACATATTAAGATAAATTCTAATCCAGTTGTGCTTGTTTCCCTTTGAAACCACACACAGCTTGGCAATGAAGTACTGTTGACTGATATATACTGCAATAAGTAATGGAAAATAAAACCTTCTCATATATTTTGTCACAAAGCAGTGTCCTCAAAGAGTTAAGCAGCATTGCCAAAAATGCAAGATTACATCTGTCATGGAAGCAGATTCTCCACATATGCCTCACTGTAATCCGTTTGCCTCTTTATGGATCTCCAGCCCACCAGAGAATTGTCTAAGTCCACATGATACCCTTGAGTGCTGCATTTTGTACTTGGATCTCTGATTTAGCTGAAAGAAGTTTGAAAACACATGTAGCTTGACAACTCCCTACTGGCTACATGACTGAAGGAGAGCATAAACCATTCCAGTAAAAGCCAGCTGTAACATATTCTTGTTCATCTGGCTTCAGATCTGCATATTCCAGACAGTAGCATACAAAGAAGGTAACCATTTTCCCCCTAAACATCTTTCACTGAACTTGGCTCTATTTGCACATATACATCTGTAATTAAAACAACAACACTAGGCTGGATGAGAGCTGTTCTCAGCCTCTTCCACTGTGGTCCGATGTACCATCAAAGGGAAATCAACCCTCTCATTGCAAAGGAATTTATTCCCAAAAAACAAATTTTAAATTCTCTGATGGTTCTAAGATCTCACCTCATTTCTGGTGGCTCCCAAGGTTCAAGTGCACACTTTGGCTGGGCAGAGAATGGAAACGAACAAATTAACTGTAATAGAATGAGGAGATGGCAGAAATGGGGATGTGAGTGATCTGGGAGTCCCAGAAAAGGGTTGGGATCATGCACACTGTCCTCTCCCCTCTCCCAGGTCAGATCTGCCAACATGGCTACATTCAGACTTGCACCAGCTGCTTTACTCACACAGGTCTAAGTAGAAAGCTATATGCAACAGCTTGTGCTTTCCCCAGGGCAAAGGAACAAATATCCCCTTATCTTGAAGATACCTCCAGCCTTCCAACTTTCCCTGTAGGATGCAGCATGATTCATGCTGGATCTAGCACAGCAACATAAGGTGGTGGTTGACAGGAGTGAGCTTTACAATGTGGGCATCCCAGAGCCACACAGTGAAATGGAATGTTCTTATGATGAGCTTTCAATGTAACTACTGATTTAAATGTTTGGATGTCATGGAGTGATTATGAATGATTATAAAATCAGATACGTCAGTGGTTCTGAACATTTTAATTCCCTGTGCTTTTATGTGTAAATATGCCAATAAAGGTCTACTGTACTGTAATGATTATGAATATTCAAAGTAGTTAAGCCAGCAACACTAACAGTTTAGATCCAGAACATTTGTGTTCCTGTTGGGAAAGGATTGAAAGGGAAGCAGCATTACTGCAATAAAAAGGATGGTCTCAGTTTGTTCATGGTGTGTGTAGGGGAATGCTGTGTGTTTGTGTGTGTGTGTGTGTGTGTCATGTGAATGGAAGTGAGTGGTGTCTGTGGTAACTACTTGTGTATTGTTAAATTGATAATCCAATGCTAAAGTGGAAAATTAATCATGTACAAACTGAGGAATTAATGTGTCAAATTTATGAAAACACATGCTGGCTGCCAAATTATGTAGCAAAGCACTGGTCAACGTAAACTCAGTAACAAAAGTTTGAGAACCTTGAATTTGTTTATGTGGAGAGAATTTTTGTTCTGGTGGCTTCAGTGGGCAATTCGATAGGAAACACATTTCTGACACTTTTATGCCATTTCAGAGCCAATTTATTTTCCACTGAGGTCAATGGGATTGGGATCTCTATAAGCCAACACTAACTAATGCATACCATCCAGTTGGAAAGTTTTCTGTATTTTAATAATGAGAGTGATATGGTAATTGTTGAATGCAGTTACCAGAGATCTTCATTTACCACAAGTAAATGCAGTTTCTACCTGCTCCTTATTTGCTGCCGTGCTTCTAAGGCTTCTATCTATTGGCTTCTATGTGTTGATAAATGTATTGATGTAAGGCTTCTATCTATTGATAAATTGCAATCCTAATCCTCACCAATTTAAGCCAGTGCAACTCACCATTCCCGTAGTGGTGTGGGGAGCCAGGGGCACTAGCCTAATTCCCCCCATGAGTGGTGCACAAGAGCCTTTCAGAAATTTTTTATGTCCCCCAGGCCAGCACAGGATTTATGCCTGTCTAACTGGGGTTTAGGATTACACTAACAATGTGTATACCATTCCACAAAAGCAACACCCAGCTCCTTAAGAAGTGTCACGGTACAGCCAAAGGTACGAGTAAAACAGTGTCTGGGAGGTTTACAAGGGAAGCATACAAAGGGTCATCTGCCAGCTTAATCTGACAGGCAGGCTTTATGACAGAGGAAGAGTCTTCTGCCATTGTAAAATGGCTATTAATGGAGCAAGAAGGTGACAGTCCCTTAGGGCGCAATCCAGAGTAACTACGGGAAGTCCTTGCTCCGGTGGAAGAACAATTTGCTCTGGATTGCAATATGAATTTCCCATAGGTTTACACTATATTGTGCAGTAACTACGTGTACACGTAATGTCTCTTACGTGCTCCCGTAGTTACTCTGGATTGCACCCTTAGGCTTCCCCAAGCCTTTTCCAGAATAACTAGGGTGGCCCATCTTACAGTTGGGTCAGCCCAGTGATAGATAGGGTAACCTGAGTGCACTTATGGATTGTGCCCTTAGTCTCAGGGTGAGAGGTTTTCTCATTAACTTTATAACAATATAAGTTTATATATTAGAAATTCAACAGTACAAATTAAGATCAATGCTTCAATAAGGAGGCTTGTTATATGGTGGAAAAAGGGAAATTGAGGGTGCATTCCTAGCCAATTTAGGCTGGCATAACTCACCTGGCATGACTTCCTGTGATAGTATGGGGAGGCTGGTGCTTGCTCTGCTCCACTCCTGGAGTACTAAGCCAGTGCACAAATATGCACCAGCCTCCCCACACCACCACATGAATGGGGAGTTGGTGAGTTATGTCGGCCTAAATAGTTAGGATTGTGCCATGATGCAATTAATTCAAGAAACCAAAGTGTGGTTTGAAAGCCATACTAATGACTGGATGGATGGATTTTGTGAAATCTTGAACAGTTATTGCGATATTGTATAATACAAATTCTAGATATTATCTTTTATATCCTGTGACATTTTCTGAAAGCCATACTCTGCTTCTTATTGTTCTTATTGTTTGATACTTGTAAGGAAAAATACTGAAGGATTGGAATCATCTGAAGGATTGCTTGTGAAATGAGTACAGTCAGTATGAATGCCATAAATTCTTTCCTAGAGATAGTATGTTGTTGGTTTTCCTCTCGCAGATATACTTCCTGCTAAGACTTACTCTGAATCCTCATATGACGTCTGTGGTCAAGTTAAGAATGGCTAAGAAATACCTCTGCTTTACCAGTACATATTTTCTGGCCCTTGTTTTGAAAGAAAGTATCAATACAACTGTACATGGAGGCTATGAGATTTATCATAGGACATGAAAAAGAGTGTTCTCCCTCCCATTATCTATGCATTTCTAATAGGCTAATCTCTCTATAAAACTGAAAAGTCACTGACTGACACATTGTGTGTGTTGCATATGGGATGTGTGCGTTGTGCAGAGGGGGATGATGTGCATGGGAGTGTTGTGCATGGGGGTGATGCACATGGGGGTTGATGTGCATGGGGGGTGATACACATGGGGGTGTTCTGCATGGGGGGTGTTCTGCATGGGTATTTTACTCCCACAATGCGGGTACATTTTTGCTAGTGCATTTATAAAAGATTTGTGTTTTCCTTCTGAATACTGTATTGGATACTTACTCCAAATGGTTACCAATCGACTAAATTTAACTATGCAAGAAAACTGGGAGAGTCGATGAATCCCCTTCTGCAATGCCAGTGGAAGCCCTGGAATGCTCCCAGGTACGAATTTAATTCTGTCACAGCAAATGTTGCTGTGGTGTACAGTCAGTAACCACTTGTTTTCACTGGCAGAGCTCAGCATACTAATACTTGTTTTACTAGCAAGGATTTATTTCTCTGGAATGAATTAGTCAAAGAGGCAGGTATCAGGTAACGATGACAAGGATGGCAACTGGCTCAAAGGCTTGAGTTTTCCATTATTGTTAATTTTCTTAAATGTAGCTTAGGTACTGTTCATCACATACAAATTATACTTCTGTACCAGGCTGTTTTCCCTTTTTATTTTCCTTTTCTGTTTCCCCCCTAATTTGTACATTATACTCTGTTTTTGTGTTTCCTCTTGTTGCTTCTTGAGTTTGGTTTTTTTTTTTTTCTTTCAAATAAGAAAAAAATAACTGACGCAGAGTGTGGCTTTTTCACAGACACAGAGGCCCCAGAGAAAATACCCCTTTGAGCCAATTGTAACTTGGACCTGGCACAAAACTGTTCACTGGCTCCTGCTCTGAGAAAGGTGGCTATAGTGGGATTAAATGAGTCAGAAGACAGAACTCCTAGAACAATCCCTGCCAAGACATTTGCACTGCATTCATTTGCTCCTCATTGCAAACGACTCAGAAGTTGCAAATGTCTTTGTATATCACAAACTTCCTAGCAAAATTGCTCAGAATGTTTTCTACCCAATTCTCATTTGTATCCATCTGAACAATAATGTCAGTGGCTGATAAGGTGGCCTCAGCTACATGTTTTGCTTCACTGGCCTCAGCAACATGTTGTGTTTTTCCTGCAGTCCATAAATATGCCTTTAAAAAGTGAGTTATCTGCCAAATAGCTGAACGTTTTTTGTAAAATAACATGCCCATTGTCTATCATTTTGTTTTTCTTCTCATCTTTTTACTTCCATACAAAAACAACAGCCGAAATCATCTTGGAACAAGACAGAATCGTAAATGACTTCAAGGATCTTGTCAAAAGTTAAACAGTACAAACTGCACATTTTTTCATGGAAGTTTTAGCTTTTAGTGCATGCCTGGATCCAAGTAAAATAGATTATCCCAAAGTGGGAAAAAAGTATGGTACAAAATTAGCAGAACTAAGAGCTCAGATCATTTAGCGAAGCAACATGATCTCTGCACTTTCAGAGAAGTGCTCTTAAAGGTAACTGAAACACTATATAAAAGCTGAGACATGGGAAAACTCACAAAATGTAAGGGGAACTGTTGTGAAAAAGCAAAGCTAAAACATGGACATTTACCTTGTAAAAAATGGGAAAATTTTGAATACATGGATAAGGCATGTGCTTACAATGAACAAAGCATATGATTCAAAGACAGGGAAGAAGAATTCCTGATTACTGTCCTTCTTTAAGACAATTGCTTAATGACACAGTAACAATTCACAGAGAAATCCATGTTCTGTGTTAGGTCAGTGGAAGTCATTTGCGCCAAACGTAGGGTGTTGTAGAAGTGCTGTAACGGCAGGGTTTACCAGATGCCAAATCCAAAATTCCCCCCCAAGTTTGCCAAAATTCCTGTCCTCCAAGCCAAAATTCCTACCCGGTTAAAAAAATTTGTGGGACACCCAAAAAATGTAGGACAAATATAGGTCATGTTAAAATAAAGCTAAAAACTCTCATATTGCTTTCCTGTACTTAATTTTAACACTATATTACTTCTTTTTAAATTGAAAACTGAGAAAACTCTCCCAGTCCAGATGACCATGTCATAACCTAAAAGATGACAAGGACCTCCAAAATGCAAGATATTCAAGAAAAACAAAAACTTTTTCAATACTTAGAGTCACAGAGTTGGAAGGGATCCCAGTAGTTCATCTAGTCCAACCCCTGTCTGTATCAGGAAACATCTTTGCAAAAGACCAGACTTTTGCATTAATTTTTTCATTCAAAGGACCAGACTTTTGCAACAATCAGAGTGACATTGTTGGAAGGAACCCCAGTAGGTCATCTAGATCAAACCCTGGCATGTAGCAGGAAAAATCTTTGCAGTCAAAGTACTAGACACAGGCTTTTGCACCAATCATAGAATTGGAAGGTACCCCAGCAGGTCATCTAGTCCAACCCACTGCATGTAGCAGGAAAGCAACTTAGCATCCTTAGCACAATTATGCACCCATTCAGAGTTATTTCCCTTTTCCCCTCCTTTTTCCTGCAACTGCCCTGCAAGATAGGCCAACAACAGTCTGAGCATCCTCAGCTCACATCTGGGCTCCCATTGAGAGTTCAGCCCACCTTTATATAACGATGGGAACATTTCAATAATGCTGTTTATACTACTGCCTTGTCAGTTTTTGGTAAGCAGGTTAGAAAGACAGCAGATTGGTTTGAAGCCCACTCGGAGAAGCTGACACCAGCCCTTGAGGAAAAGAGGAGAGCTCTAACTGCATATAAAGCCTGTTCTAGTGAGCACAACCTTCAAGCCCTGCGAGCTGCCTGTAGCAAAGTCCAACAGATTGCCAGGAGATGTGCTAACAATTATTGGCTGCAGCTTTGCTCTCAGATCCAGATAGCAGCTGACACAGGCAACATCAAGGGGATGTACGATGGCATCAAGCAGGCCTTAGGTCCAACAGTGAGGAAATCTGCCCCACTTAAGTCTGCTACAGGTGAGGTCATCGAGGACCGAGCACAGCAGATGGCATGCTGGGTGCAGCATTACTCTGAGCTAAACTCCAGAGAAAATGCAGTAACTGAAGAAGCATTAAACAACATTGAGTGCCTGCCTGTCTTGGAGGAGCTTGACAGTGAACCAACTTTAGAAGAACTAAACGAAGCCCTGGATTCCCTTGCTTTTGGCAAGGCACCCGGGAAAGATAACATCCCTGCTGAAGTTCTGAGGTGCTGTAGAGGGACCATTTCCACTGAACTGTACAAGATATTCTGCCTTTGTTGGAGGGAAGGTGGAGTACCACAGGACATGAAGGATGCTAATATTGTCACACTGTACAAGAACAAAAAGGCGACAGGGGTGACTGCAACAACTACCGTGGCATCTCTCTTCTTAGTGTTGTAGGGAAGCTGCTTGCCCGAGTCATACTGAAGAGGCTTCACGTACTTGCAGAGAGAATCTATCCTGAATCACAGTGTGGATTTCGAGCCAACAGGTCCACCACTGATATGGTATTTTCCCTTAGGCAGTTGCAAGAGAAATGTAGGGAACAGACAGAGACTCTTTGTAGCCTTCATAGACCTTACAAAGGCTTTTGATTTGGTTAGTAGGGATGGCCTTTTTAAAATCCTCCCCAAGATTGGATGCCCACCTAAGCTCCTCTACATCATCAGGTCTTTTCACGAGGACATGAAGGGCACTGTAGTTTTTGATGGCTTAACATCAGACTCCTTTCACATCCGAAGTGGAGTGAAGCAGGGCTGCGTCCTCGCACCAACTTTATTTGGGATCTTTTTTGCAGTCATGCTGAAGCATGCTTTTGGAAACGCAACAGAGGGAATCTATCTCCGGACCAGATCAGACGGAAAACTCTACAATCCTTCCAGACTAAGAGCAAAGTCCAAAGTCCAGCTGAAATGCTTGCGGAAGTTCCTCTTTGCCGACGACGCTGCTGTTACTGCTCACTCTGCTGAAGACCTTCAACAACTCATGGACCGTTTTAGCAAAGCCTGCCAAGACTTTGGACTAACAATCAGCTTGAAGAAAACACAAGTCATGGGTCAGGGTGTGGATCCACCTCCCTGTATCACAATCTCTGAACATGAACTGGAGGTTGTCCATGACTTTGTGTACCTTGGCTCAACTATGACACTCTCTCCTTAGATACTGAGCTGAATAAACGTATTGGTAAAACGGCTACCACATTCTCCAAGCTTACAAAGAGAGTATGGCTTAATAAGAAGCTGATGAAACATACAAAGATCCAGGTGTATAGAGCTTGCGTCCTGAGCACACTCTTGTACTGCAGTGAGTCTTGGACCCTTTATGCATGTCAGGAGAGAAAGCTGAACACCTTCCATATGCGCTGTCTCTGACGTATTCTTGGCATCAACTGGCGTGACAAAGTTTCAAACGACGCAGTCTTGGAATGTGCTGGAATCTCTAGCATGTTCACACTTCTGAAACAGCGGCGTCTACGCTGGCTTGGGCATGTCATGAGAATGGCTGATGGTCGGATTCCAAAAGATCTCCTATATGGAGAATTAGTGCAGGGAAAGCGCCCTAGAGGGAGACCACAGCTGTGATACAAAGACATCTGCAGGAGGGATCTAAAGGCCTTGGGAATGGACATCAACAGCTGGGAAACCTTGATCTCCAATCGTTCAGTGTGGAGGCAAAAGACCCAGCATGGCCTTCTCCAACTGGAAGAGACACTTGTTCAGCAGGCTAGAGCAAAGAGACAGACCCGAAAGCAGCGAAACCTGGGGCCTGGGCAGGGGACGGAATTTATTTGTCCTCAGTGTGGAAGGGATTGCCACTCTCGAATTGGCCTTTTTAGCCACACTAGATGCTGTTTCAGGACCTCTAATCAGAGCACGATACCATAGCCTTTCGAGACTGAAGGATGCCAATGAGTGTGTGTGTGTGTGTGTGTGTGTGTGTGTGTGTGTGTGTAAAATAAAATTGTTTTCTCACACTCCATGGATGGTATATGTATTTTATCCTCAATCTTGAATCCTCTACCAGAGGCCTGGAAGTTTAGGGTTCTGCGCAGTATCTTAGCTGTATATATGTATGTATATGTATGTATATGTATGTGTGTACACACACACACATATATATAATTTATATTTATATTTATATTTATATATAAAATAAAAATTGTCATCCTTTGTATAAATCTGTTGTATACTCACACACACACACACACACACACACACACACACACACACACACACACACACAAAGTGGTGTCTCACATAAAGAGTTTAATTTGTTCCGGAGGCATGCTCTTTAAGTGAAATGCTCTTTAAGTGAAGCAGTTTTTTCCGTAGGAAATAATGGAAACTCATACGATTGGTTCCACAACCCCACAAATATTCATATAAAAATATTAACTGCATGTAAAAATGATGACAAACACTGTAACTGAATTCAAAACCTGCATTCAATGTGCATGATCCTATGAAGTCCTATGAAAGGAGATATGAAAATCCTATGAAAGGAGATAAGTAGGTGATTTCTGGAGGAGGGGGTGGGTGCATGCAAGGGAGGCCTGGGGTAAGGTAGGTAAGTAGGGGGTTTCTGTGATAAGTGGGTAAGTGGTGGGTGCAGAGAGGGGAAAGAAGACTGGACCTGGAGCTGCAGTGGCAGGCAGGCGGCAATCTTGGCTCCCGGAGGGGAGCAAGGCTGTGCTGCTCAGCTGGCAGGCTAGCCAGAGACGGACAATGTGGCAGTGGCTCCCAGAATGGATCAAGGCTACTGGGTTGGCTGGACAGCAAACGGGAGGCAGCAGCTCCCAGAGGTCTGGAGTGAGGCTGTCGCGGTGGCTGGGTTGCGAATGGGCAGCAAAACAGGCAGCAGGCAGCACAGCGTCTCCCAGAGCAAGGCTGTACTGCTGTACTGGCAGGGCTCTGGACGGGTGGTGATGGAGAAGGCAGGCGAGCAGTGATGGAGTGCTGCTCAGGATGCTGCTGCTCGGGCCACTCTGCACACTGTGGCCAAGAGGCAGGAGGGAGGAGGAGCTCCTGGCCCGCATCACTCCTTTCCCACTCTGGGAATACCCACAGCCATTTTAAAAATGGCTGTGGGAATGCCTGTTATCAGGTGAAAGGTGGGGTTTCCTTTGGGTAATTCCTGTCAGATGGTCAGCCTGTGTAACAGACTTCTAGGACACTCTCATTGCAGAATCCATGGGGATAGCATGGAGAGAAACATGAACAGCCGTATCCAAGCCTCCACAGGGTCTAGCGAAGTTGGAGAAGGCAGAGAGGAGGTGGGAGAGGGCACTCCTGGACAGTGGTCAATAGGGGGAAAGTAGGCCTGGGCAGGAGGGTAAGGAGCAGGAGACAGAACACGGATCTGCTGGATCCAAACCTCTCCTCCTGGGTAGCTGGGAGCAGCCTCAGGCTGTTACTGTCTGCTCAAACATAGGTCACACCCAGAGGTGGTCTAAGACTGAGTAAATCTATTGAGGCTGCTGCAGCCCTACCACAGGGAAGGGGACAAGCCTGTTTCCCATGGTAGCACAGCAGCAGTCCTAATATTTGCCCTGGATTCAGCATAGTCAAGCTGGCTAGCCTAATCCAGTGTTAAACGAGGATTGCGCTGTCAGCTTCTTAATATCTTTCTTCTAAATGAAAGAACCTTCCGGATGCCACAAACTGTAATAGTACAGAAAAGGTGTAGGAAAGTGTAGGAAAGGTGGTAAGGAAAACACTTCTACCGTAAGTATTCCAACCTGCTGTCCCTGTTTTGTTATGAACGGATGCTGGGAGTTGACACTTGGGCGAATACTATATATTCCTTTCAACTAAAAACAATAGGAACGAGGAATTACACAGTCACATTTTGATAATGGGCATCTGGAGCACTGATGGTGTGGTGTGGGCTTGAAGAGATAGACAGTAGGCATCAGTCTGAGTTAAACAAAGTCAAGGGGTGAGTTCCACTCCTCAGATGGTTGTCTGCCTCTAAGAAGCTGGCTGGCAAACCCTTCGACCAGAATGGGAAAAGCTTACACAAGTTTACCCAACTGCCTGAACCCTCATGGGTTGCATACAGAGATGTACCTAGGCAAAATTTTGCCCACGGCAAGGACTGAAATTTAGACAGTTAGAAGGTATCAAAACAGTTAGAAAGTATCCCAGGAGGTTATCTACTCCAATTCCCTGCTTGTAGCAGGAGAGATCTCTGCAAAGTACTAGACTGTTGGACTAATATATATATATGTGTGTCCTGTGGTGTGTTAGCAGCTGGCCACGTGGAGGCTCTGGAGGCTGTGGGAGTCCTATGGAGCTGGTGGCCAGCCGCATTGACGCTCTGGAAGTGGCAGTCAAGCTGGGGCGGGCTGGCTCAGGCTGCAGGGCTGGCTGGCAGGCATGCTTCAGGGGAAAGCGGCCTGGCAGCCGAAGGAAAGGCATAGCTGGCTGTGAGAAGCTGCAGGTGCTGAGCAGCTCAGAGTCCTGGAGGACTGGAGGGAGGGTTTGCCACGCACCAGGCAGCAGAGTCTTCCAGCCCAGCCAGCAGCCATTTTTGAATTGTGCGCTGCTCTGGGTGTTCCCAGAGCTGGTAAAAGTGACGCAGGCCCAGTGGAAGCTCCTTCCACCACCTCCTGGCCAGTCAGAGAGCTATTCAAAAATTCAAAAATGGCTGCCCTGGAGTGCGCCCAAGGAGGAGTGCAGGAGGGGGCAACTGGGGGGCCACCAGAGGAGTGTAAGTGGCGCCCCTGGGGTTGCTGGGACCCTGTCGCCCGTGGCAGATCGCATCCCATGCTATACCCACGTTATGCCTCTGGTTGAATATAATAGGTGCTCTTAGTCAATAATTAAATAGCCCTGAGTTATGCCCAGTTAACATTTTGGGGGCGATAATGGTGACTAGCACAATTTCCCCCAGCTTAACGCTCTCCACAACTTCATATAGTGCCCTGCTGTTTTGTGTTAAATTGTCCCAGTTTACATCCAAGACATCCTGGTGTAATTATTTGTAATATGAAGGTAAAACCTTAAAACAGCCTCATATTTACTGACTAAGAACTCAGTACATAATTACTGAAGCTGAAGGTCCATTGATTTCAGTGGAAATCGGAAACTTATATCAGATTTCTAAGATTTCCTTCTAATAAGAACACCCCTTTGGTTCCATTATTAAAAAGGGCAAATCCACATAATTTTGGAATACTATTTAGAGATCCATTTGACTATTTTACAAATGTGTCTCACTTAACACATTTTAAAACAAATATGCTAGATTTGATCAACTGTCTCCAATTCAGTTTTGGTTTTGTTCCTGGGACTGGCTCGGCTTAGGCCGCCTTCTGGTTTAACAGTGAAATTTCTAAAATTAATTTTGGAATTGGCACATAATCAGTTTACCACAGTTTTCCATTCACATCTCTCTCTCTCTCTCTCTCTCTCTCTCTCTCTCTCTCTCTCTCTCTCTCCCTTCCCCCTCTTTTAGGTTTCTGATGTGCATAGGGCAGATACTGTACATATTCATGTTGATTGAAACTCTACACAAAAGTAAATCCTATTGCAACTGCATGACTTATTAAGATTTCTTTATGCATTGTGAGGAACTTGATGAAATCATGTGATCTTCTCAAGCTTTTTCCTTTTTTCCTTGCCTTATAATTATTTATTAAGATATTTTAATTCTGACCTTTTGATTCAATTTGATTCAATTGCCTCTAAGGTAACTAACAACACGATCTAAAATAATACAGAATTAAAAAGATAATAAATAGAAAAGTGAATTTTTTAAAAAATGAATGAGATTAAACACTGCAACAGTTGAATAAAAATTCAGATAAACCTAAACAGAGCTTTGGCATGATCTAAGAAGCTCTTCTTATGTCCTTATGTACATCATACCTGCAAACTACTATTGCAGACAGCAAAATATTCTATCTACTTATTCTGCAAAACTCTCCTGTGTAAAGAATCACTAATAAGTGGTGGCTCTTTTATATTTAGCAAGATGTTAACATGCATGTGTTTATTTCAGCATAATAGTGGCCATATTCTGGCAACCTCTTTTTTGTTTTAGATTGTGAGCCCCTCTGGAACAGAGAGCCATGATTTCAAGTCATCTGTGAGATAAACTGCTTCATAAACTTTTTTTGGTGAAAAATGCTATATAAGTATAGGTGGGACCTTTTTGGGGAGCCAGTCTCTGCAGATTAACCCCCCAGACCTCTGGATTATCCCCCCTCCCACTTGGACTTGTTCATCCCCTGATCTTGTTCTGGCCATGTCTGGAAGATTATCTGAGCCTTGGCCAAATGACACCACCCAAGACCTCTCTGAGGCCCGAAATGCCATCCCGAGCCATTTTAATGCAACTTGTGATTTTCTGTCTCTCTGAGGCTCCAGTTGGGTTTGTTGAAAATTGCAGATATCCACAATTTTTTATATTAAGGGGAGCCCAAGAAAAGATCTTTCACAACTATGAAGCTCCCACCTCTGTTCATATTAATAAAATGTTTTTTTAAAAAATTTATCTACATCACAGATCAAAGTCATGGCATCTAAACTGAGTAGTGATGAAACTAACAATTGTTATCTTTTGAATTATGGGGAATTTCTGAGTCTAGCATGCAAATCAGTTGATGGGACTCTTCCACTTAAAGCATTCAGATAACAGAGATATTGTACAGTCAATGTAATTTGTCCAGAGCCTTCATCTGTAAAATTTTTCATATAACTGCTTGTCCAGCCAAAGCAGTACTTCATTTCGGACTAAGTAGAATAATCTGTTCTTTTTCATCTTCTCATGTGACCACTTTTCTTAACCTTGCACAGCTCAGATACATCCAATTTATCCATGAGTATTTCTTGGAAACTGAATCATGCAATACATGATAAACTGCATCCACCACTGGACTCACTGAGAATCAGGCTAAAATAGGTTGTAGACAGTAAACAATTTGTCAGGAGTTTTAAAGTAAGATGAGACAGGCCGTACCTATGGTGTATGCATGCATTTCTTTTGTCTCATCATGATGAAACAGGCTTTGCAAGCATCTGAAACCTTAAAAAACCCTGAATTTTTTATTTTCCTGGGACAAAAATGGAGTAAGTATGCATGATTACAAGCAATGATACCTCCTACAAGCACCAATACCATCAATTTTTTTTTATGGGGTAGGAGAATCAACCTTAGACCCAAAATATTTCTGACTGTTTTAAGGGGTGAAAAGGATTTAAGAAGAAATTAAAAACTCAAAAGAAGTTCAAACATGTTATGCAAAGCACAGAGGCTCAGTAAATATATTTAGCTACCACCGCAGGAGATAACAAAAGGAAATACTTAAGGTACCATAATCATCTTAGCCTTTTTTTCCAGGTCACTGTAATCTACCCAAAGATAACTAATTGCACAAAGTAAACATTCCTCTCCAACCACAAAAGGAATCTATTACACAAACATATAATTCACAGTCATTTTTAGTGGGCTGTAAACAGTTTGGAATGAGCATAAAATGGGACAAAAATCAAAGTGAGCATTTTGAAATGAAAAAGTGTTTGCTACAAAAGGTCAGTCCCTTAGCTTGGCAAAGTATGCAGAAAAGCCTGGGAAAATGTTGAACACACAAGCAGTAAGGGGATTTTAAAGCCAACAACCTCCCTGTTTCTTTAAACAGACTTCGGAACCTATAACTGGATGCTGTCAAACAAATGACAGCAAAAAAAATAGAACAGCTGGTAAGAAGTAAAGCTAAGAGATAAAGTTTTTAAAACTAGAGACCTTCTCTGAAGCGGACTAAAGGTCCTTCTTAAATCTTTACACAAGGTTATGGATCTCAGGATGACTTTTTGGCATGAAGTCAAATATGTAATTTTGTATATAATTCCTGATAGAGCGTCTCATGCTTGAGAAAGAAAATCAGCAGCGTCGCAATGTCCAATGGCTTATAAATCTTTCATGCCTGCAAACATTGACAGCAAGGATTTGGGAATAGAAGACTACAGTGAGTGTCATTAGCTTTCATTAGAGGGTTCCCAAGGCAAATGAAATGGTATTGCTCCTTTACATCAGTCGAAACCAAATCAACAGAAATCATTTGTATGGGACCACGAAGAATGTGTCTGCAGAGCATTCCAAAGTATGCTTTTTCAGAAATCCCACCGCTTTCAACAGGACACAAGGAATCGTAGCCTTCAGGTACTAAAGCATTGAATGTGATAATCTACCCCATTAGGCAGCATTTCATGTCTGAAATGAGAAACATTCAAAAAGTTTCTGTGGATAAAAAAAGCAGGCCTCTGTCAGTCTTGAGAGACTATGGTATCGTGTTTGGCACTGCATACACTGCATGCAAAGCATGAAAGCCTGGGTTGGATTGTTATGGAGGATAGGCTGTTACGCAAGCAGCAAATCCCCCCTCTCCACGCCACTGAATTAGTCCAATGGAAAGGGAGAGCCAATATGATTGGATCCAGCTGCGTCGCAGAGCTAGCCTAAGAACAGGAGCTCATCCTGTCTTGTGGGGACGACCTGGGACTTGAACCCTGGCCTGCTGGTTAAAAGGCACAGTGTCTTAACCACTTGCACCAAGAAAAGTAGGAGAATAAGGTGTAGGACTGTTGTTTCAAGACATGGCTGTCTCCATGCCTGGTTTGGCTCTTAGAACCAAGTCAAAGGCATGGCATCCTGATGCCACATCCTAATGGTGTGTTGTATGACTCAGGGTGGAAATTTGACTATATTATTGAGGGACTGTCTTCTTTATAATTACTTCACTGGGCTAATAGCTGACTCCTGATGAAAATGAAAACACATTTGAGGGCCCAGCTCAGTCAAGTTCTGAATAAAAGAAATCATCTGGCCAATATGTTGAAATTTTGAAGCTGGATTCAAATGTGGAAGTTCAATCTTAAAATTTGAGAATTGCCTTATCAACAATAATTTTGTCTTGCTCCTTATTGTGTTCTAAGTGGTTTAAATCCTTAAAACCACTCTTTGAGGTAAATCGTTATTGCTATCTCTGTTTTTTTTTTGTTGTGAGGTAAATCATTATTGTTATCCCTGATCCGCCAACAAGGATCAAGTTGGATTATACTCCTTACAGTGGTGGGAAAATCCAGTGGACGTTGAGTGGTGCTATAGGACTTGAGTTCCCCCGTTTAAGAATTCAGCTATTGAAAAAATGGAGCTGCTTCTGGGCTCTCTCTCTCTCTCTCTCTCTCTCTCTCTCTCTCTCTCTCTCTCTGTGTGTGTGGGGGGGGGGAGTTCAAGTTCACCTCTGCTGCATGTATGGGGATGAGTGCTGACTGAGGGGGCTCCTGACTTGAGTGTTTTTCAGTCTTCCATGCATGAGACTCACAAGTCAGTGAAAAGTCCAAATCATCTGAGTTGAGTTTCCAACCCAGCTTGTTCTTTACTTCAAGAAGATCTCCAATAGTCAATATTTACCCACAGGAATTGCATCTTTCACTGCTGCCACTGTATTGACATGAAGGAATTTAATTAAGACTAGGCTAAAAGATATTATAATACATTAGCTTCACTGATTTTTATCTGGAACACCACACAAAATGTGTGGTATTCCTTCTAACCCTTTTTGGGCAGTTATAACACAGAATGAAAGGTTTCCAGTTTGAAGTGAAAGCATGTAGACAGATACAACCTACAATCAAGACTAACTACGGGAAGATGTAAGAGACACTTACTCTGGAATGCTCTATGTATTTCCCATTGGTGGCACCATAATTACATTGGTGTAAAAGGTCCCATAGTTACTCTGGATTGTAGCCATAGGTCTTCTCCTTCTGCTTCATCTTATTCTTTCTTCTCTCAAATTAAACGAAGGGCAAAATCCAGAGTAACTATGGGGAGTCTTTGCTCCGGTGTAAGAACAACTTATTCTGGATTGCAATATGATTTTCCCATAGGTTTTCACTAGATGGTGCAGTAACTACAGGTGTATGTAAAGTCTCTTATGTGCTCCCGTAGTTACTCTGGATTTGGGGGATAGTGTGGCTGCTTTATAAAAAAAATTTCTTTATTCTTTTCAGCTTGCTATGAATGGAAGTTAAATATTATTCTTTCATTATATTATTCAAAATGCTGGCCAAGGAAGTTCTCAGCAGGCAGTTTTGACCATGACAACTGTTGGTCTATCCGCATAAGACACACATCCCAGCATTCTGCTTCCAACAGCAGCCAGACACGGGCTTCTGGGAATAAGCAACTTCTGTTGTTTTCCCCCAAGATCTGATATCCAGACATACACTGCAACTGAACATGCATGTCACCCAACATAAGGAGGACATGTGGTAGGCACATGCCAGAATTGGGAGCGCCTGGTGCTCCCTGATGTGGTGCTTTAGGGCACCATAGCAAAAACCAATGTAACATGACAGATGTGCCTATTGCATAAAATATGAATAATTTGGGTCATCTAGAAAACACTTTGAGCCATCCAGAAAACTTTACATAGTCTTGCCTATTTGAAAGAATGTCTAAGATTAACCCCCAACAGCAGACTTGCAATTTAACTGATACAGACAGGTTAAAAGTCAAGGAGAAAAGAGGCAAGATTTTATGCAGTCATAACAACCAGTGAAGCAGAGTAAAGTTAACTGGTTACAAGAGAAAAATTAGAATGGATGAATATGAAGAATATGAAGAGTGAAGAGAAGAAACATATTGAACAGTCAAGAATCTTAAATTTAAGAACAATGGGCTTGGTGTCAATTCAGAAAGAGCAGAAAGCATAGAGTAAAAGACTTAAAGAGTGTTGGCAATTCAAGTAATAGAAAAGGTCTGGAAGATAATTTTAGCAGACATTCAAATGCCAATGAAATTTTGAGTGTGATGGTGTGTACACTGACCAGGCTGGTTTCCAGTTACCCAGATGATAGAGTTTAAATCCCTGTGCCTTTCATTATTCAGTTCATATTTAGTTTGTAGAACACACAAAGAGATATGAGAGGAATGGGATGGACAAGACATCATGATCTGGAGCTCTTCTCTTTCAAAACTCTTAAACCTACATCTACATCCAGAATATTGTGTTGTTCATGTCAGAATGGACCAGGGTTAGTCTGAAAAAGTTGCAAATACAGACTGACCCTTTTTATCCCCTTCTGGTTTAAATCTCTAAAAATAAGTTCTTAGTGAGTGCATACATGATGGAAGGAATATTCTGCCCAAACTTCAAACTTCTAGATCAAGTGGTTATGGCTTGCTGTTGATGTCAGTGAGTCAGTGAGTCTGATATATATATCTGTGTGTGTGTGTGTGTGTGTGTGTGTGTGTGCTGGTGGTAGCGTAACTACTGGCAGGGACTCCTATGCCAGACAGGCCTTTGTTGAGGAGCCAGACTAAACCTGCCCAAAATCCAATTGAATGTGGGTTGTCTGGAGATGAAAAACTCCAACCTAAAACCTCTACTGCCTTGTGGCTATACCCATGTATGGGAAAGGCTTCAGGAGTCAACCTAGAGGCAAAATCCAGAGCGGCAGCGACACAAAATCCAGCGACGCAGCTGGAACCAGTCGTATTGGCTCTGTCGTTTCATTGGACTATTTCAGTGATGTGAAGAGGGGGGATTTCCTGCTTGGGTAACAGTCTATCCTCCATATTAATCTATCCAGGCCATAGTGCTCTGGAGAGGACACTCAGAGCACAATACCATGGTCTTTCGAGACTGAAGGATGCCAATGATGAGATATAGTACGATCTCATAAGATACATTAACTTTTAATATCTTATAAAATTTATTAATTTTTTAAAGCTGTTCTTACAACTTCTGAGTAAGTGCCCTGTAAACAACATTCCAGTAAAACCAATCAAATCTTTTTTTTCAAATGCCTGATTTGTTAAGTCTGAGGATCAACATATTACTTACAACTTAGCACACATCAGAGGTTCAACGTTTATCATACAATTTTTAACATACTAGTGAAATATAACTGCATTGCAGGAATGAAATACCCCCTTATGCTCTCCTCCATTGTGCATCACCCCCATGCACAACACACATCCCATGCGCTACAACCCCCCATGAGCAACAATCCCCCGTGCACATCAACCCCAATGTGCATCAACCCCCATGTGCAACACCCCCATGCGCTACACCCCCGTACAACATCCCCCATATGCACCACAACCCCATGTGCTTCTCTCCCATGCGCACCATTCTTCCATGTGCAACAACCTCCCCAGTTGTCCAGTGGTTTTGGCTGGCTGTTGATGTGTCAGTAAGTCAGTCAGTGAGTCCATCAGTGTGTGAGTCAGTGAGTCAGTGACTTTTTAGTTTTATAGATATAGATAACTGGAAATGTGCAATTCACAAAGCAACAAGTACTGAGTTTGAGCTAGCACAACTATGTATAGTTGCAACCTGATTTACACAGAAGTAGACGTATTGCTTTCCATGAGTATTATTCTAAAGTAATGGTGTACTGAACTGGACTTAGACTTGTAAATGGAAATGAGAATTACATCCTGGTGTTTTAAAAAAACAGACCTCTGCCAAACACTTGCAAAATGGTGCACAATGTTTTTTTTTAAAACATTAGCAAAAACATTTGCAAAATGTTGCAGATTGCTTGGGAATGATCCTGCCCAAGGCAAAAAGCGTGCTTGCTTTATATGGAAGATTTGAGCACAAGTTTACTTTTCTCTCAGATTGACTGAAAAGGCTGCAGCTCTGCAGCATTAATGCCTTGGTGACAGTTGATTTATTGATAGAAATTTTTCTTCTTATAGGCAAGTATCTATGGTACGTTCATAAAGCAAAAGCAGAATTACTTGGTTCAAACAAGGAGAACTTAGAAAAAACATTTAAATCAATTCATCCTTCTACTTCCTCTACTATGTACTTCTACTTCTCTACTTTGTAGGAGAATTGATTCTTTAAAAAATTATTATCTTCAATGAAATGTGTTAAAGTTTCTGTGGACAGTTACAGTATGTAAATAGGGTAGAAAGTGTACAGCTTCCCTGCCTTAGCCAATATGCCAGCTGTGCTGAGTATTTAGGCCATCTTACTAAGACTATGGAAGTAAACATACAGTTTTCATTAAATGTGCCTTTCCCATAATTGGTACATAAGTATTTCCCATGACTCGGCAGTTGAAATAACTTGGCTGGAGGCATATCTGGCTATTAGGAGGAGGGTTTCAAATCTGTTGAGTCCTAGCCATGCCGGGAGACTTGGCACCTCCACATGCAGCTTCCTAATACCAACCCCAGTCTAAAATGTCATCAGAAGCTTTCATAAACATTGGATTTAGCTTCACATAAATTACTGCTGTCCTGCTATGGTTTATGCCAGAATTTAGTGAAAACAACCCGTTAAGTAAACAGAAGTAAATGCAAAGGAATCATAATCCAAGTCTGTGATAATGTAAAACTGTATACCAAGTACAAAGTTATAAATACAGTCATAAAATTGGATTTTTTAAAAATCGCATGCCACCAGGGTGACCAGCTGCCTAAACCTCAAAAGGAGGATAAGGTCTTGGATTTCTCTCAGACTGTTTCCGTTGGACAGTTGCACATTTGGCTATTCATGAGTAAAGCCATTTCACTTTCCCATAGAGCTCAATGCATATTTTTTATTTTTTATTTTTTGACCATAGGGTGGAGATATTTCAAAACCATTTTTTGCATTGGATTCTCCTCTTCAATACAAATCCAATGACATATGTGATGAGGGGGTACTGCACACCATTGTAAAGTTCCAAAATGAAGCCAAAATAGTGGACAATGAAGCCCTTTTGAAGAATACCTGGACAGGAGGCTAAAAAAGAGGACAAATCCAGATATTTCCGATCATATGGTCACCCTGCATGCCACCAAGATTACTTTCTATTTAGGAATCAGTACTACCTAAAGCCATATGATAATTTCAGGTTACTGTAAGAAAAAGGAATGAAACACTTAAAAGAATTATACAACACTGCTACAGATCAACTGTGCAGAATAGTGACAGTATGTTGTAGACATAGTAACAATACGCTTTCCTGTACCTTCTTTTATATTAATTTCATACAGATATCTGATCTGGTAAATGGATATAACTAGACTGGTTAGATACATGCAGATATCTAATCTGGTTCCAATAATTTATTTATTTTTATTATAGTTGTATACACGCCAATATAAATAAGCTGTCCATAACCATAATTTCTTTCCCTTCACCAGCCATGTGTATTGGAAGGTGATAGGCTTGAACGTAGACCAGGAGTTATCCTATATCAGCAGTAGGTCTGCTCAGATGCTGCTTTTGAAACTTTTCTCAAAGGACCTTACCTGAGAAGAAGCATCAGTAACAGGATCAGTAGCAGGCTAACTGGGAAATAAGCCAAGTGGTATGATACAGGCTGCAATCCTAAAACCCAGTTAGACAAGGACCCATGCTTCCTGGTGGTTTTGCAAATGTGCCACTCTTGTTTATTTTGCTATAATAGGAACTCTTCTAAGTGACACAGTAAGTGAAACTGGAATGATTTGGGATGGGGTGATTGTAAATGGGCAGTGATGGAAGCAAACTGGAGAGAAGACAAAATGAGAGCAATATTGGGGGTTGGAAGTTCAGAAGAGCAATATTGGGGGTTGGAAGTTCAGAAGAGTAGACAAGAGAGAGGCTGGGCCAGACAACACAGAAAGAGAGCAGTGTTTCCATCTCCCTACTCACTAGCTTTGAAAATGAAAACATACTCATTAGCAATAGGATCATACATGGAATTTTTAAGATCAATCCATCTTAAGTTGAAGTTGGGACTTCAGTGGGATAGGACTTCATTCAAAAGAACGATGGGACTTCAATGGCTTTCTGTAGTTCATTGGGAAACAAGAGAAGGACACAAACAAGCCCCACAGTGAGGACCTTCCAGCCACTAGCATAGCCGGAGGTGATGCTAAACACTAAGTTTTCCATGGCACTTCAATGCAGCATGCAAGTATCCCTGCCAATTCTCTTCAAAGCCATTCTTGGCCACTAGAACATTTGGTGTATTGACCCAGAACAGTTTTGCTAAACCTGGGCATTTCAAGTTGCCTCCTGGATCAGCCAGATTTGGGCAAAGGGTATACTTTTGAATGAAACTGGTCCCAGGTTAAATCCCAGAATTTCTGATTTAAAGGATTTTTCACTAGCAGGACTTTGATGTCAGCCAAAAGTCAACAAAATGGATCACTTTCTTACATGCACAAGATGAAACTGCTAAAGCTGTTAACTTAAAGCTTCAGTTGTAAACTGATGGCAGCAGGCATGAGGTGATGGTTAAGCAGAAGGCTGCCACAAGATGCTGAGCAGGAACAGACACAGTTGAATTTTGGATGGGGTACTGAAAGGTGATAAAACTGTTATGAGATGACAGAGCCAGGAGGAGTTGCTGCATACAGTATGGCTGACCTGTATACATACAGTCTGGCTGACTTTATCCCCATAGAACAATCAATGTAAATCACAGTGCTTTTTAATGGGGAAAAAAGGTGCTGATAGTCATACCCATATGACTAATTAATTAGCTGCTGGGATGGGGCAGGTGGGAAAAGGTGCCAGTACTGAGTACTGGTGAGTACCCCCAGAAAAAGATCTGGAGCTTTGTAAGCTGCTTGGGCATTAGCATCGGAATGGAAAAGGCAGGATATAAATTTATTTTAAAAGAATAAATAAATACAGCTGAATTGGAGAAAAGTTGATTATTAGGTCACCTACCTCGTTTTTCAACCGCTTTTATGCACTTGATAACAAACAGAGGGACTGTGGAACCATCCTGTTTGCACACATTATGCAAATAGGAACCAAAAACTTGATCTGGTAAGGACAAGAAAAAATGGAAAGTCATGATTAAAATGAAGCATGGATGGTTACACAAAAGAAGCACTTGAATATGCAAAGAGGAAAAGATGTAAGGCTAATATTCCCATATAAACAATCAATTGCTTGAGGAAAGTTTAGGTTTGAAAAATTTAGGAATAGGGAAATTTTGAAATGTTATGTTTCATGTTTTAATTCAGTAATTACATTTACATGTAATACCCATTTTTAAAAGGATATGTTTAATATAATGAATATACATGGAATAAATGGTGAGCTTAGTATAATATTTACACCAGTTTTCCCAGTTCTTGGCCTTTTTCTCCTGGAGTCAGCTTAAAAGTTCCTCTGCGACTTAGATGTTAGCTGGTAGATATTAGCTTCTATCAGGAAGAAATGCCACCCTGGAGATCTTGGCCTTCAGCAACCTACCTAGAAAACTTCCATTTGGCGTCCATTCAAAAGTGTTTCCCTGCCTAATTTTCATTTTTTTAAAAACTGAATTAACATTAACTTTGAATAGAGGCTGTTAACAAAAGCAGCTGTTATTTCTTCACAGTATTATTCTATACTACTAATTGTTTCAGAAAGTGATATATGCTTGGCAATAAATATATTGAACCTATCAAAACTAAAGTTAGTTGGCAATTCTGACAGGTGCAGCGGTGCCAAAATGGCTATGGCTGCACCCAGCAGCTCCACCAAGTTTGCCAAATGTCTCCTTGGGGGAAGAGGATGAAATGGGAGAGGCAATGGGCTTCTCTAGGTCTGTGCTGTCTAGCCTGACATGGAGTTCAGGATATTGTGGAGCAGAACTACAGTGGTTCTACCCCAATCCTGCCCTATGCTTTCCGCCCCATTCCTATTCCATCTGCTTTCCAGCTTCCTCCCCAGAATACTTACTGAGATATAAGTATTTTGTGCTGCTGGGGTGCTGCACTAACTGGAGCTGGCCCAGCACTGGCAGCCACTCCTCTTTTGGTGCCACAAATGTGCTTTGCTTGCACTGATCATCTCTATGATTGGACCCTTAGGCCCTAATCCTACCGCAGCACTGATGTATCTCTGCCAAAAAGACATGCGATGCATCCAGTGGTGGAAGGGAGGGGGTGATCCAAGGGCAAACGGGAGTTAGGTACAAAATATTTTGGTAGCCTCTGGGCTATCTATGGCTTTCCTTAGATAAATGCCACCCATTTTGGTGGCGTATATCCAAGGAGAGAAAATGGACAAGGAAGTTTGAAACTGAAGTCAGATGTGTATCATTACTGCTGGATCTGCCCTTTCAGCCTCTTCTCAGTGTCTGCTTCTTTCCTCCCTGCCTGCCTACCCCACAGCAAGACTCCCCACTTCCCATATACCCTGCCTCAAACCTGCCCTTCCACAGCATTTATTTTTTCGTAGGATTTCTATTAAGGTTGCAAATGAAGCAGATTTCAGGTTGGTGATTTTTTTAAAGATTGTCATTTTAAGGTGGATGCCATGTTTTAATAGGAATAAATTAGTCCTAGACCGTGACACTTGTAAATTGCATTGCTTACAAAAAGAATTTGCGTTTTAACTACACTGTTCTCTTTTTTTGTGCTTCATAACTCTAAACCTCTGGTGAACTGGGGATGTTCATCACACAGTATGTCAGCATAACCAGGTTAGTGCTTTCTGATAATAAATTAGCTTCATCTCTGCTATATATTTTTGACAAATTACAAAAAGAGTGCCCTGTAATGGGAACTTTGTCAGCAGAATCCAAATGAATCAAACCTATGAGGGAAACCATTCAATAGAAGCAGTTTAAAATGTTTAAACAATGTGGCTATAAGATCATCATTTAAACCAAGAGATAGTCTCCGCATACCTTTCCAGCAGAGCATGACACTTGGAAAATTGGTGCAGAGTGCTGGAGGAAAAGAGACAACACCGACCTGCATGTATCAGAAGGTGACAGTGAATCACCCTCTGCCCTGACTGACCTCTTTACCTGTCCCCTCTCAATGAACATTGCAGGAGGTATGGCTTGGACTCTTTTTCCTCTTCTTTTCTCCCTCTTTTCCGCTTTTGAGATGTGAGCACATGACTCTCCACCAGGCCCCACACTCACATGCAAGCAAGGGCAGTTTTAGCACTTCTGGTCCATTCAAATGTTAGGAAACTCTGGTCTTCACCAGATGCTGTAAATATGAGCCTTCATGACTTGTAAGTAAACCTGTTCTAAAGTTTGATTCTGGTCTCAGTCTTAATTTTTGCATGTGCCCAAGCAAACAGCCAGGGTGGAGGGAAAGGCTTCTGAACCACAGAAGTGGATGCTCTGTGGTCATCACTCTGCTGAGTGGATTCAGCCTTTGATCGTGTTTTTGTAATCAATGTTTCTTGGCAAAGCCAGAAATAATCCTATATAACTATATAACTATATAGTAACCTGGATTGGCATGTTCACCCTTAGATTTTTTCTCAGAGCTGTCATGCAAGACACTGCATTTTGTGTTCTTTCAGAGAGGGCACATTTAATCCTCCAACACATTATTTATACTTGGAGAATACTCCCTTAAACCATTTTATTTTCTACTGACAAAGATCTGAGGTAATTTGAGATCTGGAGTCAATACCAAAAGCCAATGGTTCCCAAATTGTGGGTTACAAACAACTGGATGTTTGGTGGGTTGAAATTGACAAGCTGATAGCTGACAAGGAATATTTATTGAGACATATAGAAACAGATATAGAGGAGCAGATACATGTTTTATTAAGCAAATGCTCCTTGAACAAATTCAAAGGGGACATCAATGTCACCCAAATTGTCCTGATCTGCTGAAAGCAGGCTCTGAAAAACTCTTGAGAAAAGTTTCTCCTCCTCCAAGATAACAAGGAAAATGTATTGAGCCCTATGGACAGTGAAACTATATCATACTTCATATTTAACCATGTGTGGCTTGGTCCCATATGAAAAAAGTCCATAAGACCTACAGATCAATACAATGTGGAACTCAAGAAATGCTTCAGGAACACCTTCCAAAAAGTATTATATCACAACAATGGTACCTTATAGTGCCTAAAGACTAACAAATTTATCTCAGTATATATACTTTTGTGGCTGACAGTCATAAACACAGAAATATGAGATGATGAAACAAAATTAAAACAAGAAGTGTCATATAATGGGAAATGAATGTTACAGGTCTAGTGAAATGGAAATTTAACTCAGGATGGCAACAACTAGTTGAACATAAAAACCATGTTTTGCAAATCCTTACTTGGCCTTGAAGAAACTAAATGGTGTAAAAGAGAGTTGCTATCTGTCCATCTAATCTCCCTCATCTAATTGTCATAATGAAAAAATGGGATAACGATCTGTACACTTCCATCAGGTTTTTGAAGGAAAGGGTGAACTATGCATGACTAAACAAATTACTGAATACTTGCTTTCCATTATTTTTTGCTGTGAATAACTAAGTAGCTTGGATAAATTCCAATCTCATTTATGAAACAACAGTTTCACAAGTTTTTAACAGTGTCATGTCTTTAAAACTCAATGAGTTTCTTCAGGCAGGATGGACATGTTGCAACTATAATAAACATATTATATGCCTCAGAACCTTGGAATGAGTATCTGTTCTTCTTCTCTTCTTTCCTTTTTTTATCCATATAAAAAGCTGTCATGTCCTCTACTATCTCAAACGAATGGTTTTTATGTACATATATCAGTAATCCGTAATGTGAACCATGCTGCCAAACACATTGGGAATATACAGCTCTTCTTAAAAATGGTGGTTGTTTTTTCATACTGTCGTATTGACTAACTGTCGGTGTTTGATGTATGGGTTACCAGCCTGATGTAGACTTATGGTTAGAGCTTAAGTTGTTAGTTCTGCTTTTGCAGCCAATTCAGAATAACTACAGATGCCTCCAGATATTAAAATTGACTGCTCAAATGGACTCAGTGTGGGAGTTTCATTGGTTTTAAATTGATAACAGCTGAAAGAGTGAATGATTAAAGCTGTATAAGGGCATAGAATGCAGCTCTATTTTTTCTTTTCATTTTTCTTTTTTTTTAAAAAAACTAGTTCTTGTGAACAGCTCTTTGTATGGGAATTTTCTTCACTATAATAAAACATATATATTTCATTAGTTGAAATTTTTAAATGATGAACAAAAACATTTCTGAGGCTTATTGACAGAGCAATTCCTGAGAAACTGGAATAAACTTTGAGAGGACAGAGTGGTTTCTATTCAGGAGGGAGCATTTAAAGTTAAGTAGTATTCCATAAGGTGGTAATTGTGTCTATTTCCCAGACATTTGAACTAAATAAGCTGGATAGGAAACATAAACTGTCATAACCGAAGGTTAGGAGTGTTGCATACGTCTTTGCTTACCACCGCTACCCTTCCCTGAAATAAATAAGAAAGTGGAGTTCTAAAAAAGCCCTATTACTTATAAATCACATAAAGCTTCTTTGCTTTATTTATTCTCTTGGAAGCAGATATTGTGAAAGATGTCACTTTTTATCACAGCAAGATTTAAAATGTATAGACATTAATAATGGGAATCTTTTTTCTAGAAAATGATGACTGATGTAAAACTTCTATGAAGTTGAATATGAAGTTATGAATGTGAAGTTCAGCATTCACACTACAGTAAGTAAAGGTTTTAGCACTTTCTAAATTTCAGTGTCCAGAATGACCAACTGCGATCCCATAGACTACAGCCAGAAATTTCCTCACCATCTCCAACTACTCTCTAGTTCAGATTGTAAATAAATAAATAAAATGCGACCTGACTGTACCATTGCCTGAACAAAAATAGCTTATCATGATCCAACAGCATAATGGATTGGGGATGTAAACTCTTACTTCACAAGAGTGACAGTATGGCGGTGCTATCACAGGTGAGGAGAACCCAGCTTCATGATCCTCTAGGTACCAATATATACAGGCCAATCTTAGCATCTATTGAGGTTCTGTTTCCAGAACAACCATGGATGCTGGACTCCACGATTAATGAAATTTCCCATTAATTGATGCTGCATCTGCTCCTGAGCAGTGGTCTGAGGCTTCAGACTACTATCTCATTTCTCTTCTAATGATTGGCCTCCTGATCAAGACCCCTGGTCAAGTCCATGGATAAAAAATCAGCAGATAAAGATACAGATTTTCCTTTCCCTACCCCTATGAGCTTGGAAAGTTTGTAATCCCCAATTTAAATATCAGAGTATCTCAAAAGCAGTATAGTAGAGAGCAGAACAAAGGGGAAGGCGAAAGGCATGATTTTCATAAACGTTTTCATCACCATCAAAAGGTGTAGAATCATAGAATCGTAGAGTTGGAAGGGACCCAGTAGGTCATCTAGTCCAACCCCCTGCCTGTAGCAGGAAATCCTCCTAGAGCATCTCAGATTCCTCTGCTTGAAGATCCCCAGTGAGTGATCACTGAATACGGAAACTGTTTTGCTTTTCAGCATGCATTCCTCTGAATAGGATTTATCGGGCCTTGTAATGTTAGCATGTATCCAAATGTTAGTGGTCATGTAGTAAATAAATAATGGGATTTTTTAAAAATAAGAGTCTATAGGTATAGAGTCTGGGCATAGGATCTGGCTAAATGGCCTGTTCAAATTGGTTTGTGGTGCACTGCTCATTTGGATCAGGCCAATTCTAGCTAACTTCGATGTAGTGGTGGGCTCCAGCAGGTTTGCACCAACTCTATAGAACCGGTTGTTAACAAGAGATAGGACATATAAAGTTTAAAAATAGCCATTTAAAGGTTGCTGCCAGATGGGCAGAGAACTGGTTGTTAATTTTTTTGAATCCCATCACTGCTTCAATGTAGTTTTATTATGAGAGCTCATGTCCCTCCCTCCTGCAGTGATTAAATGGTGTGTCATGGAGACCTCATGACAGCTGCATTAGTGTTGGAAAGTTGGTTAGGATTTGGGCTGTTATGGCCCAATCTTATCCAACTTTCCAGTGCCAATGCAGGCACAATGCAGCCTTGAGGTAAATGAATAAGCATTCCCTTATTTCAAAGAGACCTCTGTGATTGCCCTACCACAGGATGCAGTACATGCGCTGTTGGCATGGCTAAATTGGCACTCAAAAGTTGGATAGGATTGTGCCCTCAGTTTCTACATCTAGAGTCCAGCACATGGATAATCTTGATTTCCCCACTCATACATGGATTGAACATCTGAATTGTAGAATGAGTGGAAAGAGAATCAAAGTTGTTCCTTTCCAATAACATTTCATAGCTATTATTTACAGGTCTTTAGCAGGGTGACCAGATGCAAACCCAAAATTCCTGAACTTCAAGGCCAAAATTCCTAATCCCAGGCCAATATTCCTATCCGCTGAAAAAAATTGCCAAAAAATGTATTTTTTTGTTTTTGTTTTCCGATTTTTTGACCATAATGTTTGATATCTCAAAACTGATTTTTGCACTGGATTCTGCACTTCAATACGAATCCAACAACATATGGCATGTTGGGGTACTGTGCACTATCACAAAGTTTCAAAATGAATCCAAAATGTAGGACAATGATGCCAAAATGTAGGACACCCGGACAGGAGGCTAAACATCCGGACAAATGCGGGTTTTTCTGGTCATCTGGTCACCCTGGTTAGTGAAGTGGTTTTCAACATTTTTTCATCTTACAGCACATTGACAAAGCACTTAAGCATCATCATTGACAAAGCATCATCATTTTTTTGACCATTGACATGGCACACCACGTTGATGATAGGGAGCTCAAATCCTCCAATTGCCCTACTACTCCCCAATGTCCTGATCACACCTATAGACCATCCATGGCACACCAGTTTACCATGACACAATGGTTGAAAATCACTGTTTAAGAGGATATACATAACAACTGTCTTACAGAAAGAGCACTCACTCCAAAACAAAACAAATTCTGCTGATTTGTTTTGGTTGCGATAAGTTGCTAAAATATTTCATCAGGAAGTTAAGTGAAAGAGTAGCTAAAAATATAACCTGCATATTTTGGAAAGCCTTAAAAGAGAACACTTGCATGTGTGGTTCAGAATCAAGTCTTTATAGAAAAGTTCAAAGAAAAAATATTTCCACAGTATTCATGTGCAGGTAACCTCTAATATGTTGCTGCTGGTCTCTTGACATGTAATTTTAGCTATTTTAAATAGTTTCCATTTGTTATCAATTTTTTATATCATTTCGTTTAGTGGTCTTATTAGAAAAGTAAGGGAAACATATAATTGATGTTTAACAGGATTTTTAACTTTTACTTCAGTTTTTAACTCTCAGGAAATAGCCACCATTCCTCCATGTACAATAGTCCTTGTTATTAAAAAACAAAGAAAAAAATGTAGGAAATTCTCCCATCCTGCTTCTCCCACTGAAAAGAGAGGGGTACATATAAACAATTTCTCAAGGCATTTAAATCACCTACAAAAAATTAAATATATGCTTTCTAGGACATGAAACTTGGCCAACTCTTTTAGTTTTAATCCTTGTCGCTCCATTTTGCAATTTAAAAATGTTTTAATACAAGCCTTAAAAAATTAACATTTAAAAGTGCTCTCTCAGGGTAAGCATTGCAACTGCATTTTCATAACATTTTAACAGATTAAGGGATAAACTCTACTGAAGACAATGAAGGAACCTTATCAAATGAGCATTTCACATAGACTTACTGGAGATTGGAATTAAGCTCTGCTAACGAATCTTAACTCATTGGCATGGCCTGAACCTAATCCTAATGAAACTTCATGGTAGGAAACTAACATGCTTTGCTCTAAAAAACATTCAATTGCTCCTAACAGTATGCTAAAAACAACAACAGCTCAGAAGCTATATGTCATAGCATGATAATTCATGACAGAGCATGTAACATGCACATCAGCACTTCTCCTAAATAATGAGCAGACTTACACTAGTAACAATTCTAAATCAGGCCTGTCTGAAAACACATGCATCTGATTTTCCTTCAGAGACACATTAAAGGATAGATTTGAGTTATGCTAATGAATCAGGATTTGTTAGAAGGGATCACATCTGATCCCTATGTAACACCAAAGGAGATTCATCAGCTACACTTTATTAAACTAAAAAGAAAAAAAAAACACCCAGAAATTAAAAGGCAATAAATTACCAAGCCTCAATTATCTTCAATATCCAACAAGACAACCAATAGTGATGTTAGAACACAGTATAATGGTCATGACCTACTAAGGGTTAATAATCCACTTGTTTTTATGTACCCAAGTAAATACTCACAGGTTTTATTGAGTAACTGGCTGAATTGACCTGTCATTGAGGGAGAAAAATTTCAAGAATATATGTGGGACTCGGGTGTTGCTGGGCACCACAGGCAGGCTAGGCAGTGGTACTGGGACCAGGTAGCAGGCCCTGGGTGGGCACTATTGGGCTCTGGCACCAGAGAACATCAGGAAGGAGTGGAAGGCAGCAGTGGGCACTAGGCACCATCAGGCACCACTGTGCTGTGGGCACCACCAAGCACTACCTGTAAAGTATAGGGACAAGAACACGTTGAGCCCCATTTCACTCCCAGTTTGAATTTCTCAAAATCAGCTCTTAGCGGTTGCTTTTATCACAGAATAAATCGCCTCTTCAAATTTCATGCTTATAGGTCTGGTTGTTTTGTCTGGGCATTGGTGAGTGAGTGAGTGAATCAGTCAGTCAGTGATCTCTCAGTTTTATTTACAGTGGTGCCTCACATAAAGAGCTTAATTCGTTCCGGAGGCATGCTCTTTAAATGAAACACTCTTTAAGTGAAGCAGATTTTTCCATAGGAAATAATGGAAACTTAGACGATTGGTTCCACAGCCCCCAAAATATTCATATAAAAATATTAACTGGATGTAAAAATGATGACAAAACACTGGAATTGAATTCAAAACATGCATTCAATGTGCACTTGGTCTACTTAGGCTGTAATCCTAAAGACACTTTGCTGGGAGTAAGCCCCATTTAACACAATGGGGCTTACTTCTGGGTAGATATGGTTAAGAGGCTGCAATCAAGGACACTTTCTTGGGAGTAAGCCCCATTTAACACAATGGGGCTTACTTTTGAGTAGACATAGTTAGGAGACTGCGATCAAAGACACTTTCCTGGGAGGCTTACCTCAGCTGCTGCTGGAGGTTCAAGGTGGCCAGTGGGGGCACTTGAGGGCAGTTAGGGGCAGTTGCCTCTGGCACCTCCAGGCAACTGCCCCCAAGTTGGGGGCCATTAGAGGCAGCAGCGCTGGCCGACAGCCCTTTTAAAGAGCCTCTGTGTGGAGCGTCAGGGCTGCATAGCACACTTGCTTGTTAAGTGAAGTGGAACTTGTTATGTGAAGCAAGATTTCTTGGAAATTTTTGCTTGTTATGTGAAACGCTTGTTAAGCAAGGTGCTTGTCAAGCAAAGTACCACTGTATATAGATTGATGAAGTGACTCCATCACATTTTTAGCTTGATCTAGCCAAGATTCTGAAGGCCTTGCAGCTAGTATCTATCTACATCTATCTACAGGATTTATATACCGCTTTTCAACTACAATGTACAACTACATTTGTACTAAGTACAAATGGCCTGGGGATGTTGTGCTACAAGGTATTCAGACTATCAGATGATCAACCAAAAGGAGTATCATTCACATAGTGGTTCTCAATTTTTCAGAAACTTTACTCCCTAGCTAAGTCTTTGCAAGGAGGGGTTAGTGCAGTAACAGAATCCCAGAATTGAGTGCCTGTAAAGGTAAAAGTGGGCAATTTTGAAATGTTCCAAAGGTGCTGGCATTCCAGGGGATGCTGAGACTTGGGTTCCCTGAGACTTGAAAAGAGTGAAAGTGCAAATGCAATGAACCCAGTTTAGTCACAGCTACAATTTATATGATCACATGGACTTGAGACTGGCCTAAGAACCCTCAGGATCTTGCAATGCTGTCAATGGAATGCAGAGGGAAAGAAGAGCAGAAATGGATCATGGCCTGTTAAAGAAATGGCCATTTTTCCAGAACTAAGAATTCTCTTATCTGAAGAAGAATCAAGCATTTGCAATCCTTGATGCTTCTTTTAAGGTGAACGTTATGAGTACCCAATGCTCATTTTCAGGACTAAGCCTTGGAAACTTTCTGATAGCTCTATAAATCATCAACTGAAACTAAGATCCCAACTATGCTGCAACCCAGATGGTGATTTAAATGGCAACACAATCCATTTTATTTTCTATGTTTTTATAACTTTTTAAATACCAATTGTCATGATATGGGATGCACAATTTATATATGTTTAATGAATCCCTGATGAATATGTGGCACACGGTTTATAAATAAATTGATTTGGCAATATAATAATAATAATTGTCAAGTTTAGGTTTAAAAATCTAAATGCAAAATAAAAATGCATGCTTAAATGGCACAACATACATACAGGGCAATCCACTCTGAATGGGATAGACAGCTTTAAATGTGTTCACTTCTCTAAAATAAACATAGGGCCATACACTAAGCAATGTGTGCATTTGGCAATTTAAATGCTTTGCTACGTAATTTCAAGGAGTAAGTGTGAATTGGTTCTCTTGGCTGTTAACAGCAATTCTACATACTGTATAAATGGGCGGCCTAAACTCTGCTTAAGTATAAAATCTTGCAAGGCCTAATCCTAAAATACCACAGTGCAGTTGCACCAACTGTTGCACCACTGCAATTAAGCTGTAAAGTTTCTTTGTGATGGATGACACATAAGCTTCATCTGGAAGGTCTACATTGAGTACTGAAGTCAACCAAATGATGCTGCTTAGATTGTGCCGTAAGTGCAGTGCTAAGGCAGCCTAAGGAGAGTGTATGAGTGAAACAGAAATGGGGAAGGGTTTATTCTAGGGTGAGGTAAGGCAAGGATGAGGATGTTCAGCCCTGGAAGTGGACAGGAATGGCAGACAGGGCCTCCATCTTATCCTAAAAACAGTCTCAGGCCTCTAAACCCTATAAATTTCCTGACACAGATCTGAGTAGTTCCATAGAAAAGTAGTCCCATAGGGCTCAACAGAGGGTAAAAGAACAAATTTTCCCTTACCCTGAGAAAACCTCCAACCCACCCAGTTTCTGTGCTCGATATCCGTGATCCACGTGGTACCACTATGCCAGTACTGAAGACAATTGGGCTGCCCATGCCTTTTAGAGTGCATTAAGGGCTTGTCAACTCAGAAGTTCAATTATGTCCAGTGTGGTTTACTCCCCAGAAGATTTGCTTAGAACTAATCTTAAGAGAACCTGTTTCCAACTTGAAGTGGAAAATCAAGAAGATAGACATAGGATGTGGTGTTGACAGTGCTTCCCATGTTGTGACAGTTGTTTTACAGCTCTGGGGAGGGCTGTCAATATACAGTGGACTTTCACAGCTGATGGTGTGTCTCACACCTGGACCTTGTTGGAACTGATGAAACACTGCAGGACTACAGTGACTCATACCTCAACGTCATTTGGACTGATGAGACCCTGCAAGAAGGGACATTGAATGACCTATGCTGAGACTATGCCAAGGTTACATATTGCGATGTAACATGATTCCTGCAGGAGATGCTGACCTGCTTACTGGACTCTGCCAGACTGGACTAGACTTTTGCTATATTCTCTGGATTTCACTGCTCGAGGTAAGAAATTTTGGGGAAAGAAGTGCTCTGGGAAAGACCAATTATCAGCTGGTTTTTGTAGCAACAAATCTTTATCTGATAAGGGAATTCTGCATCCATTACTTTGCACACTGTGGCTATTCCTGGAGAAACGAGGTATTAATTGACCAAAGACAGCATTAAAAGGGAGAAGGAGAATTTAGGACAGAACAAAGTGGTACTGGAGAAGGGATTCAGAAGGGATATTTTGGATAGGACACTTGTTTCAACTCTAAAAGGATTGGATAAAGGAAGAATTGTTGTATTTTACCTGTAATATATTTTACATGTTATTTTATTTGTCCATTATACTGAAACTTCAGGCTCAGTTAACTATAAATGTCAATGAATTCATTAAAAAAAAATCAATATGTGTTCCTATTCCTGTTTGCCATGGATGTGAAAGTTGTTTTTGTATGATTGGTACAAAATTTGTTTCCAATCATTGGGCTACTGTAGATCAGAAGAAACCAGAATTACACTATAAAAAAGTGAATTTATGAATATGCTAATGTACTCCTATTTATTTTAATAGGGCTGCAACAGAGTAAGTGAATGTAGTGTTACTACATACCGCCTCACTAAGCCAGATAAAGGCTAGAAGAAAATGAATTCCCACCTTTATTCTGCTCTTTTGATCTTCCATATTTTCTCCCTCTGTGGAGCTGCCCTAATTTGCACTGGTTGAGGCCCTTCGATTAGTTCAAAATTGCTGGAACACAACCAGAACATCCAGTCTACTAAGGCTGTGCACAGCTGTTGCCAAAGTGCCTTTAACTACCTAATTTACATTAGGTTTCAATGCATATTCACTGCTGGCTGGGCAAATCTTGCATGCACAATTCTAGAAGATGAGAGAAAAAGTTGACCTTGCTCAAACACTGCAACCTTTTCACAATCTTTGAGAATATCCAACAGGGGGAAAAAGTATATATATATACACACACAGTTTCTCCAAATGAGGCGCTCCATCACGTATGGACTCAAAAACTCACCAGGAGCAAACAGCAAAGATTGGAGTCAAGTAAACCATAATAATTGTGATAAAATTGTTCTGGTACATGTAAAAGAAGTTATTGACCTTCAGAACAATGTCCTGGACAGATCTTGACAACGTGTTAGAACACTAATCAACAATGGGTTTTGGCAACTGCACGATGCCCTCTCCAGGCTTCTCTAGTCTAATTGGCCTCCACTATCTCTGTTCTGAGAAGACCCAAAGGGACTATTGCTCCATTACCCAGGTAAAAGGGAAAGCTTTACACTTGCCCTGTGTCAGCACAGCAGCAGCCCCAACTGATATAGCACATGCCAACTGGGCTGCCTGTTCCAGAACGAGTTAGGATTGCACTGTATCAAAAACATTTCTGGTTATCTTGAATCTATTTCTGGGGAAAGTAATAGGGTGCATTGTGACATCCCAATGCCATCCACAGGTGTCAAACACAAGGCCTAGGGGCCACATCTGGCCCACCTTGCCATTTAATCTGGCCTGTGAAAGCTTCTCAGGCTACACTTTCCTGGGAATAAGTTCCACTGACTATAATGGAACTGACTTCTGAGTAGACATGAAGATAGAGAATCATAGAGTTGGGAGGGACCTCGTAGGTCATCTAGTCCAACCCCCTGCCTCCAGCAGGAAATCCCCCTACAGCATCCCCAACAGGTTATGTTGAGATTAACCTAGCTCTATATATCTACCAATCATGAGGAAGCTATTGAGGTTCTAGATTGTTGCATAATGGAGTTTGGGAACTGCATTTGGGTTAACACCTGATATTAAGTTTCCTAGATTGTCAGGAGGTGGCTGTGGCCAGGGGGTATTTTCTGTCGTCACATCACAATTATAGAATGCCTGTCCTTTGATATAAAAACAGAGCTCACCATGAGGGTTTTCCAGCAAGGTGTAAGGACTTTTGGGGTTGTATCTGACTGTACTTTTATTGAAATTTTTTTCAGCTGCCTCAGGCAGCAATTTGGGGAAGCAAAGGCAGGCACATAATAAATAAATAAATGCCTGCACATATGGCAACACCCACCTAAAGATTGGTTGTGGTCTACTTTTTTCGGAATAGCTCTAACAGTATTGTGGTAGATACCTAATATAAGCTAAATAAACATTTTCTAAGAGTTAAAAGGATTTTGAAGAGCAAATCTACTCACAGATCATTTACACCTGTTACAAATGTGAAATTTAAGTGGACTACACACCTTTAATGATTCCCTTTTCTTGCAAAGTCTTCAATGAAGGTCTTCGATTGATAAATTTCTTCAGTCTGCTTTTAACTCGGTTTCTGTCAGTTGTATCTGAAATGCTGTAGTTCAATCTGAAAACTAGAAGAAGAAAAAATGCTAACTCATCACATTTTAATATGGAACAGTTCTGATGGACATCAGTGGAAAACTTTACCCATGTCTTCCGTTTAGCAGCTTCACACGTCGGGTGACCTAAAAAAGTTCTGATTAACATTGTATATTGAGAGATTCATCTTTGTAATGTTCATGTTGTTGGACACCTATAAATAAAGAGGTAAAGGCTGAATGAAGCCCATATGTTTGTATGGTTCACAACAAACAGAACAATCCTAAGCAGGTCTACTCAGAAGTATGCTCCACTGAGTTCAATGGGACTTACTCCCAGCTAAGTGTTATAAGATTGCAGCCTCAGTGTGCAAATTAAGTATTTTTCCCTACACAAATAAAATGATGAGATGAACAACATTACAATACTGTAGTGGGAGAGGTTTAAGTCTTAAGTGCAAACAATACATCTTATGTGCATTGCAGAAGGCACGGCTGCTTGACAGAAAAAGTCATTAATGGCAGGAAGATTTTCAGTTGTAAGGCTAGGGAACCAAACTCTCAATAAAGCAATTCAGCTGCTTCAAGATACTTGATAAAAATGTTAAGTGGCCTCCAAGATGACAAGGATACAGTTCTCCAACTTTGTTGTCTTGCAGATTATGCTACATCCTTAGTACATCCTTAGGTTTCAGTACTGAAAGCGCAGTTCTGATGGCTGATTGAGCCAGCATAGCCATTCCTGTGCCAGTTCAAGTTTTGCAAACAAGATGTGAAACATGTTTCTGAGGAAAGTAGGACTGAACAGGAGTTGTGCAGGCCTTTGCTGTGTATCTGAACCCCCTTCCATTGTTACACCAGGCTTCCCAAGTTTGCACCAGTAATAACTGGTGTGGCTTAAAGAAACCCTAAAAGGCTCAACAAAGGGTAAGTAGAAAAATATCTCCATTGCATAAAGAGACCTCCAGACAGCTTATAACTGGTGCTGGATCCAGCATGGGCAATTCAACTGGCAGTGCCAGAACAGGTTAGGATTGGACTATGAGGTTCTCCTGGGAAAGAAGGGCCTTTAGAGGAACAAATATGGCCTGCTTGAAGATTTTCAAATATTTTCAGCTTGACTGTTTCTACACTCTTAAACTGGCTAAATAAATTGTACCTTCTGTACAAGATTCCTGGAAACTGAAGTTCTGTGAAAAGGATTTTTATTGAACTTTAACCAAATGAAAATTCTCAGTTTTAGGAAAAACTGTATAATAGTTGTATACAATTGTATAAAATGTATACACTGCAATGTATACAATGACATAATAAGCATATGTTTTGGAGCAAATATGCTTGGGATTTTTACATTTGTGAACAATATATTTTCTAGGAATTGTGAAAGGGTAGTCTGTATTTACGAGTGTGTTTACTCCTTTCATATGTTTCTAGGAAACTAGGGGTCCGTCCAATCCTATTCAGATTTCCAGAGTCACTGCAACTATGCCAACTATGTCACTGTATCCTGCATTGGGGTGCAGCCATGGAGTAAGTGTATGCTTGTTCCCTTACCTTGGGGCTGAATGATGGGTGCAATAATGTTGGAGAACTGGGCAGGAGTGGGCCAGAAATCCAGGATGCTCTATAGCAGGAGTGTTCAATCCCTGGCCGAGGGGCCAGATACAGCTCTCAGCAAGCCTCAATGAGACTGATGGCAATACCCCTCCATCAGGCCCATGGATAAACCTTGTAATGAAACCAATACACTCTTATATTTAAATTTATGTAAATTTATTCAAATTTGAAATGTAAATCATTTTTCCAGCCCCCAATGTCAGAAAGATGATGTGGCCTTCCAGTCAAGGGTCCCCCCAAGGGTCTACTCATTACTATACCTGCTCTAAGGTGGTATAACTCCGAGGAGCTGGAAGAGGGAATTTCTGCCCTAGAAACAGGCTCTGGACACAGCGTAACTGCTCTGCCCTCGGCAATGCTAAACATGCCCTCAACATGCCTCTCCCGAACTGTCTAGGCTGTCCCAGATTGGGCAGCGTAGGTCCATTTGTCCAGCGTAGGTCCATTTGTCCATGTTGACTTAGCCTGCCCCAAGCCTTTTCCAGAGTAACTAGGGTGGCCCATCTTGCAGTTGCAGGTAACCCAAGTGCGCTTCTGGACTGTGCCCTAAGAATATTGTTTACCTTACAAATCTGACACAAAGAACAAAACAGAATGAAACTAAAGCACCCCACCATTTTTTCCTTTGCTGCAATTTAGAGGGAATAACATGCCAATCTCTTCATTTTAAATAAATACAATATATCCAATTAAGGAAACCAGCATTTGAACACATGCCTATGATAATCAGAGCATACTTTGCTTCTGATTTCACTACTGATTTGAACAGAGGACTGTTCCATTTCCCACAGCACTAAAGTGACCCCACACATACTTCTGCAAGCTAGTAATCACAACAGAAGTATAAAAGGACACTTTTACTGGAACATTTGCAACATGGGACAATAATCCATCACTTACAAAAATATAAAATTCACATTTTTAGTGGTAGCATTCTTCAGATGATATATCATAGAATACAGAGATTAGTGTTCAATTAATGGCTGGCGCTTTTGTTCAAGTTCTATTTTTTAACTTCTGGGTTCAAATGGGAACAACCCTTGGCAGTGATATACTAAAATTCCAAGGCACACAGTCTTACTGTAAAAAGAGAAACAGATGACTGTTTCTGAAGCTATAAGCTTGGTGGCATGTTGAAAGAGAGGAATGACACAGAAAATGTGTTCTCCAGGTGTTTAATGGCTTTGCTTCACTTTGTACGCATTTGCACTTCCACAGATATTTAAATGCACAGAGGCCTGGATCTAAAATAAACATATGTACATTTTCCATTATAATGTATAGGTTTTTCAAGTGCTTTATTCTGGCTGGACATGCCCTTCATTCTTTGCCCACATCTTCTGGATGAGCAATTCTCATCCTCCAGACAGTTTTAGCTTAACAGCGCATTGCTGGCTGCCATCCCCATGTTGTATTCAATAAGAAACTTGCACACACAGCCCAGATGTAGCATGTGAAGACTCTGCACATCCAAAGTGGAATGTCACACTTGCAGAGATTAACAACAAAGAGTTTTTGCCTAGTTCTCAGTGAAGGAAATTTCTGCTTTGGCTAGGGTCCAGGCATATTAAGAACAGAAGTATATTTAGGTACACATTTCATGGGAAAACAGAGAGATGAAAGGCATCACTTCCAGGTCTGAGCAGGTTGGGAGACAGTGAGAAACTTGGCCTCCTCTAAATTCTAGAGCCCATTTGGTTGGTGAATACCTATCTGATCCACCCTCTGGCTCCTCATATTTTGCTAGGGATTATTAGGATCAAGGATGCATGTTGCTTGAGAAATTTATTGATAGCATTTATTTATTAAAATTTGACACCTCAAATCCCCCAAATTAAGTTAACAATATTCCTTCACATTCACAAACCTGTTGTGAGATAGTTGAATTTTCTATCCATTTGACTCGGAGGGGAGTGAGAGTGAAAAATAATGAAATGGCCAAGTAATCCAAGTGACTCTATGGCTAATATGGACTGGTGATTAAAGGTGGACCTCTTGGTGGACCACAATAATTCACTGAACCTCATCTGATGTTCCTTCAGTACAAGATGCATACATGCATTCTATCTGGAGAATCTTACTTTACAATTTGCAAAAAATTCATTTTAAACCTCATGGGCTTACCTGTGATTAATTCCTGCCTGGTACAATGTTATCTCAGTACTTTGGACATGTGTTGAGTGCATTGGTTTTTGAAGAACTATCCATTAATGACTTTCTGAACTGTGACAACGGATATTGACAGCGCTTGTCAGACTAAAGCACTATTGATTGTTTCACATCATGTGTATAGCAAAACCAATTTCTTTCAAGTGCTGCTTTTCCTAACTGAAATACGTTAGAGCAGTGCCTATCATTTCATTACGATGCCCAAAATTATAGCACGTTGATGCATCTGAAAGATTTGTGAAACAGATACACCTCTAGTGGAAGATATAGATATAGTTGAAATAAAGATTTTAAACTCCTGCAAACCACAAAGAATTTCCTTTAGGGAAACCAATTAAAGAACTCCTTGAGACATAATGTTTCCAAGACTGACATTTAAATGATTAATCATTTATCAGGACAGTTTTCTCAAAATAAATCTCTCTAAAATTAGTCTTAGTGTTATTCTTCATTTACAGTCAGGCTATGCCTGAACACACCTAAATTTTCATTTAAGTAAGGGATATTGCAAAAATAGGAATGGAGACACTGAAAGGTGCTGATGAATCATAATGGAGATTCAGGCAGCTGAAGCACAGATGCTATATTCCCTGAGTCATCAAGGCAACTAAAAGAGCAAGTGGCCAGAACTGAATGGCCCTACAACACTGTGGTACTGAATCACTAAGAGCCAACCCAATTGTGATGCTGAATGAAATGGCCATTTTGAGCAGCAAGCTGGGGAAGAGTTGTTGTCCAGCCACCTTCCAAGCTGTCACTTGTCCAGCCATTTTGATCCCCACTCCAATAATGTTTGCATTTTCTAACAGCAAGTGGGAAGAAGGTTGGGGCAGCAGAAGCCCACTCCTCCTCCAGCACTACGGCTGCAGAGTTGCAAGAAGTAACTGCAAGGAAATTCTGTTCTAATAACTAATTTCAAGCAATTGGTACTAGATATCTATGCTTCACATGCAGGAATCCCATCTTTCAAAGGCCAGGAGAGCAAAACAGAGAAGACAAAAGACTGCTCTTTCCTCAGATAACTGTCTCTCCACCACTACCTCTTCCTCTTCCTCCTTGCTTTCCATTAATCCAGTTTGCTTCAAGGAGGAACAAAGAGGAAGGGATAATAATAAGAAAGATAACAGTATGAGAGGTAGGGGTAGGGCCCTAAATCTTTTGATGAGTTTAATTACTCTTCCCTCTTCTTGCCTGCCCAGTTGCTCTCCCCGGTTGAAGTTGTGCAGGTTGTACAGGAGAAGGCAGTTATGGTTTCCATCTGGCCATATTTATTTGCAGCCTCTGTCCTGGTTCTCCAGACTTTACAACCTACTGCTCGGTGCCGGATGAACTGTTTCAAATCTTCTTGAATCCTGATCTGGATTGAGATTGAGATCTGACTGAGAAAGCTGGGAGAATGGCTTGAACCTTAGAGACTGACAGCACAATTTTAACCCCCAGTTAGGCTGGCACAGGTCCCTTACACCACCCTGGGAGTGTCACAAAAGTATGCACCACTCCTGGGGGGATTAGGTTGGCACATGGATGGGCAGTGTGTGAGTTGAACTGACCAAAATTGGTTAGGATTGCAACCTCAGTGTTTAAGCAGCTTTCCCTACTTGCTTCTCTTTCCTCCTTCAAGAAACCCAAATACCAGCTCTTATCAACATTTGTCATTTAGATGGACAAAAGTCCAATTATTTCATCCCAAAGGTAAACATGTAACTGATATTACAACCTGACTCAATCATCTAGGGGAATTATTAAGAATGACACTCCGTTAATAAGTCAGGTAACTGTACTCTCCCGCATGATCAGCATAGCTAAAAATCACCTGAGCCTTTACAGAAATGATATATTCGAATGTAGTGTTTTTGAGTTGCTTCTAGTTTATTAAAATTCTATCTCAATCAATGTTCAACTGTCCCCTCCCCAAGTAAGTATCTTAAGATGTTGATTATGGGCATTGACAGAGTACTAAGTAGATTCTCTTTGTCAAACGCTGGTGAGAATGAGAAGCAGCTCAATGGTTCTACCATGTCTTTTCCTTGCCCCTATTTGCTCATCATAATTCTTATTTGTACCCACTGGGTCTGCAAACCATATCATAAGAATGCACCTCCAATGCCATTTCCTCATAAAGCAGGAGCCTGCTACATGCTGGAACTGATGCCAAATCTTAGTTGTTCCTGCAAATCAATGCTGACACATAATCAGCATTTATCTTAATTAGCCCTGAAATATGTGAGAAGAGTGACAGAGTGACACTTATCACTGCACAAATATACCGGCAGCAAGTAAAACAGACAAGCATTGTGAAGGAGAGGCAAAATAACACACATACTTGTGACTGGCTGAGAGATACAATGAAGACAATGCCTGGCCATCATACTTCTGTATGGCTAATGAATCAAAGGTTGCTGTACTTTGTGAAAAATAATTTTGAAAATGTTTAGAAAGCCTTTCATTACAAGCGATGCCCAAAATGCCAAGGGGAATTGTGGAAGAGAAAAAACGGATTATGCATTTTCAATCTGAATAATTTTCAGTAAGATGCAATCTTAACAATGTAAATGCCCAGTATGGTCATTATACTTCTTACGCATTTGCAGTGAGGCTCAATAAAATTATTATATAATATATATTTTTAAAAACTTGTTGGCTTTTTAACATGATTTTTATCCTTAGTCCAAAAGGGGGAAGAAATATATAATTGGTGCATATTGACTATTATTATAGCAAATATTTTCCTTTTCAGGTGTATTTGCTGTAAATCCTAAAGACACTTTCCTGGGAGTAAGACCCATTTAACATAATGGGGCTTATTTTTGAGTAGACATGGTTAGCACAGTGCTCTTAGTTTTTTATGGGCGCAATCCAGAGTAACTACGTGGAGTCCTTGCTCTGGTGTAAGAACAATTTGCTCTGGATTGCAATATGAATTTCCCATAGGTTTTCACTAGGTAGTGCAGCAACTACGGGTACACGTAAAGTCTCTTACGTGCTCCCGTAGTTACTCTGGATTGTAGGGTAAATCTATTTTATATCTATTTTAGGAGACTCTCAGCACAATGAAAAACATTTTGAGTATAAGGATGACTGTAGACAGTGGATCCATGCACTACGTGCATTACATATTAGAAACCTAAAATTAGATTTTACAATATTTTAACTTAAGTGGCTTCCAACAAGAGCAGGGAAAAGGCCTCTGTCTCACAGCTGCTGTTGATTTCTCATGAGCAAATAACTCTTCTCTGTAGTTATTTCTACTTTTACTATATTAATAAAGAAACCACAGAAGATCATGGTTCCTCTTCCATGATCAGAAAAATTATAACCTAGGGAAGAGGAAACCTACTGTAATTAGGATAGAGGAGCCCTAATTCCCCTTAAGTCCAAAGTTACTCTGCTCATGTGAATAAGCTAGTCATATAGGTAGTTTTCTTTGGCAATATGCTGCTGATGTTCAAAGTGGGTCATGACCCAACATAGGAACAAAAAATGGGGAATTTAGAAGAATGACTCAGAAAAGGGTGTCCCAGTGATTTATCACCCTGTTCTACAGGTTGGAACAACTTTGTCATAGTAGAAGATCCTTGGTGTAAGCCAGAAGTTAATCCTTTCCTCTCAGATGCTTGCCAATTCTTCCCTGAGGTAGGGAGACCCCCTGGGTGCCTGTGGTGCTGCAGCACTGTCAGGGCACATCCCTGCACCTAGACATGGTTAGGATTGTGCCCTAAGAGTTTCATATATTTTAGAGTGAAAAGGGTGGTGCTTTGGGGGCAAAGCATAGCAGTCCTTTGATAAACCTGAAGCTCTACCATATGCCTTTTCTTGTTGTCTATGGAGCTAGTCCTGATGGATTTGGAAGAGGTGGCTACAATGAGGCATAACATTTCAACAATGTGATTCCTGTATCTCTCAGAGATAGAAATAATAATTTGAAAACAGGTTTACCATGCCTTTTATCCTGACTATAGTTCTGCCAATCTCAGTTTATTACCTTAAAGAAAAAAAATTAATGTAATTGAGGAATACGTAGATCAAAAGTCTGATTTTAGTTTTTCAATATAAATGTTATTACATTTGAGTGTCCACTTATCATGTAATCGCTACCTCAAGTAAGTTATTAAAGCATAATTGAACAAAGGATTACCTAGGCGGGCTTTTCCTTTAATGAATAATTTTCACAGGTTATAGGATATGATTCATGGGCTTCATGAAACAAAATATGTTGCTACAGATTTCCACTTTTATTCCATAGAGCAGCCCCCACCCCCCACCACAAAAAAATTCAGCTGCAAGTGTCATAGGATTTGGGCTTGTTGTCATGACTTATGCTTATGGGAAATAAGTCTAAGAATTTTCAATAACAGGAGAAAATTTGCAATGATTGCAAGTGGAGAGGGGGTAGCCAACATCTCTCTGTTGGTTATCAGTAACAAAGCCATCTGTTGGCTATCAGTAACATAGCAAGCATCTCTCTGGTGGCTATCAGTAACAGTAATCTAGTAAGGGGTTCTGAAATCCTGGCCATATCTAGGTAGAGTGAGTAGAGCCTCACCCTGTGAGAGATACCCAACACCATTATAGATACCCAATGTAATTCCTCCACCTCCCCCCCCAAAAAAACCTCTCTCTCTGGAATCTCTCTGGAATCTTACAGACCACCTGGAGGCCAAATGCGGCCTATGGTGTGCATCTATGTGACCCATGGCAAGCCTCCTCCATCCAGCACTTGAGTGAGCCCTGTAATTTTCTGAGTGTTCACTAGGGCAGGACAGATCCAAGTACAGCACTTAGTCAAACCAGTTGTCTGCTACCTCCATCTGACACTTCAAGACTGGATTTATCAGGGTTCAGTTAAAATTGTGACAGAATCTGGATCCAGGATGATGGAACAACTGACTCATCACACAAGAACTGATCTTGTACCAACAAGATCACCACATCAGCAGTAGAACCCAGGGTGAAGCTAACCTCCAGGTACCCAAATGGGATAAGCTCAGAGCAGGAAAACTAAGCTGTAGATTTTTGTTTGTGAATATTGCTTGTGAGATGAATACATTTCTTATCACAAGGGTTAGCCAGGCAAAGTGTTTGTGACATCTCTAGCCATGGATCACTTTTTTCCTTTCATTATTCAGAAAGAAGCAATCAGGGCCAAGACTCTCTGCCAATACTTTGGAAGTGCATATTATTTGGATTTCACTCTGATAAGCACTGAAAACCTCAGATGCTTATCCAAAGCTTATCTTGTCTTTGAAAAACCAGTTTTCCTCAAGAACTCCTCATATAAGCAAAGCTCTGTAGCAAAGAAATCCTAACAGTTACAAAAAAAGAAATTCCTCTTTTATCAGGAAACAGCACCTGATGACAACACTGACTTGGTAAGCAGTCGAGCATCAAAGCCTATGCATAGTGTTTTCAAAAAAAGACAACATCAAAACATATATGAAATTTAAGTTAGAGGAAACGTTAAGGAGAATGCTGCTAACACAATTAAATAATCACTTCTTGATATCAGACATCTTCCAAGTTCCAAATGAGTAAATAAAAGCAGAGATCAGAGGCTGCTGTTTTTGAAGTTTCATTGGCCAGGCGCTGGTTTAAGTAATAAAAAAGAACGTGAATTCTACAGTAATTAAAGGGCAACTCTAAATGGGAAAGAGCTGGTGTTCAGCAGAAAAGACAAAGCTGATGGTATAACAGTCTTTGATAACAATAGTTTAAAACAATAGCTTATATATAGTTGAAACTTTTAAAAAGGGATTGGACAAATTCCTAGAGGTAAGGACCATTGGAAGTTACCATCGGAAGCCATTATGTTTGTTTATGTGTGTGTTTATATAGATGAAGGCAATCTCAAAATGCCAGATGCAGGGGAGGGCACCTGGATGCAGGTGTCTTGTGAGCTCCCTGAGGCATCTGATGGGCCACTGTGAGATATAGGACGGACCTTTGCCTGATCAAGCAGAGGATCTTCTTATGAACCACTGATGGAGCCAGAGAAGAACAAAATGCTCCCTAGTTCCCGCCACTCCAAAAAGATAGGGAACCCAGTACTATTCATATTTACTCAGAAGTAAGTCCCATTACAGTTCATCAGGCTTTCTCCCAGGAATTAGTGGATAGGTGTGGAGTCAGGGTCATGTTTACATGTTTGCTATTATCCCTTTCCCTTCTCTATCACACTCTAAAAACTTTAGTAAAACATGCCGCAAGGATAAAACAAGTGTTGTAGTTATAGTTAAGCTACAGAATACTAGTAGAATTTTCCAACCGACTGGGTCACATAGAAAATGGAATGGATCTGAATGTAATGTAAAGACAGATGTGTGAAAGCTTAAAGTCACTTTGAAATATCCATTTACCAGAGTTTAATTGTATTAAATAATATTAATAATTTTAATTGCCTGCAACATTAATATTTATGTCTGCAACATTGTACAAAAGCAGCACTAATTGGTTAATATTTTATTTTAGGGGACCCACAGACTGTCATATACCTTTATGTGGTTTACTACCCACATTTCACCAATACGGAGTTCATTTTTATGAACAAAAATATACAGCTCTCTCCTTCACAACAAAGATAAAAATGTTTATAGAGAATGCATTTCTGAGTCTTTTATTTTTTTTTGAACTTAAGTCGTTCAATACAGTTTTGAACAAGTCTAAAGAGATTTTAAGGCAGGCATTTTGTATTATACCATTCCCTAGGGTTGTATGTATGATCGTCTTTACTAAAGCTTCTTTCGCTCCCAGTTGAATAAATATGCATTTTATTTCACTAATCTTGAAACAACAGGAATAAAGTTTGCCCAGGTCTTTTATACCTCAGAGAACAAAACAAATACTACAAATCTTTAGAGAGAAAGGATATACAAAAAGGCTTGAGGTGAATGTTTCAAAGTAAATATTCTTAAATGATGTGCAAATTATTCCAGCACTTGAACACGATTTATGAAAGGGGATTAAGCTGCTGAAACAAGAACCCGGTTTAAACTGTTGAGTTTCAAAGTCAAAGATGAGAGGTGGTTACAGGAGAGGAAAGAAAGAAGAAACCAGATAGCAATCTAGAGCAAAGATTTCCGGCTGATTTTTCTTTCATTTACTTTTCCTTACATTAGCTGGGTCATCACTCAGACTTAAACATAGCAGGCAGTGTAAAATTAACCTCTTTTTGCTGTAAAGTTTCATAAAACTGAAAAATGGACTATATAAGTAATTAACGAGGTAAATAATATCTTCGTGACTAGTTAACTATTTACTTTTAGGTACCACAACTGACCAAAAGAGCTTCAACCAATGTTTTCTAACCATAATTGTCACTTCTTTATGCGAAGTATGGGGAAGTTTCCTTCCCATTATTGCAAAAGAATATATCTGTTCCTCTTCTACCCTCAATAGGTGTATACAGAGCCAGCCCCTCTATGACAGTCCATTGAATGCCTTTAATGTCCAGTTTTTTTTCCTCACCCTTTCTGGTTAAAACCCAATCCTATCCTTCCTGGGACCTTGAGAAGCATGGTGCTGTATCCTGTGGGCCCTGGGAAGTCAACTCAAGGGGGCTTTTTCTTGTCCCCCAAGGAAAGCCCCGACATCAACAACAGGCTTCCTACAGTCTGCACCAGCTCATTCACTGGAATAGACCAGAAGATCTCCTTGTTAAAGTTGCAAGTCTGACACAGAGCATTGGATCCAGTGGAGGAGGCCTCTTGTGGCCCACTTTCCTGTGATGCCGTTCACTCCCCGATTCCCCCCACCCCGAAAAGGCCTGCTGCTGGCCAGTGACTAGGCTTATCGCAAGCTGTGGTGCAAAGTTGTTTTCCTGACACTGAGGCATAGCACTCTCTCATCAACCAATGCTATAAATATGCTTTACAACACATTTAGAACACCTAATGCCCATGCTGGGCTCCAGGCCCATCAGATTCTGCTTGTTCAGGAAGGTGGTGCACAGGGATTCGCCTTGGTTCTTTCCACATGTATCCTGTGTGTAGTCTTACCAGCTAGTCAAATTACAAATAATAGATTATGTTCTATAAGAGCCAAATACTCATGGAGAATATGGGTGAGGGCCTCTCTTAATGCAATAAAAGTGATCACTTTTATGTAATTGAAAAGATTGATGTGAGTTAACTTCTCATGGTTCTCTAATGACCCTGCTGTTCTAGAAGGTAAAGCAAAATTTAATGATCCTGTCCAGATATGATTAATACTGAACTTTATTATGTCTAAAAATTTAGACTTGGTTAATAAAAATGAATGAACAAGCAGAGTTTGCCAAACGTTTAAACATATTCCACTTATGCTTTCATGATAGAAAATATTCTTATTCAAAACAAGCTAAAACTCTAAAAAATGAAAACAAAGATTGCTATTACTATGCCGTGCTTGTTAATGATTGTATAACATGATAAATGGCAGAGAAATATTCAGATTAGAAGAGGGGAAACACCCCTTCATTTAGAAGGTACCAACATGATCTAAATTACCAGGATTTCTCAAGCTTGGCTTGAAATATTAATGTTGCTGGAGTATGCTGAAAACTTTATTTCAGGTTATCAGTATAAAAATCAAATTCTCTGTGTCTTCAAATTTTGATAACTAATAATACACAAGATGGATTTGAGCTGCACATTGCATCATGCAGCTCAAATATAAGTAGTCAAAGCTAACAAATAAAAAAAATTCCAACATCTTTATAATGATGAAGTGTTTCATTTTTTTTTACTGTCATCAAACCCAGAATCGCAAGACCTCCAATTCCAGCATTGCCCCTGTAACAGAAACTGAAAATTTGTCACTTCCAGGTCCGAGTAGTGCACAAACAGCAAGGTAAGTTGGGGAATAGTCTGCTTCTCCTTTGAGTGAATGGAAAGTTACCACAACACCTTGAAATGGCAGTAGGTTAGAAGGTGATGGCACCCAGCACACTCAAGGTAAAACACACCCCAAATTCACCACTGCCATGGACCCCTTACATTCTACCATGGATGCAACTGACACTATGGATGGGCCAGCCATGAGTATGTTCCATTTAACACAGTAGGGCTTACTGAGAAAAAAAAATATGCATAAAATTCTTCAATAAGCCTCCCTTCCCAGCAAGCAATCTCAGGTATACTACCACTTTATGCAACCTATTTTGAGACCCTCGTGCTTTTAAAGGCAGTGCTCATTACCTAACAAACTTCAAGAACAATGTAAGGATTCATGATCCTATTGGACATGGACAAATAGACGTATTGCCACAAATGCAAACTCCTGTTCTTAAAGCTGTAAGTACCATCAACAAGCAAATACTGTAGCTTGTGTACAGGTTTATATCTGTATAGCTGCTGAATCTATCTTGAAGGCTCTTGAAAGCTGCTGGATCATCACCTGTATTCCCTAATTGGATGTAGTCTTTGTCCAATATAAATGAAAACATCAAATCTCAGTATATTGGTAAGTTGTACCAGAACTGGTACATTTTAAAAGAATGAATTTTCCTGATGGGATAGATAGCAATAGGGAGATATAGAATTTTTTTTTCAAACAGAATTTCTTACCTACAATAGAATCTTCCTTAGTATTTCAATGTTCTTAGTTGTTTCAGTTTAAATGTGTTAACAATATAATTTTTTAAAATGTATGTTTAATTTTTTCACATGTGGGCATTGTGGATAGTAGGTAATATGATGAATGCTACCAAAGGATATTTCAATTTTTAAAGCACCTTTCGAAAGGCTCTTGCTGCCGATCCGGCACATATCGTCTTTGTGCTCTGCAGTCAAACTGGACAATGGAACGACCACCTGTTAACTGCTAACAACATGTCATTACCAGTTCTCATGCCTTTTTAAAGCAATGTTGGCTCTGTCTGCCGATAATTCTGGCGACGATACTGGTGTGAACATTAAGGGCATACAAAGCCAAAGGCAGAAAACTGACAATACAGTTTGTGCTTTGACTACTAATAAGTAAGCGAATGCTAACATTTTTCTAATTCCACATAATTACTTAGTCTCAAAGGGCCCGAAAGAAAATACATATTTTTAAAGCAGCTGAAGCGACAACATTAAACCTACACAGAACTTGAATCAGTGAGGTTTCACATTGGATCGTACTCTTAAAACAAAGTTTAAGCACAAAAGGGGCTTCACGCAACTTTTGTAGTTTAAGCACTGGGCCGAACGATAATTTTATATCATTGATGGAAACTTGATCAGTCTTCTAAATCATTACTGAAGAGATGTTAGAATTATGATGCCAAGAAGGATAAAAGACAACAACAAATGGTGAGACAGCTCAGTGGCATTTTGCCAATAAAATGGCAAAGAGGTAGAGGCCCTTGGATTGTATCTTTTCACCATGAGCCATTTTTAACAAGAGTTGAACAAAGCAATGCTAACGGAGATTTATGAAAGCTGAAAAAGGAATGAAGCTTTTGAAAGCCAAACAAACTACCGTAGTACAATGATGATTGCTACAGTAATGAACGCATTTTACTGTGACATCAGATATACTGGTACATGGTAACCTAAAGTGCAATCCTATGCATATTTACTCAGATGTAAGTCCTGTTGTTTAAATGGAACATACTCCCTGAAATATACGCATAGGATTTTAGCTAAGAGCCCAATAAAATCTCACCCATTCTGCTGATGCAGAATGACCATGCATATAGCCATGGCCATAAGGCACTTCTGTGCCACTTTTGGAGGGTTAGGCCAGTGTACAAATATGTGTCAACCTCCCCACACCACTGCCGAAATGGGGAGATGAGTGAGATGTGCTGGCCTAAATTGGTTAGGATTGTACCCTCAGTCTCACCACTATCCCCTCTCTTTGCATTGTACTATTCACACAACCCATGCTCTTGCAATAGGAGCTATTTGCACCCCAAAGCCATCTGATATTTCAACTGAACCCACCACTTCATGGTTCCATGCTGATCTATATGAAAAACATATTCCTTTTTACTCAGTTGTCTCACAAATGTATTGGATATCCTCCAGACTTTCCAGATAGTTGGCTGAATTGTATTCAAATCATGCTGCAACCTAATATTTCTTTAAGCATCCATAATAGGAACTTACTTAGAGACCTTCTGTTTTCTGATTTTGCCTCTTTGGACTCTGCTTCCAACTTGTTCAATAGGTCAGAACTCGAAGACCTTGGAAGCTTGAACTCCTTCTTCCGTGACAGGCCGCTCATTTCTTTAGGCTAGAAGTGAAACATTTTAACTGAAGAAATAAAACTATTCAATTCATTTAAAACTTTTTATATAAACCATTGAAACCCAACTTAGATCAAGAATATCAAGTTCATCCGAAATGAATATGGTATTTCTTTATTATTAACCTTTTTATACCATGCTTCCCCCAAGAAGCTCATGATAGAATACATAGTCCGTTCCCTTCTTTTGTGTTCACAACAATCCAGTGAAGCACATTATGCTAAACTTAGATTAGAAGCAGGAAACTCCATGAATTATCTGAACCTGGATGTCCAGGTCTATGGCAGAACCACTGCACCATCATAGAATACCATAGGTATTATGGATGCCTATATATTCACATACAGAATGTGAACAAAGTGGGCAAATTTCCTGGATACCAGGTTGGGGTTGACACCATTTCACCCTCTATGTGTTCCCCACCAGTGGTGGACTTACAAAGTCCCATTCCCATGGCAAATGGCCCATTCCCCTGTGCAGGATGCCACCTCCCATGAATCCTCTCCTGCTCACCACAGCAAAATGCAGACTTGGGCAAATCCAGGACAACTGGGCCCTCAGATGGCCCAAGAGCATTAAAACATCACTTCCAGTTTTCTCTGTGAAACCAGAAGTTGTTTTTCTCAGCCCTTCAAGGCCCTTCCAAGACATTCAATGGAAAGGGGAAGGTGTATGCAGCCTCCCTGGGCTTCTGGAAAGGAAGCAGGGGATAGCAGCCCATTAATGAACCTGCAGACCTGGCCGTCAATATGAGTGGGGCCAGTATCACCGCTGCTAAAAATGTTTAGTGGGTCTTTTTTGTTCAATCCCATTCTCATGCCTGAAAAGCACCTTAACCTAACTAAGGCAACTTCATTAAAGATTATAATTCTACTGTTACATGCCCAGAATTGAACTGGAACCCTGTTCTTACTCAACTTTCAGGACTACACCCAGAAGCAGTGCTGTATTCTTCTTGTAATCTGGGGACACATGCTCTCAGTCAAAACTCCAGGGAAGTTTTGATCCCTCCTGGGAAGAATGCCTCTGGGCCAGTTTGGACTGAATCTTATCTACTCACGCCAGAAAAAATGTGTGTGTGTGTGTGTGTTTGTGTGTGTGTGTGAGAGAGAGAGAGAGAGAGAGAGAGAGCGAGAGCGAGAGAGAGCAGGGGGGTCAGGGAGAGAGGGAGGGGGGGGGCAGGGTACGTAGTTGCCAAACTTAGCAGTCAGACCCTGAAACCCGTGGAAGCAAAGACTGGCCTAAATTGGTTAGGATTGTGCACTCATTCCCAGGCAACTCCAAATGGAGCTTGGAAAAATCTCTGCCCGAATCACCAGGAAGATCTAGAAGTCAGTGTGGAAAATACTGAGTGACATGATCTGATATAGTATACATATAGCAGCTGCCTAAACCTCCTGATCAACTGCTACATCACCAGAGGAACAGGAGATGTACACTTTATACTAAACCCAAGATCTTTGTGCAAATACAATCACATGAACATTTCTTGCACATGTATGTTGTTCCATTTATTATTACAATGGAGAAAATGGGAATACGTTAAAGAAGGCATTCATGGATTTCATTAGTACATGGGAGAAGGAAGTCATTGCAGACAGGCACATGCACATCGTGCAATGATGCATGTGCATCACACATGAGCTAAGGATAAAAGGAAGTGATTCAGATAAAATCAGGGAAACTTCTTTCCTCTTGAAAGGTCCTATTATGGGCAATCCATATTGGCAGCTTAAGCCTACTTAGTAGTCTCTACAGCAGAGGAAATATGCACCTGGTGACTGAAGTTATTAAGTGCTTAGATTCTCTTTTGAGATTGTAGTAGAATATGTTCAAAGCTCTTTGAAAGAGCAATAAGATCATTTAGCACTGCTGTAGCATTTTCAGTTTCAAAGTGCTTTACAATTCTTATATTATTCATTTGTCCCACTGTTAATGCTTAAAAAAAAAGTGCATACATCACATATTAAAATGCTAGTAAACCAGTATGAGCAAGCACTAATGAAAAACACAGCAAACAAAGCTGACTTTTCACACAAGCCAAAATATATAAATATCCTATACAATAATTCCAGTATAATTAGGAAAGGGAAAATGTGTAATGAATACTAAGTATAGCAAGTTCCCTATATATGAACATTCAAGATGTGAACTTCCATACATACAATTGTAACTCTCTACTTCTCTGTTACTTTTAAGAGAAGAACAGTATTTTAACAGCAAAAAGCTTTGTAAAAATGTTTTAACAGTGAACATTATTATCAGTAAAAAGTATTTTTAACAGTAAAGGTACTTAATTTACCCCACTTTTTTTTTTCTTTTTTACATTGGGTCAAATTGGATCAAACATGCATTAACATCAATGTGTTGGAGTTACGAATAAATGAATGCGCTTCCAGAATGGAACTTGTTCATAAGTAAGGTACTTACTGTAATGTGAAAAGTATGGGCGCAATCCAGAGTAACTACAGGGAGTCCTTGCTCCGGTGTAAGAACAATTTATTCTGGATTGCAATATGAATTTCCCATAGGTTTTCACTAGGTGGTGCCGTAACTACGGGTGCATGTAATGTCTCTTACGTGCTCCTGTAGTTACTCTGGACTGTAGGGTATAAATGGGAAAATTTTTAAATATCACCTGAAATTGTGGGTTGGGGGTCATATTCTACAACAACACTTTGAAAGGTGCAGTTTTGCAACAAAACTTTTTGCAACTTCTGCAGTAGGTCAGCTTCTGCAGGAGTTCATTGTCTGCCTTGTTACTACGGTAAGTGATACAAAGCAGGCCTCCATCAGTCTTGAAAGACTATGGTATCGCGCTTGGCGCTGCATACGCTGCATGTGAAGCACAAAAGCCTGGGTTAGATTGTTATGGAGGAAAGGCTGTTACCCAAGCAACAAATCCCCCCTCTCCGCGCCACTGAATTAGTCCAATGGGAAGGCAGAGCCAATACGATTGGATCCAGCTGGCGTCGCAGAACTGGGCTAAGGACAGGAGCTCACCCTGTCTTGTGGTGCCAACCCGGGTCACAAACCCTGGCTTGCTGGTTAACAGGCACAGTGCCTTAACCGCTTGCGCCACCAGTAGTTAATCAATTTTTTGGAACCAAATGTTCCAAGGCGTTGCTCATTATTCAAGGCAAAATTGCTAAGAAATTGTTGCTTGTCTTACAAAACACTCATAATTCAAGGTCATACAGTATATATGCCAACTCCTAAATTAATAGCACTGTACATATACATTTTAAAAGGTATTGTGAATGTGCTCCACTAGTAGGAAAGGAAATCTTTTTTTGCAGTATCATCCAGGATGCTAATATGGAGAGATCCTTATTTAAATAAGTCAGAAGCTGATTTTGGGCCTAGTATAGGTTGACTCTAACATTCTTAAAATAGTTCAGAACTAAACTTTCAGCTCTCTACTTTCCATAGAAAAATTGGTTGGGGGCATTTTTGACCCCCCACTTTTTGACCACACATTTATGCAATAATAGCACTATCTGGGTTTGAGCCCTATCTCTGAGAGTTGTGTATGTTTGTGTGTGTGTATGTGCGTGCGTGAGTGAGTGAGTGAGAGAGAGAGAGAGAGAGAGAGAGAGAGAGAGAGAGAGAGAGAGAGAGAGAGAGAGATCAAATGTTCCAAATGCAAAAGTATATTTGCTAGAAGCCCAGCAAATATGTAATATGAAAATACATAAAAGACTCAAATGTATTCATAGCACTATAGAAGATTATATACCCTAGAAACAGTGTAGAACACAATAGAACAGTGTAGAACAGTGTTTTACACAATAGAAAGTGTAAAATTAATCATTTATTAAGCGCTTGTGTGCTTTTACAACTCACAGTAAAGCAGTGTTCTCATGATTTCCAGCAATAAATGCAGCATTCTATTTCAGGGTACAATGAAAAGACATGCCAGTCCCAAAGTCCTATTTATTTGACATTTTAAAATAAAGTATATCCAATTTATACACTATAACTTTGCTTGCTTTTTACTGCAAACCTGCGTTACTGCATAGACATGAACAAACATGAAATTGGAGTTACTGCATGTTAATTAGTAAAGTTATCAGGCAAAAGAAAACAAATACATACCAATTTGTCAATGGCATTCTTGATAGCACGGAACCACTCCAGTACATCAAAGTCAATATCTGACTGAAAGAGGAATTCGTTTCCTGATACTGTTGTGATCTGAATGGCAACAGAGAAATCATGAATTAGAAAAATACAAGATAGATTTTTATGCAGTTAATTTTGAAAAGAAATCTTCATCCATAACCTACCACTTCTACTAGTTGTCTAAATGACATCAATTCTTCCTTAGTCAGATGCAAATTCAAAAGGCATTCTAAACAGCGGCATACCTGAGGGGAGGCAAGGGGAACAAATGCCCCAGACACAAGGCTCGTGGTGGGGGCAGTGCCATGCTGTCATTCACCACCCCCACAAAACTCCTTTGCCACCCTGGGTCATGATCTCAGAGGCATTCTGAGGGCCAGGGAAGTACAGTAATGCCCTCAGAATGTCTTCCAAAGTGACTTCTAGCAGTCACTTCCAGTTTGATGGAATTAGAAATGATGTTTTTCAGCTCACTGAGGCCCTTTGGAGGATTGGGGTGTGTGTGTGCTGCCTCCCTGGGTCTCCAGAAGGGAGACATCCACTTGGGAATCTGCATGGTGCGGCAACTTGCAGGGTAGACAGCCTTATAGCCTTGTTTCCAGATGCTACTGGGGTCAGAATTACTACTGGGTCTACGGGCAAAATCCATAGGAATTACAGGTCCATGCAGTTATGTCACCCTCTAGTGTTATTTTATGGAAAGTCATCTTAACAGCTCCGGAGCAAGGGGCTTAATTTCACTTTAGGATATAGGCCATAATCTTTGTTTTATGACAAACAGTCAGACATGGCAAACTGTGGTGGCAAACTGGTATTTTTTAACAGACTGAACCCTTTCTGACCTACTTGCACAACTTGTTAGCCAAAGTTTTCAGTCTTAAACCATACAGTAAACTGACTGAAATGGTCGCCTTAGGAAACAGATAGGTGGGCTAACCCATCACTATCCACATACTTGATTCCACTGCTCTTCTGTCTGCTGTTAGTCCTTAGAAAGAGAAAGGAAAAAGAAGAGGAGGACACAGCAGAACAGCAGCCTTGTGTTGTTTGTGTCTACTTGGTTCTAGATTAGACCCATAATACTGAATAGATCCATTGGGGCTGCTGCAGCCCTACCCCGTATATGGGGGGAAGTTTCCCCTTGCCCCATAGAATAATGGTAGCACCCTTAAACTTGCACTGGATCCTTCATATGCCTGCTCCAGAGCATATTAGGACTGCTCTGTGAGTTTGATCTGAATATACATATTTGTTTTGAAGTTTTGAATTAAGTGAAAATCAATGTTCCTCACACCGCAATAAAGACACCAGACAGAGGCTTGGAATTTAACTGGGCCACTTTATGTATTTATTAAAAATAACAATTGCACTAGTAAATAACTGAGGCTGCAATCCTAATCTCCAGTAAGGCCATCCTAAACCCCAACATAAGCCCTGTGCTGACCTGTGGGGGAGGGGGCACCAAAGGGGTGCCGTAAGAAACTTCTGTGCCTCTTCTGGGGGAGGATTAGACCAGTGCATAGACATGCGCTTGCCTCCCAATATCACCACAGAAATGGGAAGACCCATGAGTTGTGCGGGCCTAGAGTTGGATTGCACCCTAAATGTAACTAAGAGAAACCCAACGTGTAAGGACTATGAGGGTGGTTAATGGCCATCTACAGCTGTTTCAGGTGCTGTAGGGCATAACTTCTTCACTCAATCAGCATTCATCAGTAAAGGAATATCAAGGGTACAATCCAGAGTAACTACGGGAGCACGTAAGAGACATTATGTGCACCCGTAGTTACTGCACCACCTAGTGAAAACCTATGGGAAATTCATATTGCAATCCAGAGTAACTTGTTCTTACTCTGGAGCAAGGACTCCCCATAGTTACTCTGGATTTCACCCTAAGTCTGGGAAGGTGTTAGGATTCAGTAAGTTGCCAAACTTACCATGCCTTAGTCCAGTTCACCCTCTTTGCCTTCTTGTTCCACCCAATTCTGCCTCATTTTACTTTCCCCACCTCCCTCCGGGCCCTGTGTGAACTTACTGGCAGGAGCAATTAACTGCTGTCACTCATAGAGCTGACCACTTGCCACTTGTTTTGGTGGCCAGCATGCGTTCATTGGCAGTCATAAAAGCATTGTTTATGCTGATGGCAAAATTGTTCTAGTGGTATAAATGGCCCACAAGCTTAGGCTGTAGAGCTGGATATCTTATTTTTTTAAACAACTTTTGATTTCTGAATAAATATGTGTAGGATTGTCATGAGGATATCGTTTAAAAAAGTAATGGTCTTTCATAAGGAAAAGTACATGGAATAATCGGAATCCCACACAGGGTATTTCTAGATGGGATCTTTCTATCCACCCTGCTCAATTATGTTAACTTCCAAAATAATTGCCTGTGTGTAAATCTTAGAACAGCTGTTGGCTGTGGCAGGTGTTCACATATATATCAAGAGCTAAAAATGTAAGTTGTGAGTGGGTGGCAGTGACCTAAATAAAAGGTATTCATTAATATGTGATGGACCTGTAAAGAATACACATGAAGAATATTTATTATGCTTTGGGGACTGCAATACTGGAATAAAGGAGATATTAGTTACTGAGATACGGCAATTTTTGTCCATCACGCAAAATTTGGGTCAGAGGAACAACACGAAGTCAGATTCAAGGTGACTAGGTGATGGGACTGATCTCTAGCAAGTTTACCAATCTCTTTCCAAGTTTACAATACTTTTTTCCTTTGGGAGGAAAAAAATACTTTGGGAGATTTTCAAATGTTTTATATAACATTGCAAATGTCCTAATCTGCACACAGGGACAAGAATTAGACTAAACACAATGGTCAATCCAATCTAGCACATGTCTTCCAATACAAACAAACCACCACTTAAATTATTATAAGAAATAATATTTTCAAAGTAAAAGCAACACACATAATTAGAGTGACTTTATTTTGAAGACTTAAGAAGGAAGCAACATAGTTCACTCTTCCGTTGAGTAAATTTCGGCTTTATTAAAATACAAGTATTTCTGCATTGCATAAACATTTGTACCCTTATGATATGTAAAAGAGATACTTCAATGCTAATAAGACCAAAGCAATATTAATTTTGAAAGTGTCTTTGTCTTAATGTGCTGTTTGTAATAATCATATATAATCGGTGATGTATGAATATATCAGCAAAAGTAGATCATAGAACAGGGAGAGGCAAATTCATTCAAAATACTCTCTATTTGAGAGAGTTCAAGTTCCTTTCTCTGTAATTTTCAGACTTACTAGACAGTTTCAAGAAGAATGCTACTGCTCTCTACAGTTTAAATGCATCCACTTCTTAATTACAGTCAGTAATTGACTTTGTTCTGTTCCATCCCAGACATATAGACGAAAGCAGCTCCAAAGGCTTCGTGAATTATGTTCAGCGATAGGTTTTAGTGCCCACTTCTCTATAGTTCTTACTTAGAAATCCAGATTTAAGCATTCTTTGTGAAACCATATTTGCACTTCTGACATTAACATGTTTAAGACCTCTGGGAAAAAGAGTTCCAGAAGAGAAAGGCTGGATTTGGCTAAACCAAAGGCTTGAAAACTGCAGCTCTACTATTGCAGCCCTAAATATTGTTGAACCAAAAAACAAGAATCATTGGACTTACATTAAGGAGATTTTGTACATCTCTCTTGTCAGATGTGATTGAAGGGAAAAAAACACAAAGACGTTTGGAAATTTGCAAGGAACACTCAGCATAAGGCACCGTCTTCCATTTTGCTTTTATACCATTTTTATATCAAGCTTTGTATACTATTCTTATTTAACTTAAAAATAAAAATAAAAAATACTTCTTTAAATGCATTCCATATTTTTAAGGCACACACATACTCTGAAAGATAAGCTTTTTATAATAGAATGACGATAAGATAGTATTCTCTGTAGTGATCAAAGGGAGTGAATGGCTTTCAGTTTTTTGACTTGTCATTTAGGCTGGTTTGAGCAGGTGGTACTACATGAGGGGTCCTCAGTATCCCTTCAGGCTCTGTCTCTAACTGCCAATTTAGGGGTGGAAAGTTAATTAATGGGCCAGACCCTGTACTACGACTTCACTTTCAGAAAAAAAGGTTTTTGAAATGTCAGCAACAGGCTACTGTTTGCAAGACTTGTGGACGAGTTATCTAAAAGCATCTTTTATAAGCGCTGTTATATTTCTGTAAAATGAAACATTTCATATTTGGATTGGTAATCAGTATCAGTTTCTCTATTTTCATTAACTTTGTTTTTGGTCTTAAATCTTTCCCTTCCCCTTTTCCATCCTAAATGTGAAATGTGCAGTGGAAAGCAGGTTAGGTAAAAGCTAGAATGTTTGCTAACTTTATGGATACTGATGACTCTCTTCTAGCAGGTTTCCACATCCTTTTCAACTTTTCTTTAATAAAAGAGGTAAACAACAGTAAAATAGGCTAAAAGGAAAGACAGTTAAGAAAAATATTCATCAGAACAAGTTGCCCAACACTGCCTCCCTTGTTTGGTTTCTGTGAAATACTTCTCCATTCCTTCTTGCTCCTTAATTATAGATTACAGTGCTGCCAATGAAACACATATTGTATGGTATGGTGGGGAGAGGACTAGATAGCTTGGGAGATGTAAATAAAAATGTCTTCTCAGAATCATGCCAGTTATTTTATTGACATATGTCCAGGGAGAGGGAAGGCATATCTGGCTGAAAAAAACCTTGTCTTGGTATGAACTGCCAGCCCTCAAAATCCCCTCAAAATCGTCCCAGCCAATCTCACTGCCCTCCCTCATTCCACCCTGCTCTGCTCTTGAAACATCTCTGCCACCATCTCACCTCCACTGGTATGGCATCCAACACCTGCTCCCACACTTTTGGTGCTTCTGGCCATTTGTGCAATGCCAGAGTTCACATCACATGGTACGAGACCCTGGTGCATCACCCCTTCAAGGATGCATGCCCGGGACAATTCATTTGTCCCTTTCCCTAGTGGAAGCATTCCCCACTGAAGGTTGCATGCATGACATGCACCCCCTCTGACACATCACCTGATATGGCCTGCACCAGCTGCATCACCCTTTTGACACCCCTGACTGTATTCCCTTATCATTTTAGCATGTTGGATATGAACAGCCCAATCCCATGTATGACTACCACCAGTGTTGGTGCTCAGTGCCATAAACATGTTGTAAAGCACATTTACAGCAGAGCAGTGGGAAAGAGCTCTGGTGCTGGACCAGAATTTGAGATGCTGGCTTGCAATAAGAGATACTGGCCCTCCACACCCCAGCAATGTCTGTTCTAGTGACTTCTGCTGGTGTTATTTTGCATTTTAGATTGTGAGCCCTTTTTGGACAGGGACCATTAGCTATTAATTAGCTATTAATTTTTTCATTTTCTTGTAAACCACTTTGTGAACTTTTTAGTTGAAAAGCGATAGATAGATAGATAGATAGATAGATAGATAGATAGATAGATAGATAGATAGATAGATAGATAGATAGATAGATAGATAGATAGATACTGCTTGCAGGCAGTATAGCTGATTGGGGTGAAAAGAGGCATTCTGAGACAGGAGGACAGAACAGGGAAGGGGTGGGAGGACATGGGTCTGGAAGATGGAGATGGGTCTTGATCTGGCCATCAGCCTGACAAAGAGGTTCTCAATTCTGTGCAAAAGCTGGCTCAGATTCAACCAGGCCCACTGCAGTATCTGCACCTGTACTCAGGGAAAATACTCTGTTTCCATGGAAAGACCTCTAGTTTCAATATATGTCCTTATTTTGTGCTCTTGGAGCCATCAGGCAAACTATGTGGAAAAGACAAAGAAGCTAATAGAAATTTTGATATCAATCAGTCAAGAGTATTTATATACCGCTTTTCAACAAAGGTTCACAAGAAATTTACAGAGAATATGAAATAATTAACTCTGTCCCAAAAGGGATTTTCTAAAAAGATACAAAAGAACACAACAGAAGCCAAAATTTAAGAAAATGCTGGAGCGAGGAAGGCCAGATATGCTTCTCTTGCTTAATAAAAGAGGAACACCTACTTCAAAGAATGCCTCTTGTCTTGCCCAGTTAGCTGGGAAACTTGCATACTCCAACTTGCATACTGAGAATCCTGATTAAACTCCACTCTGATTTTTCTGATTTTTATATTGCCAAGAATTGCACATGTACCTTCAAACACCTTTGCTGACTTACAACCTTGTAAGTTCAGATTTGCTGGCTTATAAGCAAATTTTTTAAATTTTTTTAATACGAGTATATAAAGTTTTTTTAAATAATTTTTTAATAAAAGTGAAACTGGAAAAATTGAAAGGAAAAGGAAAATTGATTGAGGATACTAAATTGCACACCACTCTTTTTAGGTACTTCTGGAACAATAAAATTAGCACAGACTAGTCGAGCCCACAAGACTGAGTAGTAAAAAGATTATGAGAATCCAGTACTGCTAAATTCTTCTCAGAAAGTCTACAAATCTAGTGATGTGATCCCTACTCTCATGTCACACCTGGAAACAGAAACTTATTTTGCTTCAAGTTGTCTTGGACTACAAAAACTTACATGTTCCCTCTCAAACGCAACAAGCAAAATAATTAGTTTTCTTTACGTGGTTTAGTTACATGGACTGCCAGTTAAAAATAAATACATGCAAAAACCGACTGCAGCAAGACTTGTCCACACCCTTGGTGAATAGAAATGGGATCTAATTAAAATAAAGTTTCGAGACACATAGTCATTTAATTAATTTGGTTTCAGGACTCCTTAGTCATTTAATTAATTTGGTTTGAATTACATTTGAATTGAATTAAAATAAAGACTGGGATTTGGCACTTAAAAAATGTCAAAAGATTGTGTATTGTTGGAAATTTTATATATCTATAAAACTCTCTCTCTCTCTCTCTCTCTCTCTCTCTCTCTCTCTCTCTCTCTCTCTCTCTCTCTCAAATAACCCCATGTTTTGGCCATGTCTATGATGAACAAAAGAGTGAGGGTGGGAGAAATTCCGTTTTAAAAAAATCTTTGCATTGTACTATAATGAGGTTAAGTCTAATAATCTGCACATGTAAATAAACCAAACGGAGTAATTCCATTCAGTTGTACCTCCCACACCCCTCCAATTTCTTAATATGATCTGGCATACCAAATGAGGAGTGTTAAAATTACTCAGGGTACTCAAAGGTATTTATGGCCACCAAAGCAATGACATTATCTGGCAGAATGTCTGTCTCAGCTTACAGTCTGAAGTTGGTGACGTCAAATAATTCCTTCTGACAAATCCAACCTATCTGCCATAAAAAAGGGAGGCTGAAGTATCCCTCTGAAGAATAACATCCTTAACTAGGCTTTCAAGAGGAAGAAAAAAAATGCTGCTAGTTAAAACATTTTGTGAGAATGTATCTGCCTTGTATCCCCCAATGTTACTAGATGTTAAGTAAATATATGCTCATTGTCCAAAAAAAAATGTTGCTTTGGCAACTCTCTTATTAAAATGCGTTTGTAACCCCCATCTGTCAAGAAAGTTTTGAAAAGTTTGTTTACTTTGGAGAGCAGCCCTAGCCAGGGTTACCCCAGCAAACAATGATAGCAGTCTTCAGAAGTTGTGTGAGGAACAAGCCACTAGGGATCCGTTTTTGTTTTAATTGGCACACACAAACACTCTTCTGGTCTGTCAAGAAGATCAAGCTAATATGCATGGAGGGTGTTATATTCTCAGCTTTTGGGAGTACTAAGGCTCCCTTTATTTAAGTAATTTAAATGATAGACTGCAAAAACTTTGCAAGTCAGAAAAAATGTTTTATATTTTCATGGGGAATATTTGTTTTAAAGAACAGAAAAAATGTTCGACATATCAAAAGATGTTGAACCTTATGTTATAATTAACCTGCTTCTTCCGACTACAAAATTTGTTGGAAAAAAATTCAAACACTGCTAAATGAAGCAGCCACCAACTATCGCCTGCATTTTTTGCAACTTTCCCTACTGTTAAAAAATGGGACGGCATTTGTTTCCAGATGTTTGCAGGATATGTTTCCTGTGTAGTTTGCCGTGATTGATTTGCATGTACATTTGCGGGAAATCTCAGCGGTGCCATCATATCAAAACAACCTGCCCATGAAAGCAATTTGTTATTTAATGGAAAGAAAACAAATGCTCAGGCTAAATCCACTGGTATTTCTCAAGTGGGTTTAGCATTCTAAAGGTTGGGGTCAAAATCACAAAGAAGAGCACTTTCTTAATTGAAATTGAGTTGTACCTTTGATACAGAAAGTAATTTTGTCCTGTGTGCTCACATAACATTGACTCCTACAGCATAACAATATTCTCAGCAGTGAAATGTGGGATTCGTGAGAAAACCAGACTGTTTTAGGCCTACTCATAATTCCTGCTCACAGGTGTACAAGTATTTTCTGCAACTGATCCTGAATTGCACCAGTACAAAAGAAAAGGAAAGCAAGTCCAATCTCAGGCCTATTTCATATTTCCTTGCTTATACTATAGCTGCTCCTTGTGCACTGGGTGTCAGTGAAAGGATCATAGATGGACTTGTTCACATGGACAAGGTTCACAGGTGTCCCCATATTTAGCCACAGCTGTGTTGGGAAAATGCACAATCCTTTTAGCACACTTGCAAATCACTTTTAGTGTACTTGCAAAGGCAAAAATACTAGAGTTCTATGTATTAATTTTTCATATTTATATACTTCAAGCCCTTCGAGCCGTTAGGGTGATATATGCAGCTCTGCTGTAAGTAGAAACAAACTTGAGGACTGTTGCAGAGCATGAGCTACTGTACCAATCGATAGGCGCCAAAAACTGTCCTATGAATTGTACTGATTTCTGAATGAGGGGAGCTAAATATACCTATAAGGTAATGGTGCTTTTAAAAAAAATCACAGAACCAGATGTGATTAGCAGTTTACTTTTATAAAGAAACTGAGTGGCATTGAGCCTTCCTCACTGTTTTTAATCCTAAATTTGAAAAACCTTAATAACTTCCAATGCCAGGAGAGTGCTTGGAGCAACAGCCAGAAGGGAGATAAAAGAAAGGGGATCCTCTCCTCTACCCTTTTTACTATTAAATTAAGGGGCTTCACTCCTACTTTACATGTGAAGGAGAGCAATGAAACAGATAAAAAAAGCAGGCCTCCGTCAGTCTTGAGAGACTATGGTATCGTGCTCGGTGCTGCATACGCTGCATGCGAAGCATGAAAGCCTGGGTTGGATTGTTATGGAGGATAGGCTGTTACCCAAACAGCAAATCCCCCCTCTCCACACCACTGAATTAGTTCAATGGAAAGGCAGAGCCGATATGATTGGATCCACTTAGTGTCGCAGAGCTGGGCTAAGGACAGGCGCTCATCCTGTCTTGTGGGGCCACCGGGTCTCGAACCCTGGCCTGCTTGTTAACAGGCACAGTGTCTTAACCACTCGCACCACCCACAGCCTTAATGAAACAGATATGCAACTGCTATTGTGATCTGTAGTGTGGTGCTTAAAGACTTTCCAGGTGTGAAAGGGAAGAACTTGACCCACCATAATCTTCCCCATAGGACCTTTGGCTTTTTCATAAACCCACTATTAATTAGGAAAAAAACCTGAAAAAGACAGGGTTAATAAAAATTGTGACAGTTATTCTAATACTTGTATTTATAAATGTATTTATAAAGGAACTTTTTAAATACAGTATTTATTTTAAATTTATTTTTATAAAGTATTTACAAAGGAACTTGCATGCAGACCAGTATTTTATGTTCCCAAAAGGTATTCATGGTCTTAAAACAAAGTTAATATGCAAAACTATGAAAAACTTAATAAACATAACCAAAAGTTACTCACTGATTTTTGCAACACTTTTTAATTTTTTTCTAAATTAAATTAATCACCAATCCTATCCTAAAAACAGTCCTGTGTATGAAGGGGCAAAATAGCCCATCCATTAGGCAATGCTATCCATTAGGCAAGGTGATGCAGATGGAGGGGAGGGAACAAGAGAGCAATGGATGGGAGTGCCTTCACTCCAAGTCTGTGGCTGCAGACTTCCACCCTCCCTCCAGCCCACAACAGATTCAACTTGCATTCATCTGCTTCCCATATGCAAAACCAAGTGGAAAGTTGATCAGTCACTCCTTATCTTCTCCAGGTGCAGTATTGTTAAGCATGGAAGTCCAGGAAGTTTTCAGTTTTTATTTACATGTACTAGACAAATGAATGTACTCCAACCATTTCTCCCCGTGGCTGTGATGTGATGGCAGGACAATATTTGTGCAAACACACTGAACATTAGGAGAGTGATGCCCTGGGCTAGGGTTGACCTGCTGAAGATGGATAGGAAAACCGAAGAACAGCAGGACTTGTGGATAAGATATGGCAAACTGAAGGAGTGAGAAAAAGCCCTCTTCTTAGTCGTGGCATGGTACTCCTGGAACAGGATGCACAAGGAGAAAAATCACGGAACTGAACTGACAATGCAGAAGTGACAAAAACAACAAGGACGAGGTCCTGATCAATTGATGACAAACAAGCGAAGGACGGAACAAACAACAAAACATCTGGTAATAAGGAGAAGAACTATAAATAATGAGACTTTCCAGAGTTAGTGTGTGCCAGGCCAGAGCAGAACACTTGGTGCCAGGCCAAAACAGACCTAAACAGCACACACACACACACACACACACACACACATACACACGAGTGTGTCAGACCTGATATGTCAGACCTGCTGTGCTAGATCTGAACAGCAATGCAGTATGTGATAGACCAAAACAGCCAGAACTGAACAGTCATGTGCCAGACCTGTGCCAGACCAGAATAACACTGCAGTGTCTGTATCATCCACTACCCATTTTGAGACCGATTATCTTAAAGTGGGGCTTATCTTAAAGTGGGGCTTTCCTGGGTAAGAATAATTGCTATGCTGCATGAGTGTGTTGTTAGTTTGAATGTGAAATATGATTAATTAAGAGCTCTGATTAAACCTGTACTGGTTGCCTCTGTGCCTACTGGGGGTCCCACTCTCGGGGGTCTGTTCTGGTGCCTCCTCATGATTTAAAATAACAAAAGCACCACCTGGCTATCGCTGTGCGACATATTTGACTTAGGGTGCAATCCAGAGTAACTATGGGGAGTCCTTGCTCCGAAGTAAGAAAAAGTTACTCTGGATTGCAATATGAATTTCCCATAGGTTTCCACTAGGTAGTGCAGTAACTACGGGTGTACGTAATGTCTCTTACGTTCTCCTGTAGTTACTCTGGATTGTAGTCGAAGTCAGCATGATTGCACAATAACAACCAGCTATAGATGTGAAAGCCAGAGCATCACATTATCCCAGTCTGGGGGTATGAAGTTCTGTGACATCCAGAACTGAAAATACCATTTGTGACAGGGACCACCTTCCTTTGAGGTCCATTGCATTACACCATTGGTGGGGGTGAAGTTGGAAGAGCCCATCCCATACATTCCTTTTCCACACCACAGACAGGGAACATCAGCATAGGGTTTCAACGATTAAAACTTATTTTCTCAAGTGTAACCCTGAATTTTTAGAATGTTATTTCTAACCCAACTCATTAATATGTTTGCAACTTGATTTCCCTCAACATTTCAGATAACAAATTCATGCTTTATTCATTTTTCATGTGTATGTTTAAATCCTTTCTGACTAGTTATATTTTCAACTTATTTTATTACTCTAAAACCATACACGTGTTATTCATGAAATATACTGGCAGGTTAATAAATAATGCCCACACTCACCAGTATATATCACCAGAATATATCATCTTTTCTCTTTGTCTCTTTCCAAACACTGTGTGACAAAATGAAAGCTAAGCAGTATGTTTAGTTGACTATCTGTCATGCTCATAATGTACTAGAACACTATGAAATCATGTGGTCTGAGACAGTGATCTTGGCACTTAACCATTAGCCTTAGTGAGGTTCACTAGACCAGGTGAGTTACAAGGGCAATGAAACCAAAATGGTCGATTGAACACCAGTTAAATTCATATGGCTCATAATATCTCAAGCTGTGTTTAAGTCAAATGATTTTCAGTATAATCTTCCCCACAGAAACCATGGACCTTGGTCCAAAACATTGTTCAGGAGGGAAATGTAGTTCATTTCATCAACATTTTCAGATACATCAAATAACCTTTAAAAATATATACCGTATTTACTCAAATATAATGTGCAGCTTTTTTAGCCAGATTCATAGCTGAAAAAGCTGTTGTGCATTATATTCGCTGGCGCCTTATATTGACGTATTAACGGTGGATTTTACAGCCCATCAGTTTCTTTAGGAAATGTTGGAGATGGCAGTTCTTAAGCAGTGCTCCCTCCTCTCTCCCCCCTCCCTTGGTGGCTTCTCCAGGCCTGCAAGAGGGAAGAAGAAGAAGAAGAAGAAGAAGAAGAAGAAGAAGAAGAAGAAGAAGAACTTAGGGTGCAATCCAGAGTAACTATGGGGAGTCCTTGCTCTGGAGCAAGAACAAGTTACTCTGGATTGCAATATGAATTTACCATAGGTTTTCACTAGGTGGTGCAGTAACTATGGGTGCACATAATGTCTCTTACGTGCTCCCGTAGTTACTCTGGATTGTAGCCATAGATCCCCTCCTCAGCCCACCTGCTGCACCCACCAGGCTTCTTCTGTGGAGGAAGAGCCTCTTCCCCACAGTCTCTCCAAGCCAGCAGGGAAGGTGGGCAGCATAGGGAACAATCCAGAGTTACTACGGGAGCACATAAGAGACATTATGTGCACCCGTAGTTACTGTACCACCTAGTGAAAACCTATGGGAAATTCATATTGCAATTCAGAGTAATGTGTTCTTGCTTCAGAGCAAGGACTCCCCATAGTTACTCTGGATATCATCCTAAGATGGGGTTTAAGAGGGAATGGGAAGGGAAACAAACAAGCTTCTTGGAAGGCTTGGAGGGCAACAGGGCTGCAGCTGCTGATTTGCAGTGGGGGGAGGAAGAGCCCCCTGCCCTATCTCTGCAGGCTTCCCATCCACAGCCACCCACCTGCCCTCTTTCCCTGCTGGATTTTAGCCCTGTGTCCTGGAAAAAAATCTCCCTTCTCCATTTCCTTGTCAGCAAGCATTATGCAGCCTTCTTGTAATTCGTAAATTATATGGAATAATTCATTATTGTACATATAATAGTTTTAAATTTAATAATAATCAAAATAGAGTTGAAATTAACCATATGAAAGCAATATAAATGAATGTTTTCACTTTTATATTGTCAAGTCCAACATTTTTCCTGGATTTCCTACACTTTGGAGGGAACGTGTTCTGTTTTGGTGATGACATAGGGTCACCCTGCACAAACACACTCAACCGTGCCTGGTGTTCTCACTCCCTTGTGTTCAGGGGAGAGAAAGGGAAAAGCTCACTGGAACCACAGGTTGTTGGTCTGTGGGAGAGAGGGGAGACCAGCAACAGTGTATAATGTACTCCCCATTTTCAAAGGGTGCGCATTAAAATCGTCAGTAAACATTTTTTTAAAAAAATCACGTTTGAAAATGGGGCTGTGCTTTAGGTTCAGTGGTGTGTTACAAACACACAAATACGGTATCTAAAATGGCTCTGTAAATACTTTCTAAAGTTTTATCTAAATACTTTCTAAATATTTAAATACTTTCTAAATATCTAAATACTTTCTAAAGTTTTTTTTATACTTGCTGAAATATCTAACATTCTTGATTTTCTTGTTACTGCTCATATGAGATGCTATTTCAGAGACAAGGAAAACCCAGATAAATACATAGCAATATCATCAGTTACCACCAAAACTGAGTTTTCTAGATTTACAAGAACCAGAACAAAATAGGATCCAAACATACATTATCAAGGCTAGCTCTGTCTCCAAATTTTTAGTACAAGAGCCACATTGTATATTTTGCACATTTTGGTGGAGTGAAACAAAAATCAGTTTCATAACTGAAATTTAATTTACTAAATAAGTTGTACTTGGATATCTTTTGGAATCAGCATTATATGATTCAGAACAAGAGGAATTTCTGTGAATCAATTTCTGTGAATATTACACAGAAATCATACCATGCTTAAATTGAGAAATGATATATAATGAGTAAAAATGTCAAATATTAGCAAATCATCTGACCCACTTCCCCCCACTAAAAGATTTCTGTGGACCAGATAAAACCTTGTGGTGGGCTGGATGAGCCATCCTGGGAATGATTTAAAAATGCTAAACTAGTTGTACTCAGAGTGGGGATCACGAGAGGGTGAGATTTGCCATCTTGGTATCTGGCACTACGCTTTCCCGGTAGTAAGTCTCATTGAACACAATGGGACTTAGTTCTGAGTAGACACGGAGGTTTTCTGGCATCATAGTGATGTCACAGCCCAATAGGTTTTACAGGGTGTCCTGGACAGTTTTTTAAGTTTGAAAGAGAGTCATGGGCTTAAATGCCTGAGTACCACTGGTCTAAACTATATCATACTGCAATGTCACCTGCACCTGAACAGTCTGGCATTAAACATAATTGAACTTGGATGTTTAAAATACAAAATGAAACTGAAACTTTCTGGTTGGTACAGAATACTTTTTCAGTGGAAGGAAAAAAACTGTAAAAGCCAATTCTCTCCTTATCAATCATGCTTTTTACTAGAGGTGTGTAAATGATTTTCTACTGCAAACATAACCTGGTGAAATTAACATTTACATGAGATTCACAATAAAACAGCATGACCATGACATAAGCCCACACTGAAATTATCAAGAGTATTCCTGATTCAACTTGGAAAAAGAGTTAAAATAGGATTGAAAGAGGGTAACTGTCAAACATAGTATGGACAAAAGCTTAAATCCAGGTGGAATTGCAAGTGCATGACATGCACATCCATCCTTATTATTATACTGAATTCTGTTTTATAATTGTCAAAGAGAAATAAACACCCAGACGCTAGTCTTCTCATCCTACAACCTGAAAATGTAGATTAGGGTTCACAGATGTCCTGAGAACTGGGCAGAACTGTGCCCAGAGTGGCTTTCTCAAATGTTACTGAAACTAGACCTGCTGCAATGTGAGGACTCTAAGCTGGCAGTAAGGTGCCATCCTAAAAAGTAATGAAAATTTGTAGGACATTACGACCCAATCCTATTCTCCATCTGAGTCAATGGGGTGCGTGACAACATTAGCAGACACTGTTACAAACGCACCGTAAAGCATTTTACGTCACACAGCTTCTAGCAAGCCTTTCCACTAGTGTGAGGATGAACATCCATCAGAAAAGGTAAGTCTGGTGAAGGGCAGGGAGAAGGTGGGGAAATGTGCAAAGAGGCTTGTTTGGTAAGTAGGTGTAGAAGAGAGTGACCAGAATGATTACTGGGCTGCAACACCTCCTTTGTGAAGAAAGGCTACAGTGTTTTGGGCTCTTCAGTCTAGGAAAAAAAGTCATCAGAAGGAGAGGCATGAGTAAGACATAAAAACGTATGCAGGGAAATAAAGTGGTTTGAGAGATATTCCTTTTACTTTTCACATTATGCTGTAACCAGGAGACATGCACTAAAACTGAGTGTCAGGAAAGTTAGAATGGACAAAAGAAAATATTTCTCTACTCTGTGTGAGTAAAGAAAGAATATGTGGATGTCTTTGTTACACAATGTGGTGATGGCATCTGACCTAGATGCCTTTGAAAGGAAATTGGACAGATTTCTAGGAAAGAAGTGCATCACAGTTTATAACGCATGATCTGTGTGTGCTACTTCAGAAGGTCAGAAGTGGTGATAGTGATGGTGTGTATTGATGGTCGTGATCATGCATGTAGTGATGGTGTTTGTTGAGTAGAGCTTCTACTCTAATAATTTCTATTTCTATCTAACAATGTCTCTGCAGATATTTCCAAAGATACAGCCAAGCTTTTCCACTTCAGGATTACTTTTCGTGTAAAACCTTACATCCTTGGATAGAACATCTGACATGCTGCATGTGAAACCTAAGTGGTTCACAAATCTTTCCCAATGATAAGCATTCCTGTAGGGAAATAAAATGTTAACTCCTCCAGTGTTAATTTTTCCCATTATCCAGTATGGCCTCTTGCTTGGTTGATACGCAACACATTTTAACACTATTCTGTCCTACATTAGTAAAAAAGTTCTGCTTCTTAAACTTCATTAGGAAACACACTAGAACACTGGATTTCAGGTGAGTTGTCCAGCCAGATAAAAAAGGGGGGAGGGGAAGATCGATAAATACACCATTTTCAATGAGGTCCCAATAAGTTTTTCAATTTAAATAAAAACAATTGACTGATATTCCACTGTGCACTGCTAGAAAACTCTATGTAGCATTTCTAGGGCTTTTCCCCCTCACTTTGCCCAAGACATGAGCTCAGTGTCAAGCTGTGAGTTTATAAACCTTTTTTCAGCATTTATCTAAGCTCAACAAGAATTACAGTCTAGGATTGCCAAATGTATTTGACACATGAGTTTCTGTTTGTTTTGTAGGGGTTTTTAAATTTTCTTAATACAATAATTTAAAAATGTATAATTTTATGGTAAAGATAATATTTCATCCCTGGTTGCAATATAGCCATTTGTGGTGGAGCCCTAGACAGTTATGAATCATTCTGTTTCATTTAGGGATGTCACCAGATTCCAGTCTTGCCAAAATTTGAGACAGAATGCATGATTCCAGATCCTCCCACTCCTCGGTGGATTGAATTTTATAAGATACAGAGATGTCTACAGTTTTTATGCTTTCTGCATGCCTGCATAGAAACATGTATCAAAATATGCACTTTATAATTTTTCATTGTTCCAACTTTTGGAGTGCAAAATCTGTGAACATACTTGGAGAATTATTCATTTATACATTTTAATTTTTGGTGAAAAGAAAAATCCAGGGGAAGGGGTTAGCCCTATAAAGCAGAAGGGAAATTAAAGGAAACAATATGAAAATCTGGTGGAACCAAAAGAGAAATATCCATCTCAATTTAAATGTTCTTATTAAATCAGTATTCGTACATTTTGTAATCATGTATTGTGATTCTATATATAATTGGGTGCATATCTTCATTGTATTTGATTTTTTAAAAATGTTTTTAAAAGGAAAATTATAGTGCTTACTAGAGTTGACTTTTTAGTAAACTTAGAGCACAATCCTAACCATGTCTACTTAAAAGTAAGCCCCATTGTGTTGAATGGGTCTGACTCACAGGAAAGTGTCTTTAAGATTGCAGCATTAAACTTCTAGTAAACATGATAGCATCACCATGATCCAGTTTCACCCAGAAGCAAGTGGGGAAACAAGTGGGAGGGCTAGCCAGCAATAAAACTTCTCTTGCCACCCTCCTTGTGACACATCAGCATGCAACTGTCCATGCTTTAACTACTGAGTCAAGTGCCAATAGCACCTATGGTTTCTCCCAGCTCACTACCCAGCAAGGGTGTCCTCAAAGTATGGGGCCCAAGTCAGCCAAATTAGTTAGATCAGCCAAATACTGTACCTGGCTCTGGAGACAGCACTTTGCAAGTGCTCACTTAGTCCAGGCAGCATCTTTTCTGCCAGTTTGGTGCTGTGCTACCTGGAAGTTATCTCTCAGATTCAGACAAGATGCCTAGTGAGGCAACCCCTCAGGAACCAAATTTGGGACTGGGGAATAGAATTCTAAAGATCTAAATATATAAACAGCCATCATGATGGGATATAATGACTATTCTATGTACAATAACAGAAAGTTCTTAACATCCAAGACTTTTCAGGCAACATCAACCCCCAACACCCACACAGGTGTCTCTAATATTTAATAGACAGTTTCTAGGATTACAAAAGAAATACAGCACACTTGTCTCAGAAAGGTAGCATGGCAGCTCTTCGTGTATATTTCAGATACATCTATAAAACGGGGTAAAAAAATATATGACCAGAAATTGTTTATGTTGATCAGTTTCCCAGAGACAGATCTATCTGTCTGGCATTTATATAAAGTGTAAGCACATAAATATATAGATTATAAGTATGTGTCTTATTCATAAATGTCTAGTACATACACAATGGCCAACTACTTAATAATAAGGCTTATAATTGCTTTGGTTGTGGGCCTAATAAACTTAAGGGGGGTGTGTGTGTGTGTGTGTGTGTGTATCTGTGCCTGTATTTTTTTAAATATCATTATAATAATATTCCATGGCAGGCAAAAATATAATGAAAATGATAATTTGCCAAAAAGATTTAAAAAACACTGAGGTGTTACCTATCAAAAGTTCTCCTTCTGTCTGTGATACAGCACAGATTGCAATCGTGACAGTAAATCTGGTGCTATTGTTAATGCCATGGCACTTTGGTTTTTGGCTTGCTTCAGTCCAATCTGTGACATGCTTGTGAATATCTTTCTTCTGTTCTGTCTGTATGGCATATGGATTTCTGGGATACAACGTCAGACCTATCCACATAACAAGTGTTCAGAGCACCTTATCATTTTTAAAAGCCAATTACTCAAAAAGACAAATGTGAAATGTTTCACATTTAATGATGAGCAAATCTGCAAAACAAATGCAATTTTGCTACATCTCGGGGAAAAAAAAGTTTAGTTTAACTGTAAATATTGCAATGGAGTCTTTAGCAATACACATGATGGGTAGAGACCAGCTCATATTATGCATATTTGTACATGACTGTCACTTAAATTTGCAGCATTTTTCATAGTGGCTTGTTTGAAATAAATAGAAAGAAAATAAGGCACAAATGACTGAAATAGAAGTCTGCAAAAATGTCATTGCTCACGTCGAGCATTGGACACTTAAAAAAAAAATATTTTGAAAGTCTCACCCAAAAACATGAAAACTGCATATGTCTACAGAGGTAGAGGTCAGTAATGAAACAATTAACAGCAAAAATACGAAACCATTTCCTAGAAATATTTGTCAATATATAAACAATGTTTGGTACCACACATAAGTTCTCTATGAAGCCTGGATTAGTAGCCGTATGTCCTATTCCCAAACTGAAATGGTGTGAGCCGAAATACCTAATGACATGGTTTCAAAGCAACATTTTGCTGGAGCTGGATGGATTCAAATGATGATTCTTCATGCAGTAACAAATAAGAGAGATACATGATCTTAACACCTGCAATTCAGTGTAATCATTGAACACATAGGGCAGTGAATTGCATGTGGCTATATTTGGCACATTCTTTCAAAATGTTAGTGGAAGTCTGAAAAATCCTCCCTCATATTTTTCAGAGTTACACAGACTGTAAACACACCAAGGCCATTCTCAACATCAACACCTGACAGGTGAATTTGGTTAGCATGTTATCTTTGCAGAGTGACAGTGGGTTTAAGTTGTGCTCATAGAGGAGTCCATATGACCCATATACAAAACTGGTACAGTAAATCAAATGAGCATATTTAACTGCAAGAGATAATAAATGAGCAATTAATTCTCATACCCTATTTTGGGAAGCATCCCCTATTCAACCGTTACTACAATCCTATGCTTATCTACTTAGAGGTAAGTCCCATTGTATTAAGTGGGGCATACTCCCAGGTAAGTGTGTCTAGCATTGCAGCCTCAGTGGGACTTACTTCCAAATAAACATGCATTGTATCAACCCCACAGGACATTATTTTTATTTGTTCTCACATATTTGTAGATGACCATTTCAATTATATTACTATAACAGCCAGGAGAAGCTGAATGAGCAGTTGATCTATAATTTTTTAAAATTGAATTTTAGAAGAATTAAAATATTTTAAGCCAAAACTTATGTAAGTCTTGGACCATGTTCCTTAGGCTTAAACATTACACAAGTTCACCTTCCAGATATTGTGTGTTTGACCAAAAATGAATGAATCAGCTAAAAAATTATCCACTTATGAGCCGAGAGTGAACATACAAAAGTATTTTTAATTATATTTTTATAATCCAGTTCAGCTGCAAAATCTCACATCATAGATTAAATTTTAGCAACACAGAAAGGTGAGCCACAAGCTGAGGATAAGGTGTTTATTTTAATTGGGATCCTGTTGTTGTTATTCTGACTTTTCAAGAAGGTCAACCACATCTGTAGAATACTTGAAGACAGCCAAATATGTTAAGCTAATATCTGATTTGGGAAATGAACTGTTTTACCTCTAATCCACAGCCAAGCTGAAACAACAAGTTTCAGTATTATTTGCTGATATTCCAACATTAATTGTCCTAAAACCACACAAAGAAAGAAAGAAAGAAAGAAAGAAAGAAAGAAAGAAAGAAAGAAAGAAAGAAAGAAAGAAAATACAAGACTAGTTCAGGACTTCAGTAGTAACACATAATGAACATTTCAGCTTGTAAAAATACTGCATGGTTGTAAACTATAATGTACTAAATGAATGACCCACATCATAGAGATTCTATACAACAAGGATGGATCACTTGTCATATGTCAACCAAGAATGGATTCCAGCTGGCAGCAAAATTTTAAAGTGGGAAAATGTAAAGAAGAAACATGAAGAATTTTCAAGAGAAAGGGAGTTTCAATAAAACAAGTAAAATTCTGATTGAATTTCTGAATATCGCTGGACTGGCTTAGTTTAAAGAGTTTCAGATTGGTAGTATTTAAATGAGTTTCTTTCTTTGAATTGTTTGGCATTTGGACATTTCCTTTTGCACTCCAGGATGTACATTTCTGTGGCATAAATAGTAATTTGAAATTTGACATTTTTGTCTCTCTCCCATTTATACATTAAGGATTCCAGTTTTGAATGCAAATCTCAAAGTCATCCTGTGTTCACTTGGTATGTTTGCTGAAATCATATGCTTCATAGGATAAAAGTAACTGAGATGCAATCCTAAACCTTACTTAAGCTGGTATAAGCCCTGACACAAGTCCTGTACTGACCTAGGGGTGTCACAAAAGTGCTGTAAGTAACTTTTGTGTCACTCTTCAAGAGGTTAGACCAGTATATAGACACGGGCAGGCCTTCCCACAACATCACATGAATGATGAAACAGGTAAGTTGGCCTAAACTGGTTAGGATTGTACTCTAAGATCCTATTTCTATACTCAGCCTCTGCTGCGTCACATGGGCCAGTCTGGAACCAGACAGCAGGGAGCAGGTCACTCTATAGGCCTACTCAAATCTACATCAGCAACTTTGCTGGCATAAATCCTGTGGCCAGAGTATGTTGGGTCCAGGAGCTACCCCCTACCAAACAACCTGACCAGCAAGCAATCTGGAGTCCACTGGCACCTGAGCATGTTCTCCAGGGTTTTGCATACCACTAATTCTCTGGAGCTACTGCTGTGCCAATGGCCTATGGGGTGCAATGACCGTTCATGCATCCTGCCTATAAGATTGGAATGTCAAAAACATGCAAACTATATTTTGAAAGTTTCATAAATTTCAAAGCCTATCTTCACCAGCTATTTTAGATGGGAAATCTCATGAAAATAAAGGTTCTGATTCAGTGTTTGAAATCATCCTTAAATCACACATTGAGACAAGAAAAGTAACAATATTAGTTTTTTCACACCCGCACAACATTGCGAGTGAAAAAAGCCTCAAATTTTTAAAAACTCACTCAATTTCACTGGATCACTCTCAATACTTTATTTTTAACTTCTAAAACTTTATTTTTAACTATTGAGATGTAGACTGTTCAACTATTCGGGAAGCTTTAGATTTATGAGCAGATTTTTATAAAAAAAACACTGTAAAATTTATGTTTTAAGAGGACTTTTTTCAATTTGCTTTTGATTTAATCTGAAGGGGTTTAATCACCACTTGAACACATCTTATTAAAAAAAATTGCTATAAGGGAGCGGGAGAGAGTAATAATCAGGCAGGAAGTTATTATGGCAGATGCTGACTTTGGTGATCCCATTTACACATTAACAATCTGATGCAAAACTCCATTTAGGAAGTACCTGTGATAACTGAAATGTCAGTTGGTCATTAGGCAAAAAGGCATAAAAAGGAAAGAGAATATTGTTTTGTTAATGGTGAGGATTCCCCCCCTCCTGTGCACCTGTTATTCTACTATTTCTTTCAGCTACATTTCAAAACACTACAGTTGGGCTCTCCTTGCCAACCTGGGATGGCATAAGCCTGGGTAACGGAACAAAATGTGAGGAGGTCCTTCTGTCTTTAACGCCTGTTCTCCAGTGAATCAGCCTCCAATTAATCTGTTTCTTCAGTAGGAGTTTAATAAAAAAAAGTCAAGCACACACATGTTCAGTCTTGTTTAGCAATAAAGCTGTGTTAACATTATCTTCCTAGCCAGGTCAAAAAAATTGCATATAATTAAATGCCAAAACCACTTTTTTTTTTTAAAAAAAAAGGGTTTAAAAAACACCTAAAAACTATGGGGATGTATGTAATTGATTAAGAAAGGCAGGGTGGCTTAAATACAAAATGGGATAACGAGGAGAGTGATGTCACTTCTTATTAAATATTTCACAAAAAGTTTGTTTCATGGCCAAGTGACACATTTAAAAAAAACAAGAAAAAATCCTCTCAAGTTATTAAGTGTGCTAGTTTGCATTTTTATGAACCAGCAAATGCAGCAACCCAGATTTTGTCTCCACACCATGGAATACAAACTGAGTGGGTTGCATACATCCCAAGTCTCCATTCTGTCAGTCAGACACCTCCCACAGTACCAAGGTGCTCTTACAAAAATCTGTTATCAAAATGGCTTTGGAAAGAATATTTCTTCTCCCTTCTGGGAATGTATATGCTATATGTATGAACTTTCTAATGTGGCAGATTGGAGACATTTCACACAACTCTGCATGAAGGAATGCATGCAATCAAGCCCACCTGCACAACTTCTTCTCCAGGCAGCCAATATAGGGAAAGAATGCTCTTCTAGGTTCTTTTTTTAACCTCTCTGACTCCATTTTTTTCTTGACCCAGTGTTCCTGGCAAGGATAGGGCTCCTATTTTTGTCAAACAGCATTCATCTTTGTAGCAAACAGCTGTATTGTCTTTCTAGCAATCAATATTGTATACCCTACTTTTTAGGGTATTGCTTCCCAGTAAAGATACCCGTTGGTGCCTTATGAGCTTACTTCTGAATTAACATCTACTTACCTTGGCTGGGGAGGCTGCTGGGGAGGCTCAGGCTGCAGTTGGGGATACTTAGGCTGAGTTCAGCTGTCCAGGCACTGCGGGCATCCATTTAAAAAAAATTATGGCACTTTCATTTTCCTAATTGGAGGCACATGCCGTCAAGGTCAGGAGAGGATACTCCGCCCATGGAGAAGCACTCTCCGTCTTTAGGCAGGGAATGATTGCGTGCGCATGAGCACAGTAATTTTTTAAAAAATGGATGTGCGGCTGGCCAGATCTACTCCCTGTACCCCCAAGCACCCTCCCACCCCGTCAGAAGGCTGGACAGTGGCCTACTGGACTGGATAGTCCAGTCCAATGGCCAAAAGCCAGACTTGTCCAGCAGATTCCGGCTTTCTGGGAAGCCTTGGTTTGGCAGTGGAACAGATTGCCAAGGGTGGACTCTTCATCACTGAGGAATCTTCAAGCAAAGGTTCAATGAGATTTCCTGCTGCAGGCAGGGGGTTGGACTAGATGACCTACTAGGTCCCTTTCAACTCTATGATTCTATGATGAGCATCTGTCAGAGATGCTCTAAGAGGATTTCCAGCTACAGGCAGGGATTGGACTAGATGACCTACAGGGTCCCTTCCAACTCAACGATTCTATGATTCTATGAAAATGACCCAGCAACGCACAATAAAAATGCCGTGTAATGCATGATAGCACATCACATTTTGCAACACTGGAAACCACATTGCATTGCCAGAGCACAGTTTCTAGCAACACAGATGGAGGATACAATTGGGCAGTGAATCAGGTCAAAGAGGTAGCTTGTGTGGGGGGGAATACTTCAGCTTTGAGGGTGGCTTATCATGAAATGTATCTTGACATCTGTACTTTGCAATCTCGAAATAGGAAGATTTTAGGGGTCTTTTCTACTCTAGGTAAAATAATACTAAAAGGATATATTTCAGAAGGGAGACTATGGTTAAAAAGATCCCATAATTATAGAGTAGGATTTTACAATACCTGTGATGCATTGGCCATCTCCAAGACATGGTGAAAATCAAGTAGGACAAAGTGAGGTCAAAAAAAAAAAACTCCTACGTCACCCCAGCTTGCCTTTTATTTAACTCTACTATTTTAGGATGAATTTTTATAACCAAACGTTGGCTTGTTTCTGAACACAGCATTTCCATACAGTATTGAAACTAAAATTCTAATACAGGGGACTTGTATTAGAACTCTGTTTTGCTCTGCCAGTGTAGACATATACTTTTGTTTTGACAAAACAAAAAGATATTATTGGACTGAATATGCAGCAGGCACCACTTTGTTTTAATAGTAATTTAAAGCACAGGCATCCCAAATAAGGAGAATCAATCAATTCCCATAAAATGTACCAGAACTGAAAACCTTTTACCACCATAAATTAGAGAGCATACAGCTTGTTATCTGTGGGGAAAACAGGCTTGTTTGAGAAAGGGACATCTGGAGTTTCAGGCAATGCATTTTCAGTGTTGGTATGTGAACTTTACTTTAGGATTAGAGCAAAATGGCAGCCTCATGAATAGCTAAACCAGCCCATTACCAACGGAACAGGAGTCGGCCTCCTGAGCAAAAAGTTTCCTAAAATTACAGGATGTCATAATGCAACTGTTTTCAGTTTCAGATCAATATACTTAGCTGGCTTCATAAGGTCCTTCCTAAACACTAAGTAAACAGCATGGTTCCTATACATGGTTGATACCTATGAGCAGCAATTTACAACTATGCTAATTGAAGCAGACAGACATTAAGCCCAAGCCAATCCATATTTCCTTAGAGGTAAATACCATTGATTCAAATTGTACCTATTCCCAAGTAAACAGGTACAGGAAAATAGCTACCGATAAAGCCGAAGTTGTCCCTGTGAAGATTTCAAATGTCTACATAAAATGTCTTGATAAAATTTCTTGATAAAACTAGAGCCCTTTGGTTTGCCTCTGACTTTTAGTAACTCTATCCCAAAATCAAGCAGCCCAATTTGTGCTGTTAGATAGCAGGAATCAACCAGCATATGGTGGAACCTCATGAAATTATGCAGGGGAGGTGCCATACGTGCAGGTGCCATACATGCCCCTTGAGGCATCTTGTGGGCTGCTGTGAGATACGGGAAGCTGGACTAGATGGGTCTTTGGCCTGATTCAGTGAATGCTCTTCTTATGTTGTTAAGTTTAGGCCTCAAGCTAAAGACTGTTATTTCTTCCATAGCAAGTTGCTTCTTCCATAGCAAGTTGGAATTTCTAACCAAATTGCTTTCCAAACTATCCAACTACATAACACAGGTTGGCTACATTTGATTGACTGACTGACTGACTGACTGACTGATTGATTGGTTGGTGTTTTGTGTTCTTATTTGTGTGGGTTGTCTGCAGTAAATTAATGGCTTTGGTTTGCCCCCTCTTCTCCAGTGTATCAGTCAAGTCATGATATGCTGCTGATATTCCATATTAGTCCATATTATGTATTCCATATTAGGTATTCCATGCTAGCTCCAATGGAGGAGATTAGACCAACAGAAGTTGATATAACAGCACAATATCTGGATCTACTGACATTATCTACACCTGCAATAACTATTTAACCAAATTTAACTAAGGAGTTAGGAACTCCTTGGGATCTGAGCAACTCATTATGTTAATATACAGAACTAATGCTCGATAGCTTGATATCCTGGGGCAAGGCCCTGAAACTTATTTATGAATAAGGGGATCCCAAGCTTATTCATGAAAGATGATAAATGGCAATAGGTAGGATCATCATCTCTCACTCTCCCTGTTGACAAATTTGGAGAATCTGTGTAATCTGTGTAATAGGACCCTTACTGGTTCAGACTTCTGGCCCATTTAGGTAGGAATACTGATGAATGCTCATCCAGTAAGCCCGTGAAACTATACAATCACTTTAACTCCATGAATATACTGTTTGGGCGATATACTCCACGATATACTCCACGATATACTGATCGGGCGACTGTCCACTTATTCTGCTGAAGAATCCAGGGTTTCTTCTTATCAGCAGACATGATCATGATGTGAAGACCCCTGGGGAATTTTCTCATGCTCTTAACCTGCTTCAGAATGAAGTGGGAGTTGGACCAAATCCCAGAGTCAAGGTGGGGGCTAATTGCTGGCTGTAAGCTGGCTACCACTGACCTGCACCTAACATAGTAATGTTCAGCTATATAAGTAATAATGTCTTTATGCTCAATTCTATATGCAGAGAACTGGAAGATGCCACACCATGCTTCATGAAGTGTTACACTAGTCATAAAAGTGTGAGAGCTATGATTGGCATCTTTTGCATTGGGCTCTGTAATCTGATCACTATGCCATGACACACCACCTTCTCCCCTCTAAACCTCTAGCCAATTACAAAGTCTCAGTTAAGTGAGACTTCCTAGGGAGCTGTATCCTGATAAAAGTCATGTCAGCACTAGCACTTAAAAAACATCTTTCCTTACAAACAGAAAGCTGTTAGAAAACTGTAGAACAACATTTGCATGAATTATACCACTGTTTATTCCTTGCGCCGCAAAATTATTCACCAAATGTAAGAACAGTCATTCATAGAAGACTATAGGGAAACAGAGTGGTGATAGCAAAAAATACTGAATCCAAAGCTAAAAGGGAGTTTATTTACATAATAGATTTATTATAATGCATTTGTGCTTTGTTCTAAAATATTGTTCCTGTACAACAGTAGAATTGCAAATTAACCCAGCAATACTGGAAACACTTCCATAACAAGGATGATCTAACTCAGCAACACTGGAAACACTTCCATAACAAGGGTGATCTATCATATGAAATACATGTACCTGTACAATCCTAGTTGGAACACTAAAATAAAGGTGCCCCCCGCAGGTTCCTCTGCTAGTCATGACCGACTCTAAGGTGCAGTGTTCATCTTGTTTCTAGAGACAGTGTTGTCCAAAGACACCTCTGTGGACATATGGCCCGCATGCACATCTGTTATCTTCCCACATGCGAATACTGTTACCTTCCCACTGAGGTGGTACCTATTTACTATTTGCATTTACATGCTTTCGAACTGTTAGGTTAGCAGGAGCTGGGCTAAGGATGGGAGCTCACCCCATCTTGCAGTACTTGGGTCTCAAACCACTGACCTGCCAATCTTCAGACTGATAGGCACAGCACCTTAAATCATTAAGCCAGTGCATCCCCAGATGGAAAACTAGAGTTTCCAAATTCTGTAATTTTTGGTGAGACTGAAGTCACATTCTTGATATGTTAGATAAAGAAAATCACTTTGTAGAAAACATTTTCCACCGTGACACTAAGAGAAAGTGAAATTTTTCTTTGCATAACAGAATAATGATTCTCTGCAGTTGTAACTCTGTATAAAAGTATAAACATGAGCCTAGACCAACAAGGGTAACATATTCCACTCCAGTTAATTATCCTGATTTAGTCCAAAAAACTAGGTTTTAGTCTGTAATCTACGAGGAAATCTGCTGTTCTAGTCCTAAATCCTTCCCTCAGCCTGGTGATTATCAACTACATTTTTGTACAGGAGGGAATTAATGCCACATACCGGCTAAGCAGCTTTGAAGTAAAAAGGCTAGACCTGTAATAACTTTTATATACTGTATCGATTTAGAGAAAGAGAAGGAGGGAGTCTGGAGCCAGAGGGGTTTCTGGTGGATTTCCATGGCCCTCTTTACCCCTACGCTCTGTAAGCACTTCTAAAGGCAAAGCAAACTCTCACATTAACTCACCACAGGAGAGCCCCAGGTAACTCTGCTCCACTACAACCATAGATTGAATGCTAAACCAGAGGTAGAAAGGCTGGAGTTACCATTAAACCTGATCTTTTTTTCTCCAGCTAGTAACAACAATCAATACAGCTTTAGAATTTGATAACAAGAAGCCTTCGGAGAAAATAATCATGTTGGCAATGTACCACACAGAGGCATTTTCTCTCCCCCCCCGTTCCAAAAGTGTATATCCCACAGATTGAGTACCATTTATATTCAACTTGATTATTTCTGCCCTGCACAATCCCAGTGCTTTAAGTGTTTTGATTATTCTTTTTTAAGCATTGCTCCTGCATAACCCAGAACAGGGAGGGGCTGCTTTAGGAAACGGGAAGAACATTTAAAAAAAAAAAACCTTATTCCAAGCTATGAATTTATTCAAAAGCATTTCAATCTGTGCACACATCTTATCACTTGAGTGATAATTAAATCTCGGAATCACAGGTGATGTCCTCACATAGTCTCTGCCTGGCTCCCACTGGGCCAATGAAACAGGCTTCCCTGTGAGGCCTGTTAGCACAGATCAGGTGGTAATGTGGAGGGACAGATGAGCTTTAGCTGACAGATGGCAGGATGACCTGGAAAACCTGCCCCCTTTTCTGGGATCAGGCAGCAGCTGACAGGTATTATTTCATAAAAAAATGTCTAAAAGGAATCGCAGGGTCTTCGCATTAATCTGAGGCTGCAACCAGCCATGTAACGTTTATGTCAGAACAAATCTGTCTCTATGCAGGAGACGGAAAGTGGTTTTTGATGAAGTTGTTCATAAATTTTAATATAATATGCCCGATGGTGTCAGATATAGTCTCATATCTCTTTTATATTTAAAGGCTCTAGTGAAACACAGAAATATTCAATCTTCAACAAGCTACTTTTAAATAACTAAAAAGTTAACCAAGGATACCTTAGTGCATTTCCCCTTATTTTCCAAGAAGGAATTTGCATGTATAATCTCCCTGTTTTCAAATGAAAATAATTTCAATTGCGGGAAGCCCCTTCAAGCAGTGGCAGTAGCAAGTGGAAAAGGCGCAAAGCACTCCAGGATGCCTTTACACAGTCGCTTTTGTAGCCCTGAATGCTGCCCAAAAATAAATACTGAAAAGAAATGCAGGAAGTATTTGACAATCGAAAATGATTTAATTGACAAACACTTAAATCAAGAAGCAGCTCTTTCAAAACGTGAGTTGCGGTTGGACCGAAGAATCACAGCTTTTGTTTCCCGTTGCTCTCTTTGGAATCTCAACCTCGACAACTTTTGGTGTTGGCATTGGGGAAATTAAAAAGAAAACGACACTCTAGATTGGGCTTAGTGTGTCAACCTTTACACAAAGGAGTGAAAAGCAGGGTTCTTGCATGTTGTTGGCACAGGATGAATGCAAGATTCAGCATGAAGTATTGCTGTCTAAAATATCTGTTTTGGAGAATATTTAACTTTTGCTATTCATTTGAATTGGCTGGGAAAAAACTGCATGGAATGATGCCTTTGTAGTACCACTTTAAGGATGCCTTGCTCAGTTTTCTTGGTTCATGGTTATAGAAATCACCTGCTGAAACATCTCTAGGGGCACTTTTATAAAGCTCACAGATAACAGATGTACAAGCAAGGAGTGCATTGCAGCTATAGAACCACGATTGCATACCTCATAATCACACTTTCACCTGCCCATCTGGTGCAACCTGTGGCTTTGTGTCTTTGTTCCAAGTGTGTATTTTTTAAAAAAGAGCAGTTAATATAGAATGGAGCAGTGCGGTTACCAGTAACTGCAGTTTAGTAATATATTGCAGAATAAGCACATAAATTACAAACAAGCATAAAAAATGTGTATAGTATATTTTTGTATACAATGGTTCTCAAAATTTTAGAGGGCCTACAATCTGCAGCCTGATTTATAAATGCCAAGGAGATTGGGTAGCAGTTCCCTTCCCAAATGGCAGCTTGTTAACTATTAGTGCAAATAGCCTAACCTGTCCTGTCTTTTTTTACACACCACCAAAAATTGGGTGACAACCCACGAGTGGACCCCAGACCCACAGTCTGAGATCTGGTAGTTTATTAAATACGCTTTCAAACTAGTCCTCACTGAAGTCAATAGAAATGAATAATCTGTCTCTTTCATGGGTGTCCGCATATTTGCTTGTATGACTAACTGAAGGGTTTGGAGTAGAAAAGTCTGACACTGAAAAGGTGCAGATAAAAATAGCTGAAGGTTAGTGTAAAACTGATTATGGGCTCAATCCAGAGTAATTATGGGGAGTCCTTGCTCCAGTGTAAGAACAATTCACTCTGGACTGCAATATGAATTTCCCATAGGTTTTCACTAGGTGGTGCAGTAACTACAGGTGCACATAATGTCTCTTACGTGCTCCTGTAGTTACTCTGGATTGTAGGGTATGTTATGCTTATGTTAAGTGCTATCTCCATCCAGTTAACACTATTCTGCAATGTTGCCATACTAAGGGGGCCCTGGAGGGACAGTCTGGGAGAAGTATATTTCTTGAGTTGGAGTGCTGTGATTAACTGCAGAGAGTAGTATGTATCCTATGTGTTGTGTGGTGAAAAAGTGGGCAGGATGGAGAGAGGCAGGTGGAATTTCTGGTTTTTTTCCCCTTTTCATTGATTGTTAGAAGGATCCAAATATGCTGTTATACACTGTAAAAATCCGTTTCCACCCTAAACCTCATACTGGTGTTTGTTATGTCATATCAGTCTTCCTAACCCAGAAATAACCCTAAACCACTTTGAGTGGTTATTCAAATAAATGGACCACTTGAAGTGGTATGGCAAACATTTAGGACGAATCCCATGTTTTCTCACCATCCCATGTTTTCTCAGCTGGCATGCTTGACCAGGCAGCCTGTAAGGAAGGAAGCTAGGAAAGGGATGGTAGGAAACTTTGGGCGAAATCCAGAGTAACTATGGGGAGTCCTTGCTCCGGTGTATGAACAATTTACTCTGAATTGCAATATGAATTTCCCATAGGTTTTCACTAGGTGGTGCATTAACTACGGGTGCATGTAATGTCTCTTATGTGCTCACGTAGTTACTCTGGATTGTAGGGTTTGTGTGTGTGACGTTCCCACCATAGTTTCCTGTGTGCTAGTGGGGCTGCAACAGCTTGATGTAAGTTATATGTGGGCTTCGTTGTTGTCCTTGCACTGTGTCCCCCCCCCAAGCCAGTGTAGTTGCTACCCCCAGCAATCCCTTAGTTATGCCATTGGGTGTATCAAAGCAAAACAGCTTTGTTTAAATTATTCAGCTGTTAAAATGGCTTTGGCAGTCATATTTTGAGGAATTAGAGGGAAGAATTATGCACTTTTCAAAATACACTTTTCAATTTCTGTATCAAAATCTGGTCATCTGACATTAAGTGAAGTTACTGAAGGAAAGCTGGACACCATTGAAGGAAGCAGATGGGACATACATTTCCAACATAGACCATCTGCATGTGTTGTCCCTCACCTCCCACTTTTGTAAAGTTCTTAGAGCTTGTTCAAGCAGCAAAGGTCAATTTGAAGCAGAAGGGTAAACAAAACCCAGTCTTCAGACTGTAGAACAAGGAACTGCAGATACACCAAGGAAAAGAGATTGTATTAGTCGCCTATCACTCAAACTACTTCCTATACAGAGAAAATGGCAGTTGGTGAAAATTACCCTCAGTCCAAAAATTTTCTTTCCATAGTCACCTACTCTTTCAACACTCATAGGTGTGAAATTGACTAGAATTTAAACACAAATGACCAGAAATAAAATATAAATAAATGAATGTGCCTTCCAGTTTAGACATTATAGTTCAGGGGACTGAAACTTTGTCTGAAAAAGAGCAAATGTGGAGCACAGGTGGCTGACAGGATGTGGTAACCAATCTACCTGTATTCAACTGATCTGCTTAGTAAAAATATATTCTCAAGATTTCTGGTTTGAAATGTCAATGTAGTACATGTCAGCATTTGCCAGACTTAATTTGGGTTCAAACAGGTTATGCATGGGTTCAACCCATGTCCTCCCATGGTCTGACAAGATTTTGAATTAATTTTAAAATTTAATTTTGAAATGAAAAGTTGGAAACTTTGCAAGCTACAATGAAGACAGTTTAGTAGATGTTGCAGTATCAGCCTAGGATTGTTAAAAATTTTCCTTCTTGATTATGTCACTTTTGATCATGACAATTTCAGTGGGTCCTGATAGAGTCTCATTTTAAAAAGTGGGTCCTGGTGCTAAATGTTTGAGAAAAAGTATTGATTTGCATTTCAAATCTGAATAAATTTACATAAATGAATATATTAGTGACAGAACTAATGAATGAAGGAATGAATAAAAATAAGTTCATAAACACTTTCTAACACACACAGTGTGGGTGATTTTCATACCAGTTCGTAAGCACTTTCATACAAAGAAAGAAGGTGTGTGCAGCCTTCCCAGGTGCAGCCTCCCCAACCTCCCTCCCGAGGTGTGAAAAACAGGGTTCCCTTCAGCACTGAAGGATTACAGGGCTTGATGCCACATCTGGTCCCGGGGCTGGGGGTTAGAGACCCATGGTTTAGAGCAGTGGTACTCGAGCATTTCAGGCAGGACCCTCTTCTAGGAATGAGAATCTGTTCAGGACCCCAAGCCAGAAGTGATGTCATGGCTGGAAGTGACATTAAAGGCAGGGCATCCAGACACCCAGAAACCCCCAGACAGGTCCGGAATTTGGCTTCCTGCCCGGCCTATCCAGGCATGGGGGGGCTTGTCCGGGTGTGGCAGGATTATGTTGTGCTTTGCACCACATAAAATGCTGCTCGGACTGGCGTGCTTCTAGCGCTGCCGTCTAAGCAGCCATCTTGGCAAAAAGAGCATGCCCACAGCCTCTCTATCCCTGTCCGCTGCCCTGTTTTAATTGGTAGATGCTGGGCGCATGCACACAGCCTCTAGTGATTAAAACAACAGCGCACAGGGATAGAGAGTGAGACAGTCCGGTCTCTTAGACAGAGCAGTCTAAGCGGTCTGCAGCTACGGACCCATCCCTCCGCAGACCGCTTGCTCATCTCAAGCACGCCTGGCTTCCTGGCGTCTGGCATCAGCGCTTGCGCACTTGCGCACCGGGCGGTCTCACAGGGATAGAGGCGTGTCTCTATCCCTGTGCACTGTTGTTTTAATCAGTAGAGGCTGTGCATTTTAAAAATGTAGGACAAGGTCCTCCAAAAGTCCAGATTTTCAACTGAAAAATGTTTGGGAATCAGTGTATCAATCCCATTCACAAACAAATCCTGATTTAAAATGTTCCTTTGCATATTCCAGATCCCATAAAATGATAGAAAAGCATCCGAACTTTCCTGCCACTAGCAACACATTTGTCAAACATTTCATGGCATGATAAGTACTCCACATTTGTCAAAGTCCCACACCTGTTCTCCAAGTGTTGATAGGTTGATAGGTAGGAGCCAGCGAGACTTTCACAATCTTCCAAAAGCTGTATAATCCATCAAACAATGACAGCAACTGAAATTGAGACCTTGCACTTTTTGTTACTGTACAATTCCTGAGCAGGCCAAGAGAAATAAAATGGGCAGCCAAATCTTAAACTTGGAATGTCATTCTGCCACTATAGGGTAAACCCATGCCTTCATATGTTGGCACGATGATAGTGCAGATCCAATCCCATAAGAGAATATGCCATAAATACTGGTGTAACATTCTACCATATCCCCTCACTGCTGGTGCAACTCCAACAGGGTGAAGACATGGATGGGTTAAGGGGGACCCAGTGATACCTCAAAATGTACAGCAAATCCAAAATGTCAGCACAGTGCAGTACCAACATCTGAGCTGGTTAAAAAAGTAAATCACAGAAACAACAGAAACGGAAGAAACAACAGAAAATCCCATTTGTAACATCCTTTTCACTCGGCCCACTTCCATAGCAGAGCACCATAGGATATACACCATAGAATATACACCAAAGTTTACAGCAAATCACAGCACACCAGCCCTTGCCAGGTAAACCAAAACTCATCTGACATGGCAAAGGACTATAGCTCTCCAGTCTCATGTTCTGCACATTTAGAACATACATGCAAGAAACCTGATGATGGGAACCTTTAAGGAAAAGACACTTTGCACATAAAGGGAACATGAGGTTTTTAGACAGCTGGAGCATATTTAGATTGTCCTAGAATCCTTAACAAAAGTCACTTCCTTCTGACCAGCTTCAATTTTTTTTAAATTTTAGGGATTTATACCCTGCCTTTTTATGCCAACTCAGTTTTCCAAGGTGGCTTATGTGGTTTTTTTTAAAAAATCAAGTGCAACAATAGGTTCTATTTTAATCAACATGACGCTAGAAAATAAGTATTATCAATATTTTAAAAGAAAAAAAAACAGTGCATGAAAAACATGAAAAAGCAATCCTAATTCCCAGTTAGGCCAGCATAAATTCAGGCACAAGTTCCATGCTGTCCTGGGTGTGTCAGAAAATTGCCATAAGACATGCTGTACCACTCCTAGGGGGTTATGCAAGTGCACAGACGTGCATCAGCCTCCCCACACCACCACCAGAATGGGGAGTAGGTGGGTTATGCCAGCCTAAATTGATTAGGATTGTACTCAAAGGGCTTTTCGAACAAATGATAAAGAACAGCCTTTGGAAGCTAAACCGTGACTTGTGATATCATGGAAATCTCCAGTGCTGTGACCAGTCTTGGAAACCAAGGCTTCATGAAACCAAGAATCTGTTCATCTCCCATACAGTATGTAAGTAAGAACTTCCAGGGAATGTGCCAATAATAAAGTTCTTAGGACCACAAGCCCATCCCATATTCCTGTGATCAGCATTTGTCCGCAGCAACATACCTAGAACACAGGAAGATAATCACTTCATGAGTACTACCCTATGACATTCCAGAGGGACATAAATATTTGAATACAACATGCTTATAAATGTTGGTATGTGAGTCTTTATGTTTGCAATTGCATATAAATGCACATGCATGAATGAGAGATGGTAAAAATGAAGGAAACAAAACAGGACAATATTTTAAGAGTCCTGAAAGTATGTGTGCTATGTTCCAAACATTCATACTTGAATACACAGTTTCATGTTTTCCTATCACCGGTGGTCACTCTTATCTGTGAATCTCCCTCTAAGCATTACATTGGAAGGGGGAGAAAGCTTTTTCTAATGATAGATCGTTGCAAAGAGGCAGTTGAAAAGTGTGTAAGAGAGCAAGTTTATACAATTCTTTAGAGACTCTTGAAGGGTGCCTTCAGCACTATAACGTAAAAGGCAATGGAAAATAATTTTGAGTGACTGTCTTATTTGATTCATTTCTTCTAAGCATCACTGAATATCTTCATCCCCCCACCTTATTTTTTTCAGAATTTCATCTTTTTCTCTTTTTGGGGTGGAGTGAATGGATCGGAAAAACCAAATAAGGCTACCGGTAATTATTTCTGTATAGAGAAGGTCTCCAAATACAGCAAGATTATTCTGTGTTCCTAGATTATGATTGAAAATTCATTCCCTTTTTCTTTCCACTGTTGCTTATGGTACTATAGTAGTTGACAATGTAGGAAAGTAAAATGCAAACCAAGGAGAGAATAGCCAGTAGCTAGTCAGATAGGGTACTCTAAATTGCTAAAATCACTGTCTGCAATATTAAGTGTTAGAAGCATGCTGTTGTGCGGCTGGGGTGACTCCTTAGGAAAAAGGCACCTTTTAAAAACCAGCAACTTTCTCATCCCCTGAAAGTCAAGGTTTAAAAAGTAAGATATCAAAGTCAGAAACTAAATGGCTATTTTAGAAATAAGGATATCCTTTCAGTAGTTTGGGAACAGACAACTGAGAGACAATAAGGATTGCAAACTGAGATCCTTGTCTATATATATAAGACTGAAAAATCACTGACTGATTGACTGACTGACTCACTCGCTCACTCACATCAATGTCCAGCCACAACCACTGGACTTATAAACATGAAATTTGGGGAGCATACTCCTTATGTGACATGAACACCCACTAAGAACTGAATTTTAGAAATGTCAGCCTATACTTAACACTGAAGACTGATCAACACCCAGCCTCTAATCTTGCATCTGCCCAGTAAGGATGCCCACTGATGTGGTGGGATGGTGCACGGTTGTGGGGAGATGGTGCACGGTTGTGGGGAGATGGTGCATGGTTGTGGGGGGATAGTGCATGAAGGGGTTGGTGAATAGAGGGATGCTGCATGGGGAGATGTTGTAGAATGCCTGTACCTTTAACCATTGCTTAGAAGAGGGAATTTGGGAAGGTTCAGTTTAACTTAGAAGGGTTTAAAAAGCAGCACCTGCCAAAATTCCCTCTTCTGTACAACGCTTTATGATAGAGGCATTCTGTCTTACATTGTGTATGGTCACCCTGATGTGGGGTGATGTTGCACATGATGTTGCTTGTGGGGTGATGTTGAATGGTGGTGGTGGTGGTGCATGGGGTGGTGGTGCATGGGGGGGATGTTGCCCTGGGGGCGATGATGCACTTGGGAAATGGTGCACTTGGGGGGAATGGTGCATGGGGAGATATTTTACTCCTGCAATGGTGGGTAAATTTCGCTAGTTGTTTATAAGATATCTAGATAGATATATAAAGAAAAAAAGATAGAAAGAAGGAGAACCCCTCTGAAGATCTTAGAGAACAAGCTGATCTGTAGGGGAAAGGCAGTCCATAAGATACAAATTATGGGCTTTAAAGGTTAAAACCATTGTACTGGGCTGGAACCCAATCAGCAGCCGATGCATCCACTTGAGCAATGGTTCAACAAACCATCAAGCTCCCATGAATACACAGGAATCTGTATCTGTACCATTTTCAGAATCTCTTCCATTGCAGCCCCACAAAGAGTGTACTGCAATAAACTATCTATCTGAGGGGCAAACCAAACCAATTTAGGCTAGCATAGGTCATCTGGCATAACTTGGACATCTGGACAGTGGCAATGCTGTGGATGTCATTTATCTTGACTTCAGCAAAGCATTTGACAAGGTCCCACATGACATTTTAATTAGGAAGTTGGAAAAATATGCGCTAGACAGGGCAATTGTTAGGTGGATCTGCAATTGGCTCGATGGCTGCACTCAAAGGGTTTTAGTAAATGGTTCTGTGTCAACCTGGAGGTCAGTTTCTAGTGGGGTCCCCCAAGGCTCTGTCTTTGGACCGGTTCTCTTTAACATTTTCATCAATGACTTGGAGGAAGGGATACGGGGGAGCCTGATCAAATTTGCAGATGACACCAAACTGGGAGGAGTAGCAAACACATCAGAAGATAGGAGAAACCTCCAGGAGGATCTGGATAAACTGGAATCCTGGGCTGTAACAAACAGAATGAATTTCAACAGGGAGAAGTGCAAGGTTCTGCACTTAGGAAATAAAAACCAAAAACATAGGTATAAAATGGGGGATACTTGGCTTGGCAGCACAACATGTGAGCGGGATCTTGGAGTCGCCGTGGATCACAAGCTGAACATGAGTCAGCAGTGTGATGTGTCTGCAAAGAAGGCAAATGCCATTTTAGGCTGCATTAAGAGGACTGTAGCTTCCAAGTCACGAGAAGTTCTAGTTCCTCTTTATTCAGCATTGGTCAGACCTCACCTTGAGTACTGTGTTCAGTTCTGGGCACCTCACTTTAAGAAAGATGCAGCCAAACTGGAGCAAGTCCAGAGGAGAGCGACAAGAATGATCAGTGGGATGGAAGGGAAGCCCTACGAGGCAAGGTTGGGGGAACTTGGGATGTTCAGCCTGGAGAAGAGGAGGCTGAGGGGAGACATGATTGCCCTCTTCAGATACCTGAAGGGCTGTCATATGGAGGAAGGGTCCAATTTGTTCATAGCTTCTTCTGAAAGCAGAACTAGAACCAATGGGTACAAACGGCAAGAAAGGAGATTCTGGCTGGAAATCCGGAAAAAATTCCTGACTGTGAGGGCGGTTTGGCAGTGGAACAGATTGCCAAGGGAGGTGGTGGACTCTCCCTCACTGGGGATCTTCAAGCAGAGGCTCGATGAGCACCTGTTGGAGATGCTCTAGGGGGAATTCCTGCTGCAGGCAGGGGGTTGGACTAGATGACCTACTAGGTCCCTTCCAACTCTATGATTCTATGATTCTGTGATTCTAACTTCCTGTGGTGATGTGGGGCACATGCATGTGCATTGGCCTAACTCCCAGGAGTGGGACAGGTGTCGCCTTACCCACACCACTGCAGGGAGTTATGCTAGGTGAGTTATGCCAGCCTACATTGGCTAGGATTACACCCTCTGAATCTAACAGTAGTTTAATTGTGATGTCACCAGGGCATGGCACACTGTGACCAGGATAGAATGGCACAGGTTTGATCCACCTGTTGACCAAGTGCAGGTCACAGACCAGGCTATCAAATAGATATCTCGAGCAACATCCGTTGGCCAAAAGGGACCAGACAAAAGGCTGAAAAGAAAAAAAGCAGCAATTTCTTTGCCCTTGTTAAAGTGTAAATCAGGCCCTGCCCCAGCAGCTATCAGGAAAAAAGGTCCCATTGTCCCTAGTGGGGCCCACATTAAATTGAGGAACTCAGTTTGCCCCTTGACATTACACATCAATGTCCTGAATTAGTAACATGAATAAACTTTTTAGTCAATTTATGGCCTTTTGGATTCATGCTGTTTCATACTCTCTTAATGCAACTTGGTGTGTCCACATCTCAGACTAATAGCCATATAGCATTTTGAGAAAGCCTGGTACCACAGATGTGTAGAGTGTGGTCTTCCATTCCCAACACTTTGCCTGATCCAGGTCCTATGTAGTTCCCTAGATAATGCACAAGGCCTAAGGATGTCAACAATGGCCTCAACACAGAGGGCAATGATATAGTGGATCATTCTTGCTGATGAAGCAAAAAAAAAAAGGTGGGAATTGTAGCTTAAAGAAAGTGAAAAGCCCATAAATCAATAGGTAGTATACATTTTAGTAACAGTTTCACCAAAGACAAAAACTGTTGAAGTAGGACCAGATGCAGAAATGGAAACATTCAGGAAGCAGATGATTTCTCAAACAGCTGTTAGTTCCATTAAGAATGCGAAGTAAATCCAAACTGGCAGTAAATAAGATTTATTTTTCCCCCTACAGTCAACAACTGCTAAAATAGTTTTTTAAAGAAAGGAAAAAACTTCTTTGCCACACAAGTATATTCATTGAGATGCACAGATTGGCCAACTCTCATTCCTCCAAAAAGCAAGTCAAAGCAGAGAAATGGGGATTAGTGTGCAAAATGGTGAAAACATGAGGATAGAACTGAAGAAACTTGGGAGGTATAAGATGAGGAACTGTAAGCAACGACCACCCAACTAAATGCTGTTAATATGAGAAAATGTCCACCATTCATCTTCCTAAAATATTCTTGTCCATTGAAATTACAGAAAGTAGAGAATTTGCTGTTTTGCTGAAAATTTGGCATGGTGATTGGGGAAGTGGGGGCTTGGATTTTCTGCCCTAGACCTGGAATAAAATTTGTAGAATCCACTGAGACAGAGAGAGAGAGAGAGAGAGAGATCAAATCTTTCTTTCAATTATATGAAGAATTCACCCCAAATACATCTAAAAGCAGACTGCCAAGGATACCAGAGAATAGAGGCAAGTCTCTGACAGCCTCCAGCTAACCATAAGCAGGTAAAGAGTTAAATGTCTTTATTAAAAGACATGGAGGGCTATGTTGGAAATAAAAAAATAAATCAAGAAGATGTGGAAAGAAACCTGGGCATTGAAAATGCAAGAGGCAGATCTTTACAGAAAGATTGAACTCAAGCAGAAAAACTGTTTCCTAATGTGTTTTAATTTCATTGTTTCCTAACTATACTTATTCTAGTTTAAGTTTGAGGTATCCCTATACTTCTCTATTCCCCAGAGAGCTGGATGACAACTTGACCACACTCAGGTGTATTCTCAGAGGTACCCCAGTCAGAAAATGCTCAAGCATCATACCATAAGTAACCATCAACCTGATACTATATGGGCCTTGTACTGTCAGAATGCAGTTAGGTGCTGTAGCTACTGTGACTGAATTTGGGCCAGGGTTGTCTGTGCCTGTGGAGCACACCAGCTACCTCAGGAGCCCCACAGGATTGGAGATATCTGTGGGGATTTGGTAAGATATCCCCTACAGATAAGATGATAGAGGTAGCACGATGTTACCATTTACCTTCCTACAGGTAAGATGATGGGGAGAATGTTCCAGCTCCGCACAGAGGCTCTTTAAAAGATCTGCCAGCCAGCATAGCTGCCTCTAACTGCCCCCAACTTGGGTACAGTTGCCTCGGGGTGCCAGAGGCAGCTGCCCCTAACTGCCCCCAAGTGTCCCCACTGGCCACCTTGAACATCCAGCAGCAGCCCAAGTAAGCCTCCCAGGAATGTGTCTTTGATTGCAGCATCCTAACCATGTCTACTCGGAAGTAAGTCCCATTGTGTTAAATGGGGCTTACTCCCAGGAAAGTGTCTTTGGGATTGTAGACTTTAGCCTAAATAGACTTCATAGGATCATGCACATCGAATGCATGTTTTGAATTCAATTCCAGTGTTTTATTTTGTCATCATTTTTACATACAGTTAATATTTTTATGTAAATATTTTTGGGGTTGTGGAACCAATTGTCTGAGTTTCCATTATTTCTTTATAGGAAAATCTGCTTCACTTAAAGAGCGTTTCACTTAAAGAGCATGCCTCCGGAACAAATTAAGCTCTTTATGTGAGGTACCACTGTATATATCTCATTGGTGTTCTGTCTGGGGTTTTATAATCTAGCATGATACACTGTGCATGCCCTTTCATTCCTTTCCATGCATAGGAGACCCATATCAAATATTGCTGACATCCCAGAGACATCCCAGGAGGAATCTCTCAATATGCTAGACCCATATTAGTGGTTGAAGGATTCAATAGTAGGATCTCCCCTGGCATGTGTCACCTCCACATGTGACAGCCAGAGTCAGGGCATCATCATTTGAATGATGAATCCTGATAACATGACAGGGCAAGCCTGTCTCCTTGGCCTTGCAAGCTTTCTACAAAGCTGTGCTTTCAAAGTGTCGTAGGGAAGTTTCTTTCCAGCTGAATCGTGATCTTTCCTTTTTGAGAAAAATATGAGGGAAATGAAGGAACTGGGCATTGTGCATTCCTGGGAGTGGGCAGGTGGGGAGTGGGAGTTGGGGACAGGATGTGGCATTTGTATCAGATCCTAGCCATATTCCTGGGCAGCCTGCAGTAGTTCTAAGCTGCTTGGATTTGTGCCATTTAAATAGAAATTGGTTAATTGGGCAAAGGGAAATATTTCCTCTTTCATTGGATTGGCACAGTAGCAGCCCCAACTTGCATTGTATACAGCAAAAACATGCCACACTACCTGTTCAAGTGCAAGTTAGGATTGTGGTGTCATGCATACAGAATCTCAGAGAATATTAGCTATTCAACATGAGCCCGATCTACAATCCAAGGTGGTACCTCTTAGGACAGATTCTACCACTTTGTTGTGCCCAGAATGGACACAACAGAGAGTATGAATTTATAGTCCGTAATGTTTAGAATCTCTGCAGGAGCACATGACAAAAAGACAGTCTGTCCATCATCTATTTGTTGTTTATTTCCTCTATAGATATTGGCTCCTTATAAACCTATGGTTCAAATATAGTTTTATTAAAAATAGCATTCGGAAATGGAAGTCTCAATCTTATTATATGTAGATGAATGCACTATCTTGTGTTTTGTAATGCACCCTACATATGGATATTCCAGCTTTATTGTCTTACTGCATGAGCAACACCTAAGTGTCATAGCTCTGTGATGTTCATTTCTAGGTCATGCCACTTTCTTTATGCATCAAGAGTTATGTTTCAATATTTTTCTTCCAAGCGGAGCCAACTCGTCAAACAAAATATACCAGCTGGACTTCTAGTCTATCTTCTAGTAATGCAACCGTACCTTTAAGTATTTCATCTGCTTAGAACTTGAACAAAGACAGGATATTAATAAAATAAACAAAAATTTCACATTTTTTAAACAGCTTTCTCAATCCTTCAGAGCAAAGCCTTCTTTTTAACACCTCATTCCAAAACACCTTAATTTGCAAATAAAAATAACCTATATTATGATACTCTAAAAATAGGCTTTGTCCATAACTGCTTCCAAATTTCATTGGATATACCTTCCCATGGAAAAGTTAATCTTAAGGATGAAGATGATGCCTTTTATAGATATATCAAGAAATATAGATTCTTACTTGCTTCCATTTCAAAAATACACACCAGAAAAAATAAGATCATTTCATCAAATATTATTATCATCCATATAGATAAAATCAGAGTTACTGACTGACTTACTGATTCACAGACTGGCTAACTGACTGGTTCTAGAAATGTTGGTTCTAGAAGTGTCAAATTTGGGTAGAGTATTTCTTCCATTATGTAGGCACCCACTAAGAACCAATTTTTAGAAATTCAAACTGGAAGGGTGAAATGAGGAGCATATTCCTTCAGTGATGCAAGGACCCGCTAAGAACTGATTTGGTGCCTGGTTGTGACTGCTGCCCGATAGTGACTGGTAGGGATGCTTGGTGCCCAGTGCCCTGTACAGATGCATGACGTCCAGTTATGTCTGGTGCCCGGTATATAGTACCCAGTGTCCTGTGTTTGCTATCTGGTGCCCAGCAGGGATGCCCTGTGCCTGTTGGTGCCTCGTGCCCAGTAGGGAAGTCTGGTGCCAATTGGTGCCCTATGCCCCCTGCTCGGTGGTGCATGGTCAGGGTGCCCTCTGCCCATTGGTTCCAGGTGGTGCCTGCTGCCTGGTGTGTACCCTGCTACAGGGTACAGCCTGTGGATGCATGCTCGTGCCCAGTACCTGGTGCCCAGCAGGGATGCCCGCTGCCATGATACTATAAAAAAATAGCCAAACTGGAACTCAGTATTTCTCCTAGGTGTTGGGTGTAAAACATGCTCTGAAGAACCCACACAAAATTTCTTGTCAGGATTAATTCTGCATCTACAGGAATACTGCTGTATTTTCTGTATACTGTCATGGCTCTATCAAGATTACTCCAAGCTGAAAGATAGCTCACTGGAGTGTTCATTGAAGGACTATTGCCAGGTAGGTAGTTTCGGATTCACTTTCTGCGGAAGGTCTTGTTGGTACACATGGCTTTGTTGAAATCAAGATGTACAGATTTGAGAAAGTTCTTTTTTTCTCCTTGCCTTTGTTCTTTACCAGTTTACCTTTTGCCAGTCCAGCTCTGTTCCCACCTTATGAAGCTGGCTGTGCTAACATATAGAGGAGTGGAACAAAATCTCAAAAGAGTTACATTTCCTGGGAAAGAGCAGGATGATAGACTTGTTGCAAATTTGCTGAATACTGAATTATGCAGACAATACCAAAGATTGCAAATGCAAATAAAGCAAAAAAAGAGGTTTGTGTTTTTCAGGTTTTAGTATTGCAAAACAGGGCCACTCAGTAGTAACTATTTCTGGATGAAACATTTTGCATTTGTTTTGTTTTAAAGGATATTTCTGTTGCTAACTTAAGACAGAGCTTTCTAAAATTGTAATTGTTTTAAGAGATTTATAGTATTTTTATTTGGGCAAATAACTGGAAAATATAGAGTTAAATCAATGTATTCAAAGCATGGGATATAATCACATGCTCTATTAAAATGGGATTATACAAAGAAACTGTGCAGGAATATGTTGTCAAGATCCATCTTTAGTAAGGAAGTGAAGGATCAGTTGGCTGATATTAAATCTCACATAAACCCCAGGGACAGGAAAAGCTGGGTAGGCAGGCTGAAATTTGAAAGCTGAATAGGAAGATATTTCAGGACAATGTTACATATCAAGGAGCTGAGGGGCATAATAGTTGAAACGGGACAAAATAGTTAGCGGCCTGTGAAAGAAACATATGTAGGATAGGAGGAGGGCACAGCTCCATTGTAATCATCATTCTTACCTCAAGTAAGAAATTTAGCCTATTGCTAAATTATGACATATCCAGGTTACAATCTCCAATCATATCCTATAGTGGTCCATGGCCAGGGGGCGGCGCTGGAGGGACGCTGTAGGCGTGCTGCCTGCAGCGTCCCTCCAGTCTTCGCCAGAGAGTCGTCCCCACCCTCCCTCCCTTGTGCAGTTTAGGCTTTGCTGGTCGCATTTTGGGCCGGGTAGGAATTTTTGGGGTCCCTGCTGATTGGCTCTTGCCGGGACTCTTTTTTGCCTACCCTGAACTGTAATAGTGGTGAGGGAGGTTTAAATAGGTCACTTTATGGCAGGTGTCGTGCTGGAGTAGGCAGGATAGGCCTTCGGTGACTGCCTGAGACAGCAGGGTCAGTGCTACGCATCTCTTGCCTATTGGTACCAGACCGGACGTAGGTCGGGATGGCTAGCCCTGTACCTGGGAAGTTAGGCTTGGTTCGGCCGGGCATTAATTCGGGTGTACCGAGTGTTCAGCTGCTTTGATTGACCAAGCACCCAGCTGTCTCGACCTTCGGGTCGGTGTTGATGGGTACCCTTGCGAGGGTGACACCTGAGCCAGGCTTTCGCCATCCCTTATTTTTTAGTTACCAGCACGACAAGTTAGCAGCCCCTTTTGTTGGGTTAAATATGTTATATTTTAATAAAGTGGCCATTAAATCCAGCATCTGTCTCCGGCTCCTTATTCTCGGCGTGGGGGGTAATGGGATCTTGATATGTATCAATCCTCCCATAGCAGGGTGTCCAGACGTCCGGCTTTCCCTGGACAACCTTGTCCGGAGAAGTAGGGAAAAGCAAGAGTGCCTTCAGAATTTATGAGCCATGTACGCAGCTCAGATTTCCCTAGCCCTAAAACTCCTGCTCTTAACCCTTTCAGTGCCTCTTAACCCTGCCTCAGCCAACAATTCAGACTGTGCTCCACTTCAAGACCTGCAAGGTAACTCCTGCCTGGGGATACTCTGATTCCTCCTTCCCAGTCCTTTACATCCTGGTCCTTCTGGCTCACCACAGTCTGCTTTTGCACTCTGCACACCCTCAGGGGCACTGCAAATTTCTCTTGGTGGTTCCAGATCCCACCTCCCTGATGCAGAGATGTCCTCCTTTCTATTCCCCTCCCTGCTTGATATCTTGCTTGCTTGTGTGTGTGTGTGTGTGTGTGTGTGTGCACGCGTGCTTGTGTTTGGGTCTGAACCACATACATTGGAGTCACTAGCTTGTGTTACACAATTGCTTTACCGTCTGGGTCTGAATCATGCATTTTACAAGGTTCTCAATTTTAAAGGGTTGAAATTAAGTACAGGAAAACAATATGAGTATTTCTGCTTTATTTTATTTCTGCTTTATTTTAACATGTCTTACATCTGTCCTAAATTTTTGCGGTGTCCTTCAATTTTTTAAGCACATAGGAATTTTAGATCAGGAATTTTAGGGATTTTAGGGGATAGGGATTTTGTGTTTGTCATCTGATCACCCTGTGCAAAAAACTTGATGTCTGGGCATAAAAATAAATATCTGCTTTTATTTTCCATAATGCCAAAACACAAGTGACAGTTTTTCCCCAATTCATTCAAACCTGAACAGAACCTACATGAAGCTGAATGCCTCATTTGGCAAAATTGTTTGGAAAACTTTGGGAACCCCTAAAATTGGTTCCACAACCCCCAAACCAGGCTGGGATGGGGTGAGCAGAGAGTTCATCATTTTTCAATTTAAATTAAGTAATATAGTGTAATATATTATGTACAGGAAAGCAATACCAGTATTTTTAGCTTATTTTTAGTGTTTTTAACTTATTTTAACATGTCCTACATTTTGTCCTACATTTTCCAGGTAGGGAGTAGGAATTCTGGTCTTCAATCAGGAATTTTGGCCTTTCTGTTCAGGGATTTTGCATTTGGCGTCTGGTCACCCTGCCCCATAGGCCTGTTGCGAGCCCTAATACATACCCAATCCACTCCTGTCTTTCCCTCATGGCCAAGTTTCTAGTGATGAAGGGACACAGAGGAAGTTCTGTGGATTAGTGGTGCCAACATGCAGCTTCAGTGATCCTGACATGGCTGGCCTGGGTAACGGTAGAGCACTTTTGTGCCATCAGCTCAGGACACATGGCTGATTGCAATGTAAGTTCCCCATAGGATTAGGCTGATGGGATTGGGATGAAAGTGAGAGCTACAGACAGCTGAAGAAAGGAGAGTGTAATGAATGATGAGAGTTGTAAAAAAAAGCCCTCGGACTATCTAGTGGTTGAAGGATTTGTTAGTGTCTTGTTGTACATAACCCACCTATGGTATGGACCAGGGGTGGACAAGCTGGACCACTTTACAGACCCTGGACGTTTAATAATTATATAGAAGAGGGACTGTGCCTGATGAAATTCTCTCTCATACACAATTGTTAAAGGTCCAGAATATCTAAAGTGGCCCAGTTTGTTCACCCCTGGTATGGTCTGAAAAAGCAGAGAAATATAGAAAATATGAATGGTGAAAACATGAAGTGCTGATTTGGGTAGTGGTGAAATGAAGCTGAAGAATGGGAAGTAGGTCTGGAAACCTTTAAGTAGTGTCTAAGCACAGGAAGGTTGTGTTAGCAATGGGGTTAATGGGGCATGTACTCTTGGTCTATATTCTGAGGAGGCCATATATTAGCAGAAGGAAAAATTTCACCAGATTTTTCCAAAGTAATAGGCCTATGGTGGGAAAATAGAAACTAAGAACTAATGCAAGTTCCTTTGTGCTATGTAACATAAAACTAAAAGGAGCTAAAATTAGTGTCTATAGAAGAGATGTAGGCACAGGCACTGTTTGAGGCAGCTCAGTGGAGGCAATAACACATAGACAACACTGACAAATAGTGCACTTCCATAAAAGAGAGAAAGAAAGGAGACCTCAACTGAACATTCAGATCTCTATTTCACAGAGTCTTATAAAGGTTGGGGGAAATGTATTTCACAAATTGATCTGAAACAGCCACATTTGCAGTGGAGGGAAGGAGATTACTCCAGGCTGCTCCATGATGTAGTTCTCATCATCTCCCACTGACTTGCATCATACTGTTAACATTCTGCTTATGCTCTACTCCAACACAGAAAAATGGATCAATGTATCTTCCAGAAAATATTTGATTAGATAGTAAAGATATCATGGAGGAGGCCTCTAGCATGGAGTCATTGCATGCTGGCATCAGAATACATAGCATCAGATGAATAAGCAAAATTTATTCTCTACACTCAACAAGGTCTTCTTCTCCCTTTCACACATATGTGTCAGGAATCTTTCTCTAAACAGTTAAGTCTTAAGTCCTCGCATATGCAAAGAATAAGACACATTTATCACATTCATTCCCTTTGTATGCATGTTGAACTGTAAAACATTAAATAATATATACAGGATGAACGCCAGCTCTGAGTGGCATGCAAACCCTGGAGATGGGTGAATAATATATAAAACCATTTCTTCTTTGTTAGTTGCACATGCCTGGTTTGTTGAGACTTGGACATTCATATCACTTTTAGGAATTCACTTTGTCAATCAAAGTTAAAATATGTTCCTATCCTCTTTCTTCGTGTTCAACTTTTTCTTTCCAATCATTCAGAAGTCCAACTTTCTTCTACTGGGAGCCAAAATCTCTTAATTGAAATGAGCAGCAGTAAGCAAAGATCATACGACAAACAAATCAAAATAAAAATAGTAGCTGCAGAAACTGTGAATTCTAGTACTTTGAACCTGATCCTACTGAGCATGTATTCCAGCCCCACCACCAGTGGTTCCAGCAGCACAATGCCCTGATAAGATTGGGGACAAAATGTATTCTGCAACCCAGTGGTTATCAAACTGGGGCATAATAATGCCCCACCCGGAGAGTGCTGGACTCTGCAGCCTTAAGGGGTGAGTGACGGGGCAGAGGGAGGAAAGGAGGGAAGCAGCAAGCCGATCCCCAGGATTGCATCTCAGTTGTAAGAGGAGCTTTTCTGTATAAGCCTTACCTGTTGCCAGGGTCCAAAGGATCTGGGGGAGCACACGGCCAGAGATCTCTTGCAGCCAGAGGCATACCTACGCAAAATTTTGCCTGGGGTAAGGACTGAAAGTTCGCCCCTATTAAAACAATTAAAAGGTATCCCAGGAGGTCATCTAGTTCCACCCCCTGCTTGTAGAAAGAGAGATCTCTGCAAAGGACTTCTATCCATCTGTCTGTCTGTCTGCCTGCCTGCCTGCCTGCCTGCCTGCCTGTCAAGGCCAGTGAGTTTTACACACATGATTTTGACCCAGACATATAATATGCCCTCAAAGCAACACAAGCCACATGCCAGTGGTAGAGGGACTAGGTGGGGATCTGGGTAGGGGAGGGCAAAGGTGGGAATTTGGGTGTGGGGAGGTTGGAAGGTAGGTAGATGGGTGGGTTTGGTTAGGTAGGTAGATGGGTGGGGGATGGATAGCTAGTCCCTAGGAGAGCAGGGGAGGGAGTTGTACTTGCCTGCTCCTGTTCCTGCTGGGGGCTGCTGACCAAAAATGTTCCCTGCGACATGGAAGTGGCTCAGGAAGCTGTGGGAGTTATCTGGAGTCAGTAGCTGGCTCCATGAATGCAACTCACCTCCACTTTTGCTATCCCAACCCAGCAGTAGGTCGCAATCCCAATTTTTCTCTTTCCAAACTGTCTGGAAGCCCTGTAGATGCAGGATTCCCCAGATCCCCAAACTGGCAGCATATAAGGCTCAATAGAGAAAGGTCTCTCTGTGCTCAAAGAGATCTGGGATCACATAGATATGACATCCTGGGTTCATCTTGCTGCCTTTCCCCCATCCCAAGAAACACTCATGAGCTCAAACTTCATCTGAGTTTGAGAACCGCTGCTGCATCCCCATGATAGCCAATAAATTATGAGGATTTAAAATGCAAAAAGTGCTCTGATTAGGCTAGTAGCTACCTTTGTAGGCAGTATTCCTTTTCCCTGATGCCTGTTTGTCTATATATAATGATTCCCATTGTATCTAATTCTCATTATTTGTTCTGGTAATCAAACAGGCTTTCCTTATAATTGAGAATTGGTTTGCAGATTTAATGGAAGTAGCATAGAAAAATATCTGTGCAATTGAGTCTCATGATGTAACAGTACATCTCTCTATATATAAAAGAGAAAAGTCACTGACTGACTGACTCACTCATCACCGCCCTGCCAAAACCGCTGGGCCTAGAAGTGTGAAATTTGGGGTGGATGTTCCTTCCATGACCGAGGGGTGCACTAAGAACCGGTTTTCGGAAATTCCAACGGGAAGGGGGTGAAAAGGGACGCAACGTGTTTTCCTCCCTATACTTTGTATTGAAAATTGCTGACTCATCAACATTCCACCCCAACTGCTGGGCCTGAAGCATGGAATTCTGGGAGTTCCTTCTGTCACCTGAACACCCACCAAGAACCATCTGGAGAAATTAACCCTTCAGGGGCTGAAAAGGGGGCAACCTGTTTCTGTCCTAAACTTAACATGGGAGACTGAACAACATCCAGCTAATTTGGTGCTCAGTGCCTGGTGAACTGGGGGGATGTTGTTCAGAGGAAGAGGTTGCACTGTGGAGGATGCTGCGCATGGGGGATGTTGTGCATGGGGGGATGTTGCGCATGGGGGGTTGATGCACTTTTGTGGTTGATGCGCCTGCAGGGGTTGATGCGCATGGGGAGTTGATGCACATGGGGGTGCTGATGCACATGGGGGAAGTTGCGAATGGGGGAAGTTGCACATGGGGGACTGATGCGCATGGGGGGAAGTTACGCGGGGGGAAGTTGCGCATGGGGAATTTTACTCCCACAATGTGGATATGTTTTTCGCTAGTAAGAATATAAAAAGAGCCTCTTGGGTCAGGCCAAAGGCCAATCTAAATCAGCTTCCTGTATTTCAGGGCACACTCCTAACCAATTTAGGTTGACATACCCCACTTATCCAAGTGCCGGATTTACGTATAAGCTAAACATGTTATCACTTACAGCCCCACTCTCTTGGGGGTCCCAAAAAAATTTAAAGAGAAAAAAACCTGGATGTACATTTCCAAAATATAAGATAACAAAACAAATAAACTAAACCTACATACAGCAACCATGTTTTGTGTTGTATAAGCTCAATGATGTAAATAATGGACCCTATGTGCTACCTTATAGCATATATTCAACAACAACAACAAAAAAGTGGCAATTTGTTGTTGAGAAAGGACAGCTGGACATATAAAGGGCCCCATTACCTTCAATAGCTTAGGGCATCATCAAACCTAAATCTAGCCCTGCACCTATTTCATCCCATGGTGGTGCGGGAAGCAGAAGTGCATTCCGGCACTTTTGTTGACACCCCCGAGACTTGTGCCAGGACTTTTGCTGGCCTAACTGGGGATTAGGATTGCAGCCTCAGTGGCCAACCACATGACTCAGGGAGCACACATGAGAAGATACGTGCATCCTGTTGCCACAACTTGCACCTGCCCTTCTGAGATAGCTTACTTCTAAAACAAGGAGATGGCATATGACCATCATGAGTAGAAACCTGTGATGGACTTTTTCTCCATAAATCCATAAATCCTTTCCAACCTTTTATAAGCATCTAGGCCAAACACCATCACTACATCCTCTCACACTTGCCCCCTTGGGTCAGCAGCCCCAGTTAATATATTTTGCAAAACTAATAGGCATACAGTTAGGTATTTAGTTAGACTTGTAGTTCTACAAGTCTACAATGGTATGCACAGCATATGCCGCAAATATGGTGCTACCTGGAACAGCTTCCACCAATTGCTGCTCCTCGATTTTACCATAGGGGCTCTGGCACTGCAGAATTAGGCTTGGACCTGCCAGCACCTGCTACTTGGCCAGCACTTTCCTTTCCTTCTTCCCAGCTCATCTTCTCCTCTCCCTCCTTGCCCTTGAAAGACTTAACTGTAGTGAGACAAACAGGAAGAGGTCTGGGCAAGGTCTCTTGGGGGGAAGGATTGCTCCCTCCTCAATACAGGACCTCACCAGTGAAATAAAGCATCCCTTCAATGTACTACATTGTGATGAGTGCATGCACAAGTCATTATTCTTCCTAATGAAAAATACTATATGTAGAGTAAAATAAAAACAGTTATGTCCTTGAATGTTAATTCCCTTGACTTGTGTATTTGCATTTGGATCTATAAATAATGAGACAAACAAAAACCGTATGAATTACTGAATCACAGATTTTAGTTAGCAGTACGAAAAGATTACTAACAGCCCAATCCTGGTGGTACATGTTTTTGCTGGCACACACTGTTGCAAAAACACTGTAAAGCGTTCTGCAACAGTGCAAGGCCCAGGTGTGCTAGATGAATGGCAATAACATTCCAGTTGGCACCAGCAATCATTGTGTGGCCTGCTGGAGCAGGAGAAGGGGTGGTGGTGGAACAAAGTGGAGAAATGGCCAGCAGAGGGAGGCCAGCATACAGTGGCAATAGAGTGGGATGGACAGGATGGCACAGGATCTGAAGTGCCAATATCCAACCCCCATCCCAAGGTGGATCAAGGTGGATCAATGCAGACATATGCCACTGATATTGCTGGTGTAAGTCCCAGTTGATTCATTGCAGCTTTTGGGGCTTACCTCCAGCACAAGATGACAAATCTCCCCTTCCTCTGAGGAGACCTCCAGCAGCCAAAAATCTGACATGCAATGCAGCATAGCATGTGCTGAGCCACTACACTGCTTAACTGAGGTTTACTTTGGATTTGTTTGTAAGGTAGCAATCCTATACAGACTTACCTGGGAGTAAGTCCTACAGAACACAATGGGGCTTATTTCTGTGAAGACATACGATTTCAGCAAAAATCAGAGTTTTTATTCTGTCAATGGGCTGTGAGTGGAGCAAGTGGCTAAGACACTGTGCCTGTTAACCAGCAGGCCAGGGTTCAAGACCCGGGTTGGCCCCACAAGACAGGGTGAGCTCCTGTCCTTAGCCCAGCTCTGTGACGCCAGCTGGATCCAATTGTATTGGCTCTGCCTTTCCATTGGACTAATTCAGTGGCACAGAGAGGGGGGATTTGCTGCTTGGGTAACAGCCTATCCTCCATAACAATCTAACCCAGGCTTTTGTGCTTCGCATGCAGCATATGCAGCGCCAAGCACGATACCATAGTCTTCCAAGACTGACGGAGGCCTGCTTTATTCTGAATAACATTTTATCCTGCTCTTTGAGAAATTTAAAAGGTAAAGGTTGTCCCCCACAGATTGCCCTCTAGTCATGACTGACTCTGAGGAATAGTGCTCAGTACATGTTTGAAGAGCCAGTGTTCCATGTGCCTTTGGTATTTGGCATCCCAGCCACATGACCACATATGTTTCATTTTAGGGCAGTTTGGTGGGCACAACTACTGTATGAGTGGGTGGGTAGCAGAAGGTAGGTCTGGAATCTAGCAGTAATGCCTGATCCAAGCCACATTCCTGGGAAGATTGCACTTCTCTGGGGATCTTGGATTTTAGCGCTACCTCCAGAAGTAAACCTCCAGTACAAATCCAAGTAAACCCATTGGAACTGCTATGTTACTGGGGCAAGGGGAAAATTTACACTTGCCCCATGGTTGTGCGGCAGCAGCTCCAATCTTGCACTGCATGCAGCACAGGTATGTCATCCTTCATGGATTGCAGGAAGGATTGCAATGCTTGGCACACTAGATTCTACACAAGAATATTGCAAGTCACCCTGCCATCTCTTCTTTCAAAAAGCTATTTTGAGAATAAAATTGAGAAAGCCTCATATACCAGTAACTATGTCCCAAGCGCTATAAGTGACCTTGCCCAGCGCTATAGGGAACTATAGGTGACCAGTGGTGGGCTCCAGCAGGTTTGCACCTACTCTATAGAACTGGTTGTTAATGAGAGATAGGACATATAAAGTTTTAAAATAGCCATTTAAAAGTGGCTGCCAGATGGGCATAGAACTGGTTGTTAATATCTTTGAATCCCATCACTGGTGAAGACCCATTATTTGTATTGCAGCTGAGATTCTAGGACTGAAGGCAACAGTTTTGCCAGCACTCCAGCCCCAATACTTGATGTTACAACTAACAGGTCAGGGCCAGGAATGTTTGGCTGTGTGCCAGGTAGATTATTTTAATCCCTGACTATGGATTGTGCATATACAGTATAAAGATGGGCACTTAGGCATGTGAACATACGTCACTGTGTAAGCATATCTATTGACTATGCGCTGAATAGAGATGCACATAATCTACACATAGAAGATAAACACAAACATACGTATGTACACTCTAGAAATGTATAAATATACACACATATAAATATATGCATATGCATACAAACAAACATACACATCACATTTAAGTTAATGCACAATCACAATATTGCTGTAACTTTTTGTGTATGCCATCCTTTTATAGCAAATCCACTTGCTTTAAACAGATGGTCTTATCATTCCCCCTTTATCGTAGCTGATTAGGATTTGGCTTCCCCTACAGTATTTTTGAAATTATATATATTTTAGCGGTATAATATCTAGGTTGGTTACTGAGCAGATATTAAGAAAAGAGAGACAGGGAGAAAGGGAGTTCATGCTGTGAATATTATACGTTATTATTTTTTTGTTCCTGCATTTGGACATGGTACATAATAGTACAGTATATATTATATACCTGGCAACACATACACTACTAAGATGAATATTCACTCAGTGTGAAATTAATTAAATGATTAATTAATTTAATCATAAGCACACCATGAATGAAAAAGTCTACATATACAAAATCTTCCAATATGCTGTTGACATGTTTTGTTAAAAACTATTTTTCTTTTTAAAAAAAAAACATTCAGTGTTATATTACAAGAAATGAGAGCACATTTTAAAATATATAAGCTCTTTCCCCCACCCCAAATCCCCCACCTCACCTGCCCCTGAAATACAGTATATTTAACACAGCTTTCATTATTGGGTCTGATTATTTTTTTTAAAGATTCTTTATTATTTCGATGGCACACACACATTTTCAATCATGTCTTAATTACTTTTAAAAACGCTGCACTGGCTTAGGGACAAGACAGATAACTTGTTAAGCATTTGAAATTTCTGAGCTGTTTTCTCAGTTCTGGCAGTCAATACCCAAGTCCAGATTGTAACCTCCTTTCTGTCTCCAAAGCCTGCCTTGGCTGCGTGTCCAGTGAGGGATTATGGATTTAGCAAGGAAGGTAAGTGTGACTGCAAGCATTGGCTCACCATCTGCTCCCCAGCAGAGCTTGGGCCAACCTGCGTAGCCTGCAGCAAGACCAGGGCACTGTTCTCCATCCAGCCCTTTCCAACCTGGCTCAAGAAACAAATCACATTCAGTCAGATGATTAGGTCTAAGTAGTCCATATGTAACAGAATATTTTTCCTAAATACCAAAATGAAAACAAAATGAATGCCATTTTTTCCCCACTTTCCATGCTCAATACATCAAGTTTTACACAAATAAATACTCTCTTAAGGTTTATGCAAATTATAGAAAAATAAAACTATGCATTATTTAGCAGCTCTTCTATTTCAAGATCTAACAGACTTTATTCACAGCATGTTTTTCCCTAGTTTATGTTGGCCTTCTTTTTTAATTCTATTTTTTAATTCATCTCTTTAAATTATTCCTTTTTAAATCATTATCTTATGTGTCTTCATAGATTTTCATGCATTAATCTATTATTAACATATTTTTTTTGCTATATGCAACATAATTTTAAATTGTTTAAATGTCTTTTAAGTGTAAACACTTATATAAGGATGGGTTTTAGAAATTCACTGCACTTTAGCACTGTGGTGTATTTCTGTTTGTAGTTAGTGACCTTGTTCAAAAACTCCTTCTCAAATACGTCCTTTCCTATTGCAAACACTTAAGAGACAATAATCAGGCACCATATGTGAAAGTCACCAGAAGTGGAGTTTTAAAATCTAGCTTTATAAAAAATGCTGTATTAAAAACATATCAAATCTTGAAATCTTTCTCTGAGCAAATTAAATACTATTTCCCCTTATTTATTCAATTTGCCTTATGTCCGTTCAGGTAAAGATTATTTTCCCCCTCTCCTTAAAAAAAGAAGGCTGCTGCTTAAATTAGCCTCATTTACTTTATTGCTTCCTACAGTCCAGCACTGAACATGAAAATAAGCTGAACAAATAAAAAATATCCTTTTTACTTAAACTGTTGTCTGCTCAATTGCAGAATGCACATCGAAAACAATCCAAAACTGTATAACCCATAATACAGTATATTAAATTACAACATAGGTCAGTAATGGAAACTTATTCCCAGATATGAATTATTTACAGTCCATTTAAGTAATCCATATTCAGGTGTGGCAATGAAAAAAGTGCAACATAAATCTTTAATGCTGACCGGTTGAGAGAGCAGAGATGAGGATTACAGACATTTTAGGGGGGGGGGGGACTAAACGAATTGATATAGGCTGTTCGGTGGCTTACTGCACCAGTGTGCTAATAAATTGACGGATGGCATGTCAGGGGTATGAGTTGAAATCCTAGCATTTCTAACTAGGGTGGGATCAAATATCACTGTACCAAAATAAAGAGTTTCTCATCCCTGATGGCACAGAAACACAGTCTGCCTCACTGAGTATATTTTCTAGGTGTTTAATTTTAACAGACCAACTTACATATTCACACTTAAAATATTTTAACCTTGTTAAATATACCAATACATTTAATAGCACTTTTTTAATAAAAAATTTTGGAGCAATGTAGCAATGTGATTCTTTTTAAAAATGTACAGTGGTCACAGGTCAATCATCATTTCCAGCAACATAAAAGCTGCTTGATTATTTCAAACACATTTTCGGGATGAGCCGTTCATTCACGAGACGACTAGGAGGGGAAAAACCCAAACGATAGCAAGGAAAGGGTGGTGCTGTGTGGCTCCCCTCCCCATAATCTCGAATGGAATGTAAACTCCTTCCCAAGTAGGTGGCAAGATCCCTGCATTAGTAACTGCACATCCTTTTGTTTCCTGGAGCAGTTACCTATATTAATTCATCTTATAAAGATCACTGTTCTAGAACTACATTTTGCATACATTAGAAAGCAGAATTAGCATTGTACGGTGTACAACACATTCCATGCTAACTTCTCTCCAAGCAACCATTAAAGGTCATGTTTTGATGACTGAATGGCATGTCGGCACCTTGGTTCCCTAGAGAGGCATTCCCCAGGTACATGCAAAAGGTTATTAAATTACCTTCCAAGCAACACTATCTCTTCGGATGAAAATAATTACAGGCTTTTAGAGGCTTCAGAATGCTTTTCCTCTCCCCCTCCTTGTTTTTTAAATAAGATGAAGATGCAGTACCTAATGACCATTTTGTGTGTGAGTCATAGAGCCTGTCAACGGTGACAGGACAAATGAGCATAATGGCATAGCTTAAAGGGGAAAGGTTCATTTTAAATAGTGACAAATAATATTTAAATGGCATTGTTGGAGACCCATCATGCTTGTAAAATGTAGTTTGTATCTCTTCTTCATCCTTTAAATTCATCACTGTCAAACAGTATTAGCTGTTAACATGCAACATCAGGTGCCGATATAATTTTTAACTATTAAATGTGGCCATAACCAAACAACAATGCATCTTGACTGTGGCTGCATTTTGTGGTGCGATAAATAAGGTATTTTTATAATTCACCATTTTCTCTGCTAAGCTGTAGGATTTTTTGTTTGTTTGGCGATATAATGAAGGGTTTCCCCCCTTTTTTGCAAGAAACAGTAGAAGGAAAGGAGGCTTGAAGTGTGATACCTCAAATGGATTTCTCATTGCTAACATGCTAAAATGGAAATGATTTTTTTTTAGACTCATGCAATTCACAGGTCTGAAATACCACAGGCAAGATTTTGTAATTTGGTCAAAACAGTCCGAGGCAAACAAACTGTGTGGCTTATATACAGTACAAAATAAACCTCAATTAAGAACCGCTGTCACTTAACTTACTCATAAAATTGACATTTGACAGAAAAATGTGTATTTTAAAGTGGGTTTTTTGTTAAATGTGAGACAGAATAACCAGCAAAAGGCAACTTTATCACTGCAAAAAGTTAATCAAAAAGACAAACCTGGTTTAAACAACAACAGATAAAAACAAAGTTGCACCATGAGAAGTAATAAAGACAAAAGTATTTGGAATTCCAGAATTTCATGAAAGGGTCTCATAATTCTTGCATAATTTTGCACAGTTTCATCACATTTATGGCTCTTTTATTTTCAGATGGCTTAAGCCAAAAATGGAGACAGTTTAGTGCACCTACAAGTTGTTAAAAGTTATAGCCAATTTTCTGGAAAAATTATGCCAGCTAAAAACACCACATTAAATATTTACCCTTTTGGATGTTAAAAAACGCTTACAATGAAAAATGTTTTACATATTGACTATTCAAAATGGCCTTCACTTTGAAATTGTGAAATGGAAGGGATTGCAGATGTACAAGAATAAATATAAAAACAAATGAGTTGACTTGAAGTGTTGCCGGCTTTCATAAACATGCTACTGCAATAACATGTGACATTAATATTTAATTACAAAAAGCACTGCTGCAAAATCTTTGAAATTAATGTTTTGCAAAATTAACATTCCGTGCACAGAAGCAAAGTCGTTCCAGGCGCGACTGTGATTAACAATGCCATTCACTTTACATATTATATTAATATATTATTCAAGCTAAGAATTAACACCTCCTAATTTAAATAAGGTGCTACATATCATGATGAGCTAAAATGCTTTGCTTAAAATGGCCCATCTGATTTCAAGCAATCTGTGTTTATCATTTAATATTTGTTATTGAATACTCGTGGTTTTCATTCGGTTCAGGGTTTTTTTTTTCTTCCAAAAGCCCTCTTTGTACTCTCATTTCTCAAAATGAAGCAATTGTATTAGATTGGAGACTTCAAATTCTTGAATCAGGAATCCACTGGAGCTGTCATTTTCGTGCTGATAATTCATCCTCCTGAATCCACTATTCTGTTAGTTTACTCCTACACTTGCCCTGGGTGCAATCTTGTCTCTATTTTAAGCCAACAACAAACTCCCATTTATTTTGAGGCAAAAAAATTGCAACTGTAGTTTGCCAGTGTGATTTCTGAGTGATTGCTAAACAGACAGCCTGTAATTCTTGAAACTGTGGTTCCATTTAGGTAGTGTACTGTTTGTGAGTAAAGAGCCACAGAACTGTGTTCCTGAACCTACTTTAAAGGCAACTGGTTACTTCCTATATAAATTCTGAGAAGAGATGATATATGCTAAATACTTTCTATTTCTGGATTAAATAAATATTTTCAAGGTTGCAAAATACTCCTTAAAATTCAAGCTTTTTCATCACTTTCTGCTGCCATTGTTTCTCTGATGTTGGTGCATCACTATTTTCAAATTAGTGCACCCCTTTTTAATTTTAGGAGTGATCCTTGTCATCAGACATTAGTCAGGGGTGATGATGTCACAGTACTATGTATCAATCTAGGTTCTACATGTGATGATGTGACTGGGAAAAAATAAGCTGATACTGAGTGCAATTTTTAATAGAGACCACTCTGTCTTTGAATGGCTGGGTGGACTAGACATTAGCATCTAATTTAATATACCGTAAGTCCATATATTTGCCATACAATAAATAAAGAAATAGAGTGCAATGTTTCCTGTTTTAGGGAAAATCCTTTCAACTTTCCCATGCTTATGAGGCTGCAATATAACTCGGAAGTAAGGGACCAAGCATTACCTGACCTTGAAGAGGCAACAGTGTCTGTTCCTCTATCACCGCAGGATCCCATTGACATGGCTGTATCAGGGTTGGCAATTAGGATAGGATTGGATTATTTGTCACATGGTTGATATCAGTCAGTCGGTAATCATACAACAAATCTTACAGCCCCACATAGCCAACTCAGGTTTGGACTGTCATTGACAAGAAGGGAATGTGTTTGAAATTAATCAACTACAGGTGCAATGCACCAATTCTGACTTGTCCAAATGGACTCACATGGATCAATAAGAAAAGAAAAGCTATTGTATGACAGAAAAGGTCTAAGGTCCCAATCCTATCCCCACCAGTCCATATCCTATCCCAATCAGTATCACACTGAGAACACACTGCATGCTATGGGGAGGTGACCAAATGGCCAAGGTGAGATGGGTAAAAATATTTGTAAATTACCTCCTGGTAGGCTGCTGACTGCCAGGGGTCTCCTCAGAAGTACACCCACTATTTTGATGGTCTGAGGACACTGAGACTGCAGTTCAGGGTGAGAAAGGGGCATTTCAGGTGTACAGCCAACACCAAGATCCCCCTTTCTCCATTCTGCCTGGTCTGCTCCTTAACCTAATCTGTCCCCCAATTCTCCCCAAATAATTTTTTTCAACTCCTGTCTGATACCCACTGTTGTGTGTTCAGGCAGTCAATGAGCACAACACAACTTTTGTGGCATTGGTCCAGGACTTAGAGGGGCAGAACCTGAGATCCACCTCTATAAGCTGAGAATAATAATACACATCCAGAACTATCCAGAACCTATGCATGTTTACTCTGAAGACTTGATGCATTCAGTTGGGCTTATTCCCAAGAAAGTGTGTAAAGCTTTGCAGCCTTTTCTTTTGTATCTTTCTGACTGAGTGCTGCTTGTTACACTATCCAAGAGAGCTCTGAGTGTTTGCAGGAAAATGTGGTCAGCTTTATGAAACAAAATTTTCTTACCCAGGTGTATTTGATCTGATCTGTAGATGTTTTGGCACCTGCAGTTAAGCTGCCAAAGCAGAAGTGGCTGCTGTGACTACTGTTCCTTACCACCTTGCAAGTCTTCATAGCAGCTGGTGATACTAAAACCAATGGTAAGTGGTAAGGGATGTGCGTGTGTGTGTATGTGATGCTTTCAGATGCAATCCTATATATACTTCCCACTGAATGCAATAGAATTTGGATTGCCTTGAGCAAGGCCTCACATCAACGTCTAATACTCACACTGAAATCAAGAAGTTTCTATTTTTTATTTTTGCACTTCTCTTAAAAAAAGATCACAATGCTGTAAACACCAATCATAAATTAGGACTGGTGGAATTTTGTTCCTTTCCACTTATTACTCTTTGTTTGAATGTTTTTTTTTATTTTTGCCTACCCTAGATAGTTTCTGATTTGTGGTCTCTTTAGCCTGATTGGCTATGGATGGATAGTGTAGAAGAGGGAGTAGGAATAGGATCCAATGTGATCCTAAGACCCAGCTCAAAAATGGCTTGAACTGCAAAGTCCATCTCAAAGACTGCCAGGCTTGGGATGTCAGGCAAAGGGACTTGACTGCTGGGACCTTGTTTTGGTGATTGGTGGGAAAAATCAGACAGCATTGGTTTAAAGCTAGGGTGCCAATTCCTAATAATGACAGTTATGCTTGTCTGCTCCAGGATAGGTGTCCACACTAAAGATGTTGCTGTTTATTTAGAGATAAATGTATTGTATTCAATAAACATGGCTCATTCCATACCAAAGTTGATCTTGTATCATGTTGTATCTATGGCTTTGTTCCACATATCACTATTTCCATTTCTAAGTTCTGGTAATAGTGAGGTATTCAGTCTTGAGAGAGAACAAACTGAAATTTAATTCACACAAAAAATATACTGCTGATTGATTTTGTGGATCTTGGTGGAGGTATAAATCTGTCCTACATAAGGTTGCATCCTTATCCAACATTCGGGCAGGGTGCTCCTTAACTTGAGGGTGCTCTTTGGTGTTATCCCAGGATATTTTGTTGATGGCCAGAAGCATTTTAAATAGATTCATCTTGTTTGTCAGCAGCAGCCTTACAAGCACTACTTACACCCATCTTGGACTACTACAGTGTTTTCTTTGTGGGGATTCTATTAAAGATATTTCAATAACTGCACTACATACAAAACACAGTTTCCAGAAAGTGGAATGACCTACACCAATTTTATTTCATCTGCATTGATTACTTATTATGCCTTAAGTGTTGATATTGACTTTAACACCCATAAAGGGCTAGGATATCTCAAGGATCTGCCCAAATCTTAAGATCTGCCTCAAAAATACTGGTTTCTGTCTACTGTTCACTGAAGATGCTGTGCAGAGATACTAGTCACAGAGCCTTCTCTGTGGTAGTTCCAACCACTGGGAGTCACCCTCCTTTGGTAGGTATGGCTGCTTTTTTCAACTTTTCTTTTCAGATAAGCATTTGGAGTGCTTTTTAATTGCTTTTATACTGTTTTAATTATCACTCCTGTATTAATGCTTCATTGTTTACATACCACAATAGGATGGTTTAATAGTTAGGAAGTTAGGCTGAGACCTGGAAGATCCAGGTTCAAATCCCTCCTTGGTCATGAAGCTTCCTGGGTGACTTTGGGCCAGCCACTCACTTTCTGCCTCACTTTCCTCACACGGTTGTAGTTAGTACAACATAAGAGGAAGAACAAAAGCTCTGTAAGCCACCTTGGTCATTTGTGTTGGCATGGGAAAAGCGGGGTATAACTCCCATAAGTAAAAAAATAATGATTGTTAATCTTTATCTGAATACACTTTATATAGATAAGAAATAGAAATGAGTTATTGTTAATTCATCATAGAAAATGCAATTTTGCATGTTTTATAATCATTCAGTTTTTTGTTTCTCCACCCATCATAACTGCAAAGAGAGAAGGATTCAGACACTCCCTAACAATGGTGGAATTTTGAATGGTTCATGATAACTGTAGCATCAACAGTTAACCAACAGGTTTTAATTTCACTCAAGTCTTGCTTAAAGCTAAGGATTAGCTGCTACTTTCTGAGAAGCTTTCATCTGAAGTGGTTAAGAACTCCTGAAGTGGCAACTCACAAATGAAAGTTATTACTTAGATAACTGTTAAAGCTGCCCCTGTTGTTTTATTGAAAATTATGTGAAAACTCTTAAGTAGTTTCATGTGAAAACTCTTAAGTAGGGGTAGAAAATCGTGCAATATCAGCTTAAGGAATTTCATCCCTAGATGGCTACTATTTTGCTTTTCAGAGTAATGGGTAGTAATGAATGTAATTATTTAATAACCTTAAAAGTCAATATCAGTATAGACTTCCCAGTCAACTTTATATTTCCCTTTGGATAGTTTACCAAGCTCTCCCTAATGGCTGGCACCACCTGCTCCAATGGAGCATCTGCCCAGGACTGCAAGCAGGGTTATGAAGTCATTACTGTCTCAGACCACAATCCTAACCAATTTAGAGCTGCACAACTCACCCATCTACCCTGTTCCCACAATGGTGCGGTGAGGCTATTGCACATCTGTGCACTGACCTAACCCTCCCCAGGACTGATGCAGAAGTGCCTTACAGGATTTTTGCAACACCCCAGGCCAGCATGGGACTTGTGCCGGGACTTATGCTAACCTAACTAGGGGCTAGGATTGCAGGTGCAGCCTCCAACTCCATCCCATAATTGCTTCCATAATGACTCCATAGCCCTTCTCAGTCCTGACTTCAGTGATCTGAGAGGATGCTAAACCCAGTAGACTTTGTAGACCCCTACCACACTGATCTACTGAAGCTTAGGAGATCAACAGTGTAGGGTAGACTCAGAAATGCAAATAGGAATTGACAGTTTATTCTTTCATAAAATACAGCATGCCTAGGACTGAGGCACAGCAGATTTCTCACCCGTGTCACAATGCACACCACAAGTTGGATACAGTCTTGCTTTCAAATCTGGGCAGGAGGAGGAAAAGGGGGCAGCAAACTTTTTGCCTTGGGAAGGTAGCAATTGACAGGCAGCCTTTTCAACTCATCATACAATTTGACAAATAATGCAAGATTTTCACTTTCAGTAAAAGAGTTTGCTGGCTACGGATTTTGCTTTGAACTCCTAAAAGCAGATTGATTGGCATCAATCATGCTCAGGCCACACTTGCCAGCAAGGATAATCTGCTGATGTCCTGCAAGCAAAAGAGAACAGTTGCTGGAAGCGGAGGAACAGAATTAAAGAATGAATGGCTAGGTCATTCTTGTCAAGACATTTGGTAAAGCATCTTTCGTGATGCCTTGCAAAAAGAATGGGGTTTTTCCTAAAGCAGTGATGGCATCTTAAAGCCCACAGAGTCAGTTATGATGCTAAGAAGTTCACAGCGCTGCAAATTTTTCCTCCTTGACTTTGCACCCACTCATTTATTCACATACCCAATTTCTCAATGCACTCAGTTCTTAGCTTGCACTCTCCACACTTGCAGATTGTGTGGGAGAAAACATGGCTAGGAGGAGACAGTCAACTGACTCATTTTGGCATCGTTCTAAGGGAAACAGATCAGGGGAGAAGAGAAAGAGGAGGAGATGCCTACAAATAATACTGAAGTGCAACCCCTGATTTTTGAGCTGCATCCTGAAAGTGAGGATTGCTTTGTTATGTTTTTGTGGCGTGGCTATATATTCATTCTCAAAAGCTTTTGTTAAGTCCACCCAAGTTGAAATTCAGGGACTCTGCTTGGAGGTGGGATCCTTGCTGGATAGATTAAAGCTCTGATTAAACAGGCTATCTCAGGTAGCTTCCTTATACTGTATGTCCTTGCCTCTGCTTGGTAATGAGTATGTTGCTGTGATTGCTGGTGGACAATCATAATGCAGTATATGGGTAAATGAATAAGGTTTCTGTGACCTACAAAGAGAGGGTTTGTTTAAGCATTTGCACAGATATGCAGATAATTTGCTTTCCCTTCTTCATGCAGTTGACTTCAAACAGATGTTGGTTGAAGAAAGCCATTTGGGTGCCTCTTCCTACTCCCAGAATTATTATTCAGTTTTTATTCTATTTTTGAAGACTTACGTATAAAGTACATATAAATTTTTTAATTTCAAAAACGCTACATGCTGCTTGCTCACAAGGAAAAGAAGGACAAGATTTTTTTCCGGGACATGTTAAAAAATTGGACATGCCCTAGAAAAAGAGGACATATGGTTACCCTGTTATTACCAAAATCTGAGGTGACTGAGTTGTGAGAAAATGAAGACAAAAAGAGCAAATTAACTGAGTGAACAAATGAGAAAATAATATTTACAACTTAAGCCAAGAACTAATCCAGATTTATTTCAGAGGCAAAATTCTCATGAACATTTATCAAACAGCTGAATGAGGAGTTTATGACAGTGAAATTATCAAGACCAATCAATTCAATCCTATTTCCCACCATGCTGTAGCAGAGTCATGTGAGTCGGACTTAAGTGACAAAAATGCACATTTTTTGCAGACTGAACAACTGTTGCCCATTTTTGATAAGATGGAAGGAACTGATTATCATTGGATAAAGGATTGGAATTCTAATATTTTAATTAGTTGAAGGAGGGGAGAAGAAAGAGCCCAAGGGTGTTCTTGCCTTGGTGATTCTCAGCAGAAGCTCAAGGAGAAGGAGAAAGGAAGGGAGGTTTGTAGCTGTTATGCTTTTTCTTCACACAGTTGGCTGCTGTGTGATCTCTGTTGTGCAGTGGGACTATTTTTGAGTAGCGCTGCCAAGGATTGGGTTGATCTGGTAAGCCTTATAGCCGCTGCACATGATCTCCTATTGCTTGCTGCTACTATCTCCACTCTCTTGCAGACCGTTCCACCCCTTTCCACCATGTTTACAGATGGGATGGGACAGCAGGGGAATGTTTAAAGAGCTCTCTCTCTCTCGCCCCCTAACACACAGCCCAGATGCCCAACCATGGACACCAACGGAGCAGCCATATATCCCTCCATAGAGTCACAGCATGCTTAGGGGGTAACCATTAGCCAGCTTGCCTCCATAGCCACTGCTGAGTCGGGCACAGGCTGCTGACCCAGCATAGGATCAGGCCCTGAACATTTTCTCTTGCAAGATTATTTAGAGAAACTATTGGGAAACATCAAAGCAATGGACTGATCAATCAGGCAATTACTGCTGGTTACACTACTGCCATGCAAGTGTAGTAGGAGAGTAGTACATGACTAGAAGCAGGGCAGGACATCCCCATGATTCAGTGTAAAGTATTCCCAATTGTCTTAATTCTCAAAATAAAGATTCCCAATTGTCAAGTGAGTTGTTTTAACCAAAGAGCATTGATTCATCACCTCACTTTTGCATGTGAGCAACCATTTGTGTAAAGCCACATTTTTGTAATGAAGGCTGCAATCCTAAAGACACTTTCCTGGGAGTAAGATCCAATGAATACTTTGGGGCTTACTTTTAAGTAGACATGGTTAGGATGCGCTCAAAGTTACAATGTCAAGGAAATTGATGAAAATTTACTTTCAACCTTTTTTTCCACGTGCAAGGTATTTTTCACAGCGTAGCAGCTGCCCACATTGAAATGAAACGCTAAAACAAGATAATCCTTTACCACCCCAAAAATAAACAAATCAATGGGCCCTGATGCTTGGCATAATCATATGTGACAATGTTAAATCAGTAGCAGACTTGACAGCTTGTGCTGGTCCATCAACTGGACCAATGACTTGGGTCTGTGCACAAAAATTCAGCTCAGGGATGAATGCTTCTAACTCCCTTGATTGTAATAGAAGCTGCACCTTTTCACTCCCAAGACACAGCTTGGATTTCTATGCATAACATTTGCTGTAAGTTATTATTATCATTATTTATCATTGTAAACAGAGCTTGGCCATTTTGGGTTTTGTTCCATGGAAAGGGGAACAAAATGGAAATTAAGCTCTAAGTGCTAATCAGTTACATCACGGCTATTCTCCTTCTGAAACTCAATGCTGTCTTCATAAAACGTTCTTTGCTGGGCCATTCCCTGTTGGCAGAGAAGCAGCAGTAGAACTATTTACCATTATCAACAACATTGTGGTTCTCTAAATGTGCTCTAATGGTTGTTGTTAGTGGATACAGGTCTCAAAGAAGCTCTTAATTTTCATTTGTAATTTTACCTCTTACACTTGTGTATAAAAGCGAGCTGCATTTTAAACCAGTTGCCCCAAACAGTGGCTGAGGAGCACAAGATGTCAAGCAGGTATACAGCAAAATAATAAAATGCAAGGAAAAAGCCTAGTAAATCACCATGTTTGACAGGGATAATTTTTTTGCTCTTTGAGAGCCAAGGTGCTGTAGTGTTTTGAGAAAGGAACTACAGGTCCAAATTTGTTATACATTGATTTTTTAAATATGAATTTTACTCAAAACAAATGGTCACTGCAAATCACAATTTAAAAACTGCTTTTCTACTGTTGTAGAGAGGCAGATGCAAGCAATCTTTTCATTTTTCAGTACCAGAATCAAACTCCTGCAGATATTGAGTCACTACCTTAATCCTTTAAGCACAATGGAGGAGCAAGATACGTAGAATGGGTCTTTAAACATATTTTATTTCTATACACTTTTTTTATTCATGGGAGGATCCATACTGGAACCTTAGTGGATTGTGGGCACAATCCTAAAAAATTTAGGCCAGCCAACTTACTTGTATCTTTCCATAATGGGAGTGGGGAGGTCAACGTTTGCCTGTGCATTAGCCTAAACCCCCTAGGACTGGGGCAAAAATATCCTACTGCATTTTATGACAACCCCTGGTCAGCACAGGAATTATGCTGGGGCTTAGGCTGGCCTAACTGGAGTCACAACATTTGCTGTCACTCTTTCTCAGCTTAATTCACAAGGTTATTAAGGGTGCAATCCTAACTTAGGCCAGCAAAACTCATTGGTCTTCCCGTTCTGTGGTGATGTAGGGATACTAGCACATTTCTGTGCACTGGCCTAAACCTTCCCCAGAAGTGGCACAAAAGTGCTTTACAGTCCTTAGTACTGCAAGGCACAGGGGTTGCCATATGATAAAGAGGGGTGAAATCATCCCCTGCCCCATGCTCTATGATAAAATGCATGCCTGCCTGGTGCTCCAACAAGTACTTTTCTGTGGGACTGCCTCCAGTGTACACTCAGGAAGGGAGTAGGTGAGTGCTGGGGTGGCCCCTAGGCAGCCCGTCCTCAACACGGCTCTGGGCACCAGCACGGAGGGGCACCTGGTGAAGGGTAGCCTCTGGGGGGAGTGCATCATGGGGGGGAAGTGCCAGGGGGAGTGGTGTTCCAGCCTGGCAGGAGGAGAGAGGGGGATCCCAGCCTGTGGGGGGGGGGGGGGCAGCCCTGGGTGCCATGAGGCTTAGCAACACCACTGCTTACAGCACTTTGTGACAGCCCCAGGCCAGCACAGGACTTCTGTTGGTGCTTAGGCAGCCTAACTGGGGCTTAGGATTGCAGCCTAAAATTATAGAGGGGAGCCATGAAGTGTTCCACACTGAATTCTTGAGAAAAGTTATTTATTTGTTTGTTGTTCATTCATTCATTTATACATTTATTCATTCATTTATTCATTTAATGAATTTACAGTATAACCTGCTGAAGGCTGATTCAGTGTGCCATGGGGATGTGATCCCTATACCAGCAATGTGATGTGCCTTGTCAATTTTTACACCATGTCAGTGTGCCATGAGATGAAAAAGATTTAAAATTGCTGTTTTAACCACTGTATCTATACCATTGAGGAGATAGAAAACTGTAGTTTCATAAAGGCAGAATTAAAATCCCATAGAGACCTTCAAAGAGAGCATTTCTGCCATTACAATAACCCCCTAAGGAACGGCAGGGGTCCCTATCACTTCTCTCCAAATTTTAACATTGACTTATTTGGTAACTAGCGAAAAGCATACCTGTGTTGCAGGAGTAAAATTCCACCATACACCATCCCCCTACTGTGCATCAATCCCTCATGCACATCAACCCCCCATGCGCTTCCCCCGATATGCATCATCCCCCATGTTCATCCCCCCTTGAGCTTCATCCCCCCTATGCACATCAACCCCCATGCTTATCAACCCCCTATGAGCAACTCCCCCATGCACAACAACCCCATTTCATTTTAAACACTGGATTATGTTGCAATATTTATTTTGTTTAGAAAATTAAGAATACATATCGTTCAAAGTAAATGGAAATACAACTAAAATGTACACCACACACACCAAAACTGAGATACTTCTCAGAGAGTATGATGCATTCAGATGGTTATATAGTACTCTTTTATAGTTGTGTGGTCACTGATAAGGGATTCCATGTCTAATTGATGATCATACTATCATTTGGATTGAGTTTTGTATTCTATCATTTCAATACAGAGAGTTGTTGGATCATGGCCCCTGCTTTTTCAGTTGAGAGTCTTCTATTTTATAACATTTGCCTCCATCATTTCTTACATCTGTACAAATTATATTGATAAATTATCCCTCTAGAAATCCATTGTCTCGTGTTTTACCCTCTACCCATATAGGAAGAAGTCAATCACAGGACCTAACATTCATTAATGCCTGAAATAAACTTTAAAACCAAGAAACAGACCAAAATTAGTCTTTGCACTATCACTGCTTTCTTTTTAAACATTTTTAAATATAGCTACTCGTCATCAGTGGCTTCAAATGACTTTTAAAAAACATATTTGATAGGCATTTCTACTCCCAACAACATTCAGAAAGAGTTAAAAACGCAAATAAAATTACGAAAGTGCTAATGATATTTTTATAACAGAGCTCCTGCTATTCAGCTGTATTTCAGCAAAAACATTGCACGTTTTGATGACTGTCAAAATTTACATAACTTACTCTACATGAATTAACTATGAGGTATAAAATGCAACTTTGGCTGAATAAACCACAGCAATTGTAATGCAGAATTTCAGGCAGTACTAAAATAATATGACACCAGAAAAGCCAATAGCAGCAGCAGCAACATGAATATTGTGCGGGTGACCTAGTCAACATTTAGAGTTATTATACAGAAATAAATGAAGGAACAGAAAATAAGCCTCGGAGTACATAGAAAGACACCGACAAATGCCACAGTTCTTTTATTTTTCCATATATGCACACATGCATGCACACAAGAATTTATATCATGTTATGGTTTGAAATATCACATCTATTAAATCCGTACTGTCTACTACTGATTCTGTGTTAGTGTACTGAAGAGCACCCAGCAATGTAAGAAATGAATATGACATTTTAAAAATGCTAGAATGTCTTGAACACACTGAGTGTAAAAGAAACCAATTCCAGTCTTTCCACATCTGTCCTACAAATTTCTTACCATTTATCTGCTGATCAAAATTTCATATGGTGCCAAAAAAAGGAAGAAAAAAATTCATGAAGTCAAAAGGACTTGGTGGGGGAAATCTTTGTTTCTTGCTAAAAGCCTAAAAGTTATATCCAACTGCAGCACGAAGAGTAAAGAGGTTGTTATTCATATTAACTACATTTACATTCCTATCGCAACATCCAGAGAGCTAATAGTGGGGTTATTAACATAACAAACGTAAATGTTCTATATAAATAATACTGTTTCAGGCCAGCAACCGCTCATCTGACAGCATTTAGGCACAGGCTCAACATCTGTTTATGAACACTTTGCCTAATGATATCATCAGATATCATTAAGTGCGGCAGAATACAGCACAGAGGCAGGTGCAGCTGCCTTCAGTACCCATCACAGAGGAAGAAAAGAGCTGCATTCCCGATCCGAAAACCCATCATTAGGACAATTTTCTTCGACAAACCAGCCCTGTGATTTCAATCTGTATATCACCTGTAATTGTAGTTTTTAGCAAGAAGCTGATTCTATACATTTAGCAACGGATCACGTTGATGGCCTGAATACTGGAAACACATTTGTGGTACCAGCTGCAGCAGCTTTTTTTAGAGCCCGTGTTAACAAAATACTGCTAACAAGGCAATGCTTGGAGTGCAGCTTTGTTTCTCTTTCTTGTTCATAGTGTTTAGATGTGCATAATTATGGAAATTAGTGATTGATTGCTTCTCAATAATAATTGATTATTGGTCACTGAACCTTTGCCAAAGCACTTCACCGGGAGGTGAGCATAGGAGCTAAGTGGGATCTTAGCCATCCAAAGGAAAAGAAAGGGAAGGAAGGGTCCAAAAGAACCTTTGGTTTGTACATCACTTTCCACAACAAACAGAGCAAAGGGATAATAGAATATCCCAAAGCCTCGCTTGCCCGCAGGCAAATTGTCAAGATCATAGTGAGGCTGCCGAATTCTCCCTGTGGACTATGTAAGAAACATACATCATTTTTATATATGTCAGTTGCTCTTTGATTTGAAAACATTTCTGCTCATTTAATTTTTTTTCTTTTTTTAATCAGTTTTCTTAAATTGTGCAATTTAAAGGTTATATCAAAGAAGGAATATCAATTTTGGAATCAAAACAGCCTGACAAAATAATTCGCCAGACTCCTTAGCTGAGATAGAGAAACAGCAAAAAGAAAAGAAAAAAATCATCTATTGTTACCAACAAGACAATCCCGACTTCAAAATGACTGCACTCTTTTGATCTCTTTTACATTCATCACAGTTCTGGACAAGGGTGTCTCAAAACTTGACGCAATGCAACAGCTTTCAGGGGATGAAATAAGATGATGCTGTCAGAAATGAATATGGTTATTATTGACCTAATCATGTATTCCTGATATTTTCACATTTCTATTGAAGCCAATATAAAAATATTGGCCTGAACGAAGCTGTACAGAAAACAGGACAGTTGCATTTGCTTCATGGTAAACATGCGTTATTAGTAGATACTCAAATGCTTATGCTAGGATTTCTAACTGCTACATTTAAAAGAGAAAAATATTAGTGCAATTTTGCCACTCAGTCTTAGGGCAAAATCCAGAGTAACTACAGGGAGTCCTTGCTCTGGTGTAAGAACAACTTACTCTGGATTCCAATATGAATTTCCCATAGGTTTTCACTGGGTGGTGCAGTAACTACAGGTGCACATAAAGTCTCTTACGTGCCCCCATAGTTACTCTGGATTTGGGGGTTAGGCTGCAATCCTGAGCATGTCTACTCAAAAGTAAGCCCCATTGTGTCCAATGGGTCTTACTTCCAGGAAAGTGTCTTAAAGGTTGCAGCCTTCCTCATTTTTAGGATTATCTGATTTACAGTGCAATCCTAAATCGTTTACTCAGGAGTAATTTACATTGTGTTTAATGGATTATGCCAGATGTTTTCAACCAGGGGCTTTGCAACACCTCGAACAGAGAAAATCTGTCTGTGGAGAGGGGACAGGGGACAGAGGACAGGGAGGGGAAATGCCGCAACAGGACAATCACGCTTTTTCCAGGGCTTCCAGAAGCATTTGTACATTTATCTGAGCTTGTGCTGGTCTCTGGTGCAGAGGGGGAGCCCCATGGCTACCTCCATTAGGCTCCTAAGTCTCGTGAAATTTAAAAATAAAGATCACAACCCACTTCTGGCTTTGTGATCAAAGCTTGAAATGTCTTGCAGAGGTGTCCATGGGGCTCTGCACACCCCCTGAAGGCCAGCATAACCTCCAAAAGTATACAAATGCCCCTCGAAGCCCTGGCAGTAGCACAATTGTCCCCTTAATGTCACTGAATTTCCCTTCCTCCACAAATACTTACAGTGGTTCCCCAAATTCCAGACAGTTTGGGAACTTTTCAATTATATGCTCAGGGAACTATGTATAGAATTACATCTTTAGTTGATTTAACAACAGTAAAAGTTTTTGGTATTATTTTTATTTAAACAAAGAAATTGGCACAAAAAAACTAGAGCTTTTTGAAAGCAGGAATGTTTTATTTCATCTTCCAATGGAAAGCAAGGAGGTAAAGGGAGGGAGAACTAGTTGATCTTTTATTAGCTGATGCTACAAGTGCTTGAGAAAACATAATCACTGTACCATGGCATACTGGTGTGCCACAAATGGTCCACAAGTGGTACAGGGGAATTTTGAAGAAGATCATTTATTAGGAGGGCCAATAGGGATATGAACTCTTCCCATTAGCAGCACAGGGTTCCTTGTCAATTGTTCAAAAACTGATAATGTACCTTGACTATTAAGATCAAAAGGGTTGGAAATCACTGCACCAAAGGTGGCAGCAGCTCAGTTCAACATATCTGAATAATCAGCAGTCACATATCTTGGTGGTGGTTAATTAGGAATGACAGTTAAATTAGCCAGGTCTGGGGAAGAATTTCAGATGTTTGAGAAGACCATTTCAAAGGAAAAGCAGATTTTTCATCCTTCAAAATTCTCCCCGAGAAGTTGCTCTCAGTCCAAGGCAGTGATGAGATAGATGCACTGACAACAGAGAAGGTATTTTCCTTCTCTCTCTCTCTCTCTCTCTCTCTCTCTCTCTCTCTCTCTCTCCCCCCACCCCCCACCCCCGCTTCTTAAGCAATTCAATAGGAAAAAACCCTATGGCAGTATTGGAAGGACTAATGTATGACACAATAAGAAGTGTCTTTTATACCACCCCATTATTCCTACATGCTCTCTTCAACATGCCCGGACTAAAGAGAAAGTTACAATGTAGTCTTGGACTAATTAACAATAGCTGAAGTTGCTTGAAAGACTATACATCCCAAAAGACAATGTAAATTTTCCTTTAGTTCAGGGGTTCCCAAAGCATATATTATGGCTGCGGGATATCCCTGGTGGCTTCTCCTATTTGTTCTCCCAAGTGCTGTCACGTTGGATCACTCAAAATCCTTTGAGGCTTCACCACCAACATGAAACATAATCTTGTGAGATTTGGGTACCGCCATTTTGGATTGTGCAAGATTTTGCATGATCTGAGCTGGCGGTCCCTGGCTGAGCCAGAAAGAAGAGGCTGCAGAAGTGCCCTAATTCCAAAAAGTTTGGAAACCACTGCCTTTAGTCCAGGCATAATATGGTTGGGGGAGGAAGGAAAGCAACCCTTAGCTCCAAGTCATTGTCACAGATTATTCCGGTGACTACTTGCAATACAGCAACCCTGAAGAAACAAAGGGAAAGAGAAAATCTTATCGCTTCCCATTCTCTCCATTTCTTCCCACCACCTCCCCATCACCTCTCACTATTCCTCCAGACCAGTTAGAAGAATTAAGAAGCATTACTTGGTGCTAGGGATTGGCAGGGAGAGTACTTGAAATATGTTGGTAAACTCAGAGTTGCTTGGTAAATAATCCAATTATGAAAAGAAATCCAGACATCAAAATTTCAAGTCACCTATTTGTGTGGCAGAGGCAAAAAAAGCAAAATTAAAACTAGGTCAGCTCCTTGACTAATGTGCTCTGTGCTAAATGAAACATACAAGCACCCTAATCATTCAGTTTGGACCAGCTGCCTGCAGCACTCCAAGGCCCTGAATTTGGTGATTCATTTTTTATGCCAAAGCATTCTCTACTTCTGTGTAATGTCCACTTGTTTCAAGTCTGACACATAAATACTGAGAAAGGAAGAAAGGCTTAGAAAAACTGTCTGCAGAGTTAAACTGTTCTTAAAATATTAGCATTTCCACCTTAAACTGAAGTCAGACGCCAGGGAAAAACGCTGCTCTTAAAAACCTCTAGTGAGTGTAACATGGGCATTAGAGGACATATTTATTGCAAGCAGTATGAGATTACACAGTATTTGCAAGATTTTGGCCTAATATGTGTCTAGAAACAAAAAAAAATTGCTGATTACATCAACCTGATCCTGCAAATGTTAAACTCCAATAGGATAGGATATGTGTTGAGAAACTGGGATATTAATGAAGGCCATATGAAACAAATATACATATCCAACTTAATGCCATTAGACACTTTGGTATTAGAAACCCTCAAAGTTTGTTCCTATTAATCAGCATAAAGGCCTTGCTGTACTGGAAGAACTAATGTATGACACAATAACAAGCTATGTAAAAAAACTCCTTGGAAACAAATACAGGTATCCCCTGTGCTCTGACAGTTTGTTTTCTGATGATCCACTCTTTCAACGCCTTTCAATTATACCCAGAACTCATTCATTCAATGCATGTTCCCCTCATTCAACCTCTCTCAGCTGTTTTAAAGGCCAAAATTGCCCTTTTTTATATTGTAGTTCCTGGTCTAATCCAATTTCCAAAGGAGTTAATGAGAATGAGTTTGCAGAAATCTTTATGTGGCAGCAGGAATTTGCAAGATAAAAGGCAGTTACCATTTGCTAGCTATAAAAGCATTGGAAGTAACATTTATAAACTATAAAAGATTGGGTTCCACTTTTCAATGGTTGTCATTTTTGAATGATGCTCTGGTTCCTGATCCTAATAATAAATGGGGGGTGCCTGTATAATTTCTTAGTTTCTGCTTGAATTACTGCAAAACACTATGAAACACTACAATGTAGTGAGAATCTTTTTCATAATATAGTTCTTCCATCAGTGACCACCCTCCTTTTTTATATGTATTCCTTGTATATGGAAAAGGATTTCCTTTTATATGGAATCCGTATTTCCGTATTTCCTTTTATATGGAAATACCACAGGAAGATGGGAAAGCTTGACAAGTAATCTGGCATGACAGATCATCTGGGTTCTACACCATTCATCCCTGTAGACCTTTGCTACATAGAGCTTCCACTAAAATGGACCAGGAGCAGCCAGGTCAAAGGAGAGGAGAAGTTACAATAGGATTATTTCTTAGTTTAAAGTGAAGCAACTTTCTTTCAAGTTTATCATCTTGATCTGGATGCTGATTTTTGTTCTGCTTTCTATTCTAGTATATACCATACATCAGACACATTTTACCTTTCATCTTGTTGATCTTTGGACCACCAAGCCCAGCCACCATGTGCTTATGTCAGCAGGTGGTAAAAACACAAATACACAGCAGTTTGATCCAAAGCAGCCCAAAAATTGTGAAGGGAAGTTCAGGTGATGTTGCTCACTGGCAAGATTCTTTTTTGGGGTGGTCCGTATCTATTGCTTGATTTTACGATACAATTACTGTATGATTTGCCCCTAAATCCAGAGTAACTATGGGAGCACGTAAGAGACTTTACGTGCACACGTAGTTACTGCACCACTTAGTGAAAACCTATGGGAAATTCATATTGCAATCCAGAATAACTTGTTCTTACACCGGAGCAAGGACTCCCCACAGTTACTCTGGATTTTGCCCTATGGCTTTTTGTCAATTACTGTTTGCCCTGATACTTTCTGTGTAAGGATGATTGTTCCTTGAGAAATTTCAGTAATTTTATCAAAACTTGATTTGCTTTCTTGGATTTATCAGAAGTTCTGCCTGAGCAGAAACCTCCAAAGTTGATGTGACATTTTGCTTTCCATTGATAACTTGAGAGATCTGTCCACAGTGGGAAATGTGCTTTCACCTCCCAGTCATTATTCATACTGCCTGAATTGCTTAGAACTTCTCCAAACAGCAGAAAAGACAGAAGTGAAAAAAGAAAGGGGGAAAAAAACGAGTATAACTAATTTCCTAAACTAAAGGAGCAGTAAGATATTTATAGATATATCTTCACATGCAGTAAATTATTTGCAGATGCAAACCAGAGAGCTAGTTTTAGAAGCCCAGAAGGCATTTGCTACAGATGTAGGTAAGAGAGGCATCTTGCATGGATTTTCAGATATAAGAAGTGCTGGACCATGATATATTTTTCGTTCTCTTATCACTACTCTGCACACAAATTATGTTCAGCTTGTATTTTATTTATAAATTCCCAGCTAAAATTAATGCTGCTGTACATTACTTCCACATCATATAATACATCTGAAAGTAACCAGCAACTGCAAAAAAAGTTTTTAAACAGCAAATAAGTGCTGGAAGGTGCAATTCAACTCTATTCATAGCAACAGAACTTTCTTCATTGGCTTGAGGTAGACTGCAGCCAAATGAACAACTTCAGAATGTCTGAAGTTTGGACTACATCTCCTACTAATATATACGAATATATTAACCATTTCTTTTTGAATTATTGATTTACTCCATATCTATCGATCTGTCTGTCTGTCTGTGTATATATAATACAGATATATAATTGAAAAGTCACTGACTGACTCATAAAAAAAACTTGGCATCCATCAGTTTTGAAAGACTATGGTATCATACTCGACGCCACATGCGAAGCACGGCCTGGGTATATTGACATGGAGGATAGGCTGTTACCCAAGCAGCAAATCCCCCCTCCCAATGCCACTGAAATAGTGCAATGGAATGGCAGAGCTGATACAATTGGTTCCAGCTGCGTTGCAAAGCTGGGCTAAGGATAAGAGCTCACCCTGTCTTGTGGGGCCGACCCAGGTCTCGAACCCTGGCCTTCTGGTTAACAGGCACAGTGTCTTAACCACTTGCACCACCCACAGCCAACTCATCATTGGCCAGACAATGGCCAGCTGACTCATCAACAGCCAGACAAAACCACTAGGCCTAGGAGCATGAAATTTGGCGTGTTCCTTCTGTGATGGAGGGACCCACTAAGAACCAGTTTTTGGAAAGTCCAACTGGAAGGGGCACAATGCATTTTCCTCCCTATGCTTTACATTGACGAATCCCTGACAAATCCAACATCAGGTACACCCCCATGCAGATGGTGGTGCAGCAAGCAGAGCACTGACTGGTCCCTCTCATCAGTCCCTGATTCTGACTGGCCCCAAATCAGCAGCTGTCAGTGGTGTGACAACCAACTTTACCCCTAACCTACTTTTGGGTACCTGACCCAGAACGCTGCCACTTGTCATGCTAAATGGTTGTCAGACAGCAGGCCCCCCCCCAAAAAAAAAACAAATGTGTGGGACCCTACAATCACCCTGTGAAATTGGGCCCCACACTTTCTAAAGCTAGTCCAGACAAACACCTAATGCTGCAATGAAACATAACTGCTTTTGTTACAATATAACCTTCTAAAACTATTTTAAAGGGACAGGAGAGACACAAATTGAACATTTTCTTTGTTAAGAGCCTATCACTCAAATGCTTCTTGTCTTGTTCATAATTATTATTCTCTGCTCACTAACAATATAGCATTTATCTTTTTTAAAACATATGATGCTATTTATATATTTAAACCTTTCTTTCCAGCTATGCTTTTTAACTTGGATAATGAAACATGGAACAAAACTAAAGTTGATGGCTTCAGACTAGCAGCTGAATACCACATGTACAGAAGGCACATTCCCATGGTTGGCTATATACTGGCTTGTGGTCACAGATCTTTACCATTCACTTCCAATAATAATGGGAGCCTAGCTGTGGATGAAGTTGATTCAGTTTTGATCATTTGCTACAGTCAAGGAAATACAGTTTATTGGGACTTCAAATTTCCCATATGCAAACAGTTTATGCAAATTAAACTTGAAAGTGCAATCCTATTTATTGCTCCTGGTGTTGTTAGAAAAGGGATTAAGAATATAACAGAAAAAATTATAATGCAATTCTCCAAATTGATGGTGTGGCTACATTAGGAGTTCTGGTTGCCACATCTCAAAAAGAATATAGAGGAAATGGAGAAGGTTCAGAGGAGGACAACTAAAATGATTGATCATCTGGGACACGTTCCATATGAGGAAAAGCTACAGTGTGTGGGGCTCTTCAGCCTAGAAAAGAGGCACTTGAGGGGATTCATGACTGAGATGTACAAATTTATGCAAGGGATGGATAGAGTGGACTGAGAGATCCTCTTTTCCCTTTCATATAACACCAGAACTAGGGGACATCCTCTAAAATTGAATGTTAGGAGGGTTAGGATGGACAAGAGAAACTATTTCTTTATCTAGCATGTAGTTTGTCTGTGGAAGTTGGCCAGCTTCAGGACGCACTGCGCGTGCGCCAACAATGGTTGGCGCATGCGCAGTGCACCAGGGTTGGGGCCCGTCCCTCGCCCTGCAATCCGCAGCATGCTGGGATGGGTGGCGTGCCTGCCCTGGCCCCGCCCTGCCCCAGACCCTCTAGGGCCCCGCCCCTGATCCTCCCCCATCCCCTGACCCCAGCCCTGGCCCTGACCCCGACCTGGCCCTGCCCACTTCCAGCGAACTGGATGTTGGGCCAGGCTGGGCCCACCTCTGGGCAGCAAGGCTGTTGGTAAAAGTTGATCTACAGCTTCCTTTTCTGCAGATCTACTGCAGAGCTTCCCAACATCTCTTCTCTCCTCAGACATGCAGTTTTGTTGGTGCAGATCTGAAGGGACCCATTGTAGTGTTTTCCAAATTTCATTCAATTTCCAAATCATAACAATGACAAAAAAGAAAAAAAAGACAATAACAGGTGGACCATGGCATCTGCATGTGATCTGTTCCTGGACAACTCCTCCAGCAGCTACAGAAAACAGAGGATAAGCAGATATGATGGTCTGATTCATCAGACTTCCAAAAGTGACCAAAGATATTCTATTATGATATCTGGAGGTGGAGAGGCCTGGAAGCATCCTGTGCAGGCCTCAGAAAGCCTCCTGGATGCACTCAGAGATATACAATACCCCTCCAACTCCAGTCACATTTGGGAGCTCAGGTTCAGCCAGGTTTGCAGGTTTGTAACCCAAGGTGAATTACTTTTGTGAGACCCACCTCTGAAATCATGAATTAAAAAGGTCAGACCTATATTTTCAAGCATCAGTGTAATGTTATAAATTAAAAATTTATCTTCAGTCAGAGGATTGTTAAAAGATGCATTAAAAGCTAGTGAAAACAAAGATGTCTTCCTTCTTGCCACATCCTTCTGACACTCTTAAATCAAGCAGAGTTTGGAATGGAGGACATTTCTGTGGAGCTTCAGTATCTTCAGCACCAGCACTGGAAAAAACCAAACTTGTTGACTGAACATATTGGCTGCAATCCTAAAGATACTTTCCTGGGAGTAAAAGCAATTGAACACAGTGGGGCTTACTTTTGAGTAGACGTGGTTAGGATTGTGGTCACTGATTGGAAGTTTGGTATAGCAGATATTCTTAGGATGTGAGATGGTTTAATTGTAAAAATAAGTTTCAGAGCACAATCCTAGGATTGCACTGAGATGGCACTAGTCCCTTGGCTGGTCCAGGAGGGTTTGCATGAACTTGGAAGCAAGGTACATTGGCAGGTGGAGGTGTACAAGTCTGTGGAGGCTGAATTCAGTTTCTGTGGTGGATTCAAGAGGGACCTCCATGCTGGAGAAACCCAGTGTTTGGATGGTGGGCAGCAGGCAGGACTGTGGGTGAGTGGGAAGTGGAGCTCAGTCCCAGCAGCTATGCCAGATACAAATCCCATTCCCGAGGCAGCTGGGAGCAACGTCTGGCTGCTTCAGACTACTCGGATCTGTGCCACCTCCATAGGTGGCACAGATCCAAATAGACCCATTGGAGATGCTTTCACCCTTGCCATAATAAGGAGAAAATTTTTCCTTTGCTTCCTGGTAACACAGGAGAAGCTCATTTGTGTGCTAGATGCAGCACAAGCATTTCACCTGACCTGCACCCGCGCAACTTAGGATTGTGCCGCCCCTCACACTAAACCCCAGCTATTTCTAAGATTTAAAAGATTTTAAAAAACACATTGAATCAGCCCTAAATTCTGTACATTAAGGTATGTTTTCTCTAATATGAGCAAACCATGCAGGCCCTCTTTGTTTCTTGTGTTGTCTTATGACTTTTAAACTGAGATCCTGTTTGGCATGCTGCACTAATCACATCATTTGCCTTTACTCTGGGTACAGTACATGAAATTACTGGCTGTTCTGTGACAACAAAGCCCTTCTTCCCTTCTCCAGCTAATTTAGCTACGATGGCTATTGAGATGGTAGGAGAGCAGTATCATTTGTTCAATTTACCTTTTTAATTGATAGCTTACAGTGTGTTGTTCTAAGAGCGTCCATTAAAAAACATTACTTGCCATTTGCAACATTTACCACCTGCTCCTCATGCTTTGCTCTTGGGCAGGATAAGGTGTCTGTGGGAGCATGAATTGAACCAAAAACAAAACACATCAAGAAAGGTTTTACATGTGTGTGTTCATCTTTTGTTCATAGACAACCCTGTTTTAACTGAAGGTTAAGTGACAGGCTAGATCTTAGACTTTCACAAAAAAAATTTAAAAAAATGTTCCATTTTATTGTGTGACAATTTACTAGCTTCGGTATTCAGTGACACACATACACACACACATGCATACACACCATAAACACTTATTGTTTTATTAAATCAATGTAAAGAAGGAGTAATTAATATGAATAGATGTAGCTTTTAGCAAAAGTATAAGATACTGCGGGTCTGATACTGAAGATTGTGTGCCAGCTCACTGCCTATGTGCAGCGCAGCAAACCTTGTCATAAGGCAGACCTGCAACATTTACCATCCAGCCAGCTCAACATGGAGTTGTGCTGAGCTAGCACCCAGCAGAGGACTGGTGACAGTCAGGCCAGAGCCCAGGCAGTAAGTGGGGACAAGGACGGAGACAAGGGCAGATAGGAGATGGGGGAAGGAGTGGCAGTGGATGGAATGGAGCAGGATGGGGTGTGTTTGGCAGAGCTCAGCACTGGATCTGAAGCCTTATGTCAGACTTCTTGGCCAGTTCACAACACTTCTTTGTGCCAGAACTTTAGGTGCAGAGTTGAGAACGGGGCAGTTTTCCTTACTTAAGGGAAGATGACAAATGTCCGCTTCCTCCAAAGTGGCATTGCGAGCTGGCAGTGGCTCCTGAAGCCCATAGGATGCTGCAACAGTCATTTCTGTTCCACTGCAACTTTGGATACCAGGCAACTCAAGAAGGGTGACCATATGTCATAACCACAAAATAGGAAAATGCACCCAATAATGTGGGACACCAAAGAAAAATGTAGGACAAGACAAAATAAAAGCTAAAAACACTCAGATATATTGCTTTCTTGTGGTTAATTTAAACACTATATTACATATTAAATTTAAAACGATTATATGTAATTTATTATATATCATTTATTAATTTTAAGATGGGTACGTGCTGCCCGTTCACAAGGGAAAGGGGGACAATGAAGTTTTTTCCAGGGCACAAGGCTAATAAAGAGGACATGTCCTGGAAAAAGAGGACATATTGTCCCCCATAGCTCATGATAGGGCCAGTACTTGTGTGATGCAGTATTGCCATACATTGTTTTTTTGCAGTGGAACAGGGAGAAAGTGGTGATGACGACTTTCCACTAAATCGTAGTAGAACTGAATGTTTCAAAGTTCTAGTGCTCTGAAAAAGAAAGGATTTTGGCTTCAAGGCAAATATGAAACAACTGCCTGCCTCTGCTCCATTTGCTGTACAGGTGGGCCACTGTTTGTATCTGTGGATCCATTATCCAACATTCAAGAATTAATTCCCCAATGCTCTTTAAAAAGAAAAACTAAACAAAAATATAGTTTCATCTGCATATGAACATAACATATATACAATCAGCAAACTATCTTATCACTTTAAAAATATCACAGCAGAAAATAATCTGTAAGCATTTGTCAGTGGTGCATCTTTTCTCACGATAATAGATTAAAAAGGCTATCATTTTGCATGAAATGTAGATGTCTCCCATTCCAATGATCACACTGAGCTTTGTTAATGGAGCTATTGGCCACAGATTGTGCATACAATCTTTATTTATAACTGGTGTAAGTTATAATTTTAGATCATTCTGTTTGTGTTGGTTTCATTTACTTTTAAAAAAATACTACTTTTGCTGTTTCTGACCAGTTAAGTATAGTATAGAAAAGTTTCTTTGGTACATTTGAATAACAATTTAAAGAAGTATGCCTTTAGGGACGCAGGCAATCATAGCTGACTACTCTTAATATGTGGCAATTAAGCCCAGAATACAAGAGGACAAGTCCAGCACATATGTAAAAAAATGGGAGCTACCAAAGCACCATATGATTAACTCAGGCTGCAATACTAAGTACACTTTCCTGGAAGTACGATCCATTGAATACAATGGGGCTTATTTCCATGTGGACATGAATAGGATTGCGCCCTAAGGGCACAATCCTAACCATTTCTACTCAAAAGTAAGCTTCACTGTGTTCAATGGATCTTACTCCCAGGAAAGTGACTTTAGGATTAAAGCCTAAATCAACCAGTTATAAAGATGTTATTCAGCTCCACTGGAGTTAGATGCCAGCAAGATATGATCCTGTAGTACTTTCCATTTGTGTTTATAGAAAGGCCATGTTTTCACTCATGTTTCTAAATTTCTAGGACTGCCACGGCACCAAAATGGCTGCCACCTTATCCTAAAAACACTAGGCGGCCACCAGCAACCCTTTATCCAGGAAAAAGAAACAAGGGACTCCATATCAGTCCATGAGACCTGGTTCTGGATCTGGCAAAACTGAGCTCCACTGGTTCACTCGTCCTACTCAGCACACTCCCCCACCGCACCTCCTCCCCATCCCCTTCCCCTATTGCCAGAATGCCTCCTCCTTGCCTCCATTATGTCCACACTCACCTCTCCCCCATCTGGCATTACAGGATATAACCAAGCGCCAGAGCACTGGCTTCCCACAATTGCTAGCTGGGTTGGCTCAGGCACTGGGCCAGTGCCAAGGTCTTGCAAACATGCCTTGCAGCACATTTGACAGTATATAGTATCCTTGGGGGAATACTATATGATCCTTGGGGGAATACTATATGACCAACAGATCATTTAGGCACAGGCTTTTCCAACAAGAGGCTCGAGGGCCGCATTTGGCTTAGAAAGCCCATCAATGCGGTCCTTGGGGCCCCTTGTTGGACAAGCCTGATTTAGGGCATTAGATTCAGGCAGCATGGAGGTACGTGGAAGCAGCATGGAGGCACCATCCTTATGACCCAGTTGTTAAAATCCCAAAAACAGACAAAGAAATTATAATGTCTGGATTAGAATAAGAAATTAACTGATTTTTTTAATTATGTGAATAAAAGCATTTTTTCAAGATGACATTGAAATCCTAAATTATAAAAAAGAAGTCATTATAGCAGCTTTGGATACAGAAATCTGACACTAAGATTTTGTTTATTTTCAATAGGTTCTCCCCTTCCAAGAGCACTATCCCCTCTTTGAGCACTGCAGGTATACCACCTGTCCATTTTTTAATGCTCATGTTCTATTTATTTAAAATCCATAAAACTGGTTGAGGGAAAAACCCTAGACATGTTTCAGAACACCTTCATGTGCAAATCAAGATTTTGTTTTTGAACCACAGAAGGAGGGCAGGCATGTCCCCATATCTATAGGGGTTCACTCTAGTACTTCCTCATGGATGCCTACATTCATGGATAGGGAATATGCCTCTTTCAGCCCAAGGGTGGTTTCATTGACCCTCATAGTGGCTTTTAAATCAGTGGTTTTCCAACTGGGGGTCGGAGTTGTGAGAGGATGGGATCCACCATCTTAGAATCTGGCATTGGGCTTTCCTGGGAGTAAATCTAATTGAACACAATTGGATTTAATTTTGACTTATTTTTAAGTTTGAAAGGGGGTTCCAGGCTGAAATGCCTGAATTTCACTGTTTTAAATGCATAAAAATGTCACAACTGGTTTTTCAGAAAAAAAGAACTGAATTTTTTAAAAAAACTTATTACAGTCAATCTCAGCCCAGCAAGGGTGTAGGTGAGGGGTTCTCAAACTACGGCCTGCAGGCCGAATCCGGCCCACCAGGGTCCTCAATCCAGCCCGCTGGCACTGGTGGGTGTTTTGGGGGCACTGGTAGGTGTTTTGGGGGAACTGGGGGCACTTTAAGGCTACCGCGATGAAGATCCCCCAGCTGCGGCAGTCCTTTCCAAAGGGAAGACTGTGCACATGCGCACGCAGTCTCCCTTACACTTTAAGCTCTGCCGGAGAGCTGCAGGGCTTCTCCATAGGCGGAGCTGACTATCCTTGGCTGACCCCAGGAAGTCACTTTCAAGTATAGTCTGCTCCGCCCATGGAGAAGCCCTGCAGCTCTCTGGCAGAGCTCAAATAGGGAGACTGTGTGCGCATGCGCAGTCTTCCCTTTGCAAAGGGCTGCCCGTGGCTGGGAGATCTTCGCCGTGGCAGAAGTGCCCTCCACTTATAGTGCCCCCAGTGCCTCCAAAATACCCCCAGCATCTCCAAAACACCCCCAACCCTCTGCCCAGCACTGCCCTGCCCTGCCTGCATTGCCCTGCCCTGCCCTGCCTTGCACACTTTCTTGCCACACTTTCCTAGGAGTAAGCCCATTGACTATCATGGGACTTACTTCTGTGTAAGAAGTATGGGGCTCTGAGGCTGCAATCCTAGCCACACTTTCCTGGGAGTAAGCCCATTGACTATCATGGGACTTACTTATGTGTACGAATGCTTAGGATGGGGCTCTGAGGCTGCAATCCTGCCACACTTTCCTGGGTGTAACTATCATGGGATTATCAGGTAAGAACACCCCATGAAGTTCCTATGATATGTTGAAGTAACGTGTTGCTGCAAATTGCTTTGAGGGTGTCTTGCATGTTTGGGTGAGAATCAGGCATGTTAAAAGGTTTTCAATTTTAAATGTGTTGAAATTAAGTACAGGAAAGCAAAACAAGTATTTTTGCTTCATTGTAACCCTCAGAATACCAACCGGATCCATTAGACCTGGTATGCAAATGTATGCAAATTAGGCTATTTTCAAGTCCCACATTTTGTCCTACATTTTTGGGGTGTCCTATAATTTTTTTAGTCTGGCCCCCAACAGTGTCTGAGGGACAGTGAACTGGCCCCCTGTTTAAAAAGTCTGAGGACCCCTGGTGTAGGTGGACATGCACAATCTCTGCTGGGCTCAGAAGATTCTCCAGAGGTGAGGAAACAGGATTCACCTTACTTCCAGAGGCTGCGGCTCCCCAATCCATGGATAAATGAATCTGTGAATACTGGATCTGTGGATAAGGGGCCTTCTGTATTGGTTAAATACAACATTCCTTGAAATGTTCCCTAATGAATTATACAAAGAGATGAAGAAGGATAATTTTTTAAAATTAGTTGGTTATTTAAATAATAACCAAAGCAAGTTACTATTGAATGAAAATGTTAATATTTACAATAAGTAACTTTCTTCATTCTCGCTCAGAAGAGATATTAATAAAAACATATATTGTCAATACAAATCCACAACAGGAATGTGGTTTAATAGCGTACAGTTGGCGTTTCTCCACATTCCGCTGGAGCAACTTCCTTGCCATATGAACAGGTTTTCTGCTAAATGCCACTGAAGTGGCTTCACTTCAAAACAACACTTGAGAAGGTTTTGTTTTGTTTTGGAAGGGTGGTGTGTGTGTTTTTGTAAATGTCAATGTTCTGACTCCAGCATAAGACATACTTGCTATCTGAAAAGTTCAATATTTGGCTGTTGAACCCATGAATGACTATTGCTTAGGCCAGGACAAAGACTTTTACGGAGAAGTACATACAAGCCCATTATTTCAAACTATTGAGAGGTACTAGAAAACAACGGTCTCCCATATGCCATTCAAATTTGTACATTCTGTTTGGAACTAGTTGATAAATTGTGAATTAAGGATGATTTGAATCCTAGAAAGATGAGGAATTTTAATTGCAGTCTTCTATTCTATCATGTTTTAAAATATTGTAAAACACAACCAAAGAATGCATTTGGGTCACAAACAATATTAATACTTGACAATTTTTTCAAGGAACATTAGGATTTTTATCTTGCTTCTTCAAGAGATTTCCCTTAATTAGTTTTTGCTGCAAAAAAAACGAGCACTGCTATCCTTTTGGAATTTGGCCATAATTAACTTTGCCTCATTTTGGTTGATTTATGTTCTGGTGTAGCAAAGCATGTCATCATATAGACTGCTTCAGTAACAATTTATATTTCAGTGCATTTCATTTTCTTATTTCACTTGGTCATCTCTTTAGCATGATCAATTTTTAAAAATCATTTCTTCATTCAATGAAAACTTCACTTTGCTAAGTTTGAAAAATCAGGGAAAATACAGGATCCTGATTGCATCCATTCAGATCAATCACATTGAAATTAATTAACTAACTAACTAACTGACTAACTAACTAACTAGCAAAATGTGTCCACATTGTGGGAGTAAAATACCCCCATGTGCAAACTGCCCTGTGTTCAATTCCCCCCATTGCACCATCTGTCTGGTGAAACATCCCCTGAGTGCAACACCCCATGTGCAACAATCCCCCAAAAGCAACAACCCCAGGTGCAACACCTCCTCCATGCAACACCCCCCCGTGCAACACCCCCCCATGCAACAACCCCCCCCCCCAAAAAAACCGTGGGCAATCATACAGGGCAGGTGCCAAAGCTGAGGCTGGGTGTTGATCAGTCTCCAATTTTAAGTATAGGCTTTAAATGCCTTGTGCCCCTTTTCACTCCCTTCCAGCTGGAATTTCCAAAAACTGGTGGTTATCTCCATCATGGAAGGGACACACTCCCCAAAGTTCAGGTTTATAGGACCAGCAGTTTTGGTTGGGCATTGATGAATCAGTGAATCAGTCAGTGAGTCAGTCACTTTTCAGTTTTCTTTCTTTCTTTCTTTCTTTCTTTCTTTCTTTCTTTCTTTCTTTCTTTCTTTCTTTCTATCTATCTATCTATCTATCGTCTGTCTGTCTGTCTGTCTGTCTGGCTAGCCAGACAGACAGACAGACAGACAGACAGACAGACAGACAGACAGACAGAAAAATCAGTATGAGGAAACACAGTCAATTGGAGGAGGGCAAGAATATATAACCAAAGCATTGCTACAAGGACACAGTGATCAGACAAAATGCCCAAACACTGAATAGAACAAAAATTCCTAGTGAACTTGCATGGTTTTAAAACACTCATTTTGCTATACTGCTACCAGTTTACTATATATAAAACAGACAGAAATTCTTTCAGGAAGGATGTAAGAGTCCAAAGCAGATGTAAATACGCCTGTTGATATCATTGCCACCAACAAGATCTTCTTGCAACAATATCCCCAGCCCAGAGTTGGGCCCAGCCTGGCCCAACAACTGGTTCACTGGAAGTGGGCATGGCCAGGGTGGGCTCAGGGGGCGGGCTCGGGGGCGGGGATGGTCAGGGGCAGGGCTGGGGAGGGTCAGGGGCGGGGCTGGGGAGGGTCAGGGGTGGGGCTGGGGAGGGCACACCACCCACCCCAGCGCGCTGCAGGTGTGGGTGGGCAGGGTGAGGGGCAGAGCGAGGGGCAGGCCCCACCCCTGGCACACTGCACGTGCACGCAGGCGCAGTCACATCCTGAAGCTGGTCGAAAGACGCAACTGCGGCTGCGTCAAGGTTGACGCAGGCGCAGTGATGGGCTCCCCTGGGCGGCGAAGTGGTCTGCCCAGGTTTTTGGCCCCCCCTTAGCTACCAGTACGGTAGCGGGCAGCCAAAATCAGGAAGCAGTTCAGGCTATCCAGCCCAAACCAGCCTGGGCACATCACTGCCCCAGTCCCATGGAGACAATTTGAAACAAGGAGAGACAAGTTTCATAAGGGGAATAAGAGCACCTTTTTCACACTCCACTGAGGATCTTCCTCTGCTTCATTAGATAGTGGTAACAGAATAGTTTGGGTCTGACAGAGCATTTTATTGATACACTGCACTGGGAGTGGGGGCTTGGGGGAAATGTTGAGAGAAGCCTTGAAACTTTCCTTCTACTAAGGAAGATGAGCAGTTGAATTTCATAACACATATCCCCGTAACTGTTACACCCTCCTTCAAGCTACGTAAGGCCTGATGTTTGGAAGCCCTTTAGCACTGAATCTTGTGATCTGCTGCCGCAAGTTCTCTTATTACATCGTAAAAGGCAGACTACTATCATACACTCAGAACCACTAGTATACATGGCAAATACTTTTACTTTCCCAGGCTGACTGGTTGTTCTCTCTACCATAGCATGTAGAGCACATTTTGATAGTGTGGCTGTATAGTGAAAACTGGTGAGTAGGATTGAGGCTTAAGAAACTGAGCATGACAGTTCCCTCTCTTCTCCCATACTCAGTTTTTCTTTCCTTTGATTCAAGACCTTTCAGCAATCATGTCAAAACTCAAATTGCCATTTGGGGATTACAAACAATCTTTTCTTTTTCATTTGAATGTGCATATACTTTTGCCTGTACCAAAATCTCACAAGCCTGCAGAAACAACTTGTAACTTCCACTATGTGTAACTTCCACTGCTAGTCACAGTGGCAGATCTAAAGGGGGTGCAAATCACTACATTTGGCAGGGCTCCTCATCAAAGCATGCAAACAGCCTATTTCCCTTCCCCTTTAAAGCCATTTTGAGCACTGTGAGTAAAATGGAATAGTTTGCATAATGCGTTACAAGGAAAGCAAAACAGAGGCATTTGCAGGCTTCATGCAAAAACCTCATGTTTTGTATTTCTTCTAGCTACACCACTGGGTAGACATTTGATCCCTAAAGTTTGATATCAGAGGTTTCTAAAAATCTATCGTGATAGAGAGGTTGACTCAAACTGCTAAGTTCCTCAACCATGCATCTAAATACAGTCACATCTAGAATGGGTACTGCACAGCAGGCTGTTGGGGACATACATGGAGGCAGAGGTATTTGACGAGATGAGCCAGCCCTTATATGAGTTTTCCAACTATCTGATCAAAGTCTTTTGCTACTTGGGAACTTTTGCTTTTAGGCTTCAAAAGCAAAAATACTGGGACTTGCACTCACTCTTAAATGTAAACAACTCAACAAAATTTTTCTTCACTAACTTACATCTCAGTGGAAATAACATTTGAGAGGTCTCAAATGATCAAATGTAAAAATCATATTTTGACCTACTTAAGAAATAATACTTTCCTGTTCACTGTACAAACACAGACGCTAAAGTTGGATGAAATTTCTGCCAAGGCAAAGAGTTGTGAAAGCACATGTGTGCTTTGTGCCCCATTGTTTTGTACCCCAAGATCAAAACTGGACTTTTTTCCAGAATCCTGGAGGAACACAAATTTATTTCACCATCTAGATTTGTGCATTGAAAAACCAATGCTGAAAACCATCACTATGTCATCTACAGGATGTCCAGACAGTTGCCCCCCCAAAATAAATAAACATAATTGCTGGAAAACTATTTGACATTTGCCACTGTGTGGTTTAATGGACAAAATGCTAGACATGAGCAGTAAAGCCATGGGGTCAAATCCCTCTCAGCTATAAACCTCACTGTGTGGTCTTGGTTAAGTCATAGCTTTTTGACTACTTACCTCACAGGGTGGCCATGAGGATAAAATGTGGTAAATATTCATGCCACTGGCACTTGTCAGATAACAGTTGAAACAGAAGTGTGCTAAATAAATATAATCCTACAGTTTGAGAGCTGGAAAGTACTCCATACAAATACTTTTGAAGAGACTCATTATACACATTAGCAAAGATATTTATAGCCCAATCTTACCTAAATACTTATTTGGTGATACAGTGGCGCTAGAACAGGCTCCACTGAATCCCAGAATTATGGATCATCAAATAACGCAGGAAAGTTGTACAATACAAAAAGTGGTTATATGTTTAGGAACCAAACCTGTAAAAAATGTAAATGGCAAAGACAAAGTAGGTATATTGTACATAACGCAGAAGACTGAGGGTGCAATTTAGGTCAGTGCAACTCACCCCCTTTCCTACAGTGGCATGCAGAGGCTGGTGCCTGTCTGTGCACTAACCTCCCAGGACTGACACAGAACTGTCTTATGGCACTTTAGTAATACCCCTAGGTCAGCACAGGACCTGTGTCAGCATAACTGGGGGTTTGGATTGCAGCTTAACTGCCCAATGCTATTTCCAACATTATAGTATTTGGCTTCACCAATGGAGGCAACGCTGCATGCTATCATTGGGGGTGTGATCAAGAAGACTGCAGGAGGTGGTTACATATATTTTAACTTACTTTCTGGGAGGCTGCCTGATCACCTACATTTCTCCTTGAGCCTATGCTAGCCATGTCCAAGGTCTATGTCTTGGTCTATGACTGAGGAGAGCCAGGAGGCATTATGAAGGGATTTCAGAGATAGGATCTGCCCCCCAATCCACTCCTCTCTCTTTGACTTGCTCCCAGTTCATGATAGTTAAATAGAACCTCCATGTTTAAAAACAGTACAGTTTTGAATACCAGTTGCTTTGGGGAAGCTTGAAAAATAATGAGGAAGATCAATTTCTTTCATGCCCTCTTTGTTGGATTTTTATTTTCATGATCTTCTCTGGATATTTTGGGAGGGAAGAAAGAAAATTTTAACATCTTGCAGGAAATAATTTTTTTCTGATCACTTTTTGCCACAACTGAAGTATGAGATCTTTTAAAAATAAACTCCTTTTATACCATCAAAGTAATTACTTAAATATGAAAATCTCTATATTCATTTCTCTTTTTGACTAGGTATGACAGCACATATGTTATGAAAAATCTCCCACTGTTTTGAGGATCTTGCAACACCTACACTAAGTACAACAGGGAATGATAATTTCAGCTTTTATTGAGAATTTCTCATGTTTTTCTGGTCTGATACTAATTTTAAAGTTAAATAAGGTTTCTTTTCTTTCTTTATTTGACAAAATGGTGACATATCCATAAAAATAACAATTGCTAGTAAAATCTGTTTCATGGTTTCAAAATGAAGACAACCACCCTAAATCCTATATTTCATTCCCACAAAAATGTTTTCATGAAGTTAAATTTTCTTTTTTAAAAATCCCTTTGTTGTTAACAAAAGCTACTTCATATATCTCTTTGGGAGGGGCATGAAAGGGAGGGAGGACTGAATCTTATTTGCAGTCTTATAGTTCCTCAAATATAATTTGAGGTATATAGTTCCATTCCTCAAATTCTGTATATTTGTAAATAGATCTAAAGAGTTTGGTAAAATTGGATTGGAGGTGATGCTATCTATTGTCTTGCTTTTTTTAGTGTTTGTGGATATAGCATTTGCTGGCAGTGTCTTATAAAACAGCACAAGATGAAAGTATCTGAACACTTAGGTTGTCACCTTAGAACAAACTGTCACACATTTTTCTTCACACATTTGAAACCCAAGTTATCAACCTTAACAAGTGTTGTTATCAAAAGAATTTTGGTGCCTTTGTTCTTTCCCTTTTGCAAGTAAATTACACTTTTAGGATTTATTAAGACAAGAAACAATTTTGAATAGCAGGTCAAAACTCTCTGTGGAAAAATTCTCATTACTTTCTAGCCTGGAGCAGTATTTACCACTCCAACTTATCCATCTTTTCCCCTGTTTTTTATATATCTATATTTCCAGAATCTTGTTTCTGTGCCTAATGCTACAACATTGCAGCAGTTTGTTCAAAGCAACACTCTTTATTTTTGCTCTTAGCCAGTGCTATACAAACCCTGATCAATTATTGAAGTGTAAGCCCTGAAGTAACACAGCCATTACTGCAGCAGGCAGATAAAAATGGAACACTTTTAGCTACAGTATATTTACTTTCCAGTTTTCACAAACAAACCAACAAGTTAAACTACCTTGTCTTTCACTTTGTTTGATGTACTAATATTTCCTGCATGTTCAAAAGTATTTCTCTTCAAAACAAAGTTGCTGAACGTGTGATGGCGGCTTGTTTGTGGGAATACCTAGAGTCGACATTTGCATGAAACAGCCTTGAGATATGGAAATGGAAGCATTAAAGTTCACAGAAATCTAATACAAAAAAACTGCTATCTGTGATGCCATAAGAGCCACATTTCTTGCAAGCTCTTTGGTGTTTTAAGTTCAGCAAAGCGCCAAGCATTCGTATGGTAACGACATTAGAAACGATGCTGGGATGAAGCTAAAAACAACAAACATCACTGTACTCATTACAGATAAGGGGAGGGGGAGGATCAAATTAGAGGTGTAGAAAAATTCATATAAAAATCAGCTGCTAATCACTTGTGGACTTTTCTCTCTCTCTCTGTAGCTCAATCTTGAATTCACAAAGGAATGCCCATAATGTCATAATTTTTCCTTATTTAATTATACTGAGTCTATCACATGGAGACTACTACTTGAGGACTATAAGGATTCATCTCCTGATTTGGTTGCCTGTGCATCTGCAAGCAAAATATGTTGTGTATCTGAGTGTGTATTTTTCCCCCTCCTCAGTTTAAATGTCTGTTCTGGGTTTTAAGGACTCAATGTGATAGTGAGAATGACTGGAAGGATTCCAGATCTTAGCATACATACAATGTAGCAGAGACAAGAATGATGTCTGATGTTAACGAAACTAATAAAGTTTGACATTTGTGTTTTATCACTTCTACTACAAAGTGTGAGTTTGGAGAAATTGCAAAAACAGAACTTTAAAGCAGATCTTTGGAATAGGTCATACAGCAGATAGTTTTTACAAACTGGATAAGGACTTCTGAAATAAAAGGCTCACTTATTCTGTAGATTGCTCAATGTTTAGCGAAAAGTGAATTTGAGAAGGGCTGGCCATAATATTATGAAGATCGACGTGGTCCTTGTCCCTGGAAAATTCAAGGGAAGCACATTGTCAATTTATTTGATTACCATATTTCAGTGCCTTGTTGTAAAACATTTGGATTTTCTGCCTCTAAAAATGTTTTCAAATACTCTACTTTGAAGAATATTTTAGGACTACAACATAGGCTGCAATCCTAAAGACACTTTCCTGGGAGTAAGACCCATTGAACACAATGGGGCTTACTATTGAGTAGACATGGTTAGGATTGTGCTCTTAGATTCACTTAATTCTATAGTTCAGCAGATGGTAAATTTGTGACTACTGTGCTGCACTATCTTTCTATCTATCTATCTAGCTATCTAGCTATCTAGCTACAGTATTTATATACTGCTTTTCAACTGAAAAGTTCACAAAGCGGTTTACAAGAAAATGGAAAAATTAATAGCTAATTAATAGCTAATGGGTCCCTGTCCCAAAAGGGCTCACAATCTAAAATGCAAAATAACCAGCAGAAGCCACTAGAACAGACATTGCTGGGGTGTTCCCATTCAGACCAGCGTTTACCATTCCACAAAGTGGTTCCTAAGAAGTCTCTTCATTGTGTGATGAACTAGCCTAGTGACTTTTAATCACTGTGCTGTGGCAATCACAATGGTGTGCTGCAGATGGTCTGCAGATATGCCATATAACTTTTGGGAGAGGTACTTATTTTTAGGGCAACTGGGAGATTTCAGTTTCCTACCAACTCCATGGTGTCCCTTGTCAATGGTCAAACAACTGATGGTGTGCCTTGACAATTTTAGCACCATGTCAGTGTGCTGTGAGATTTAAAAGGTTGAAACTCACTGCTCTAGGCAGTTGCATCTGTAGCACACTGTCGCAGCAGATGTCATGTGCAGATTTCCTGGAAGATGCAACTGCTCAGATTCTCACATGATAACCATTGAGGGGCTTCAGCACAGCAGAACATCAGTGCTATTCAGACAGAAGGAGGTGCAACATTTTGACCTGCAGGCTCTGATTTTTACAAGACCTGATATAGTGGATAGTTGACAGTGGATTGTCTTAGGGTGCAATCCAGAGTAACTATGGGGAGTCCTTGCTCTGGTGTAAGAACAATTTGCTCTAGATTGTAAAATGAACTTCCCTTAGGTTTTCACTAGGTGGTGCAGTAACTATGGGTGCACATAATGTCTCTTTCTTGCTCCCATAGTTACTCTGAGTTGTAGGGTAAGGGCACAATCCTAACCAGGTCTACTTAAATGTAACCCCCATTGTGTTCAATGGATTTTACTCCCAGGAAAGTGTCTTTAGGATAGCAGCCTTAGGACACAATCCAGAGCAAATTCAGCCTGCTCTGACCTAACTGCACTCTCCTAACTATTCTGTATCCAGAGCAAAAAGTTATGTTGAATCCAGAGAGTCAGGAAGCCTGGGCTGCCCTAATTGCTCCAGAGCATGCTAAGTAATTGACACAAGGGGAAGACTTGCTCCTGAGGAGACACCCCTCAGATCACACTGAACAAGGAACAGCTGTGGTGCCTACAGTGGTGACATGACTCTGCACATCACCTGGTGCAGAAGTCTGTGCGTCATCCCTGGGATGCGCCCCCCCCTACCTGGACTGCGCAGTCACCAAAGTTGGCACCTGCGCAGTTGTTTCTGAAGCCAACCATCTCTGACACCTGCGCAGTACTTTTCTGAAGCCTTTTGGCTTCGGGGGAGACTGTGCAGGCGTCAGAGTTGGTGCCTGTGCAGTACTCTTTCTGAAGCCATTCGGCTGCCGCTCCGCCTCCTGAATGAGGCCGAATGGCTGTGCAGAGGCGCGGACTTTCTCTGCTCTAAGGAAGTCTCCTCTGAAGCTGTTCGGCATGCTCAGTGTGTTTCTGCGCAGTGCACCTCAGATGGCCGTTCAGGCCAGCTCCTCAGACAAGTGGCAGCTTTTGGCTGATTCTCCGCCTTGGAGCAGGCCTGAAGGGGGGTGCTGACGCCCGGGGCCTGCCAAAGGACAGTCAAACTCCTCCGGCACATCATCCCATATGGAGCGCATCCCCAATGCAGCCCACACCAGCCGCACCAGTCTGGTGACGCCACTGGGTGCCTGCCTTATAAGGAGTCCCTGATGAGATGCCAGTACATTCTACAGTGAATACAAGGGGCTTCTTGGAGTGGCCTGCTGTATCCTGAGCTTTGTGGGCAGCCGTAGTTTGTTCCATATCCTGACGTTGAGAGGCAGGGGTTGCAGCTAGGATGGCCAAGAACTCAGATTTTTGGTCAACACTGCCATTCTTACTCGGGCCTTATCATAGACCCCTATGGGTCTACTCATTACTATACCTGCTCCTGAGGTGGTATAACTCTGAGGGCTGGAAGAGGGCATTTCTGCCTTGGAAATAGGCTCTGGATACAGAGTAACTGCTCTGCCCTAGGCAATGCTAAACATGCCTTCAACTTGCCTCTCCTGAGCTGCTTAGGCTGCCCCAGTTAGGGCAGAGCAGGTCCACCTCTCTTAGGGCACCCTATCTTGCCTTGCTCTGCCCTAAGCCTCCTTCAGAGTAACTGGGCTGGAGCATCTTGCAGTTGCTCCAACCTAGTGTTAGATAGGGCAACCTAAGGACAGATTATGTGGACATAAGGACAACCTTATGTGGACAGATTAGTTGCTCTGGATTGTCCTGTAAGTCAAGCAGATATAAATGACAAACTTGGAAATAATCACATTCTCTTGGCAACTAATTTTGACCAATGGCAATAGAAATGGTTTGGGAACATTTTTTTTAGCATGATTTGTAATTTTCTGTTAGAAAATTGATCTATATGTTGAGTATTGTTCATTTGTGTTAATAACCATAACTATTGCTACTATTGTCACCCTCACCAATTAAGAAAAGATGATTCTTGAATTTTCAGGCCCAGTTACTAATTCCTTTGTAACGCAAAGTTTGTTAGGATTGGGCCCTTAGGCAAAGGTTACAATGGCTAGCTCTGAAATAGATGCAGGTGGCAATTCAGTCAAAGGCACTCCATACCACAGCCATCATCCAAGATGTCCAGCAGAAAAGGCTGACATCAATCTTTCGTTTGGCATCCCACTAGTCTCTCAAACATTTCTTTGGCATTCAACTAGTGTTTCTCAGTGTTTGCCCTCTGCCCACAATGTTTGCCCACTTAATGTTTGCTCACTTTCCATAGTCCACCTATGTGAAGTACAGGTGTCCCTCATTATCCACTAGGGTTTAATTCCAGAACCTCCCATGGATGAAAAAAATCAATATATAAAGAAAACAATGGAAAAATAGGTTTAAGTACCAACTTCTAGGCTTCTTGCTCCCCTTTGCTCCTAATGGAATAAGATTGTGCCTCAATATCTGCAGGGGTTTGATTCTGATAATGAAAAAATAGCATGATTGCTTGCATGACTGTGATTTGCTGTGGCCATTCGTGTTGAGTTAAATCCGAGTAAAAAAAATCAGTCTATAACAACGTTGGACTTGTACTACCAGAAGTAATTGGCAATGACATCTTCTGGATTGGAAAGCCAGATGCAATGCAACACACATCAGTTAGAGGCTCAGAAAGAAAAGGTGGGTTTTTTAGAGTGTGGCAAAGCATGTTTTAGAGCCTCTTATCTTTTTGTTGTGTCATCTTGGTTTGGAAACAATGCCATTGTCCCAGCAGAGACATATTAGAGCAACTTTCGGGAGGCTTCCCTCCACAAAAACTATACCAACAGCAAAATGATGCCCATTATATTCCTCTTAGCAAGGCATTTCAGAATGATACCAAGATTATGTGGTATCACTCCAGTGAGAGGCCTAGCAAAACCACACTCACTTATCCAATTCCCAGCATAAATAATTCATGGTTTCAATATCAAAACCACGTTGGAAATCAGATTGAAAAGGGTCAAGATCATAGGTTTCATTTAGGATATTTGGAGTTGGGTCACCACAGCACACTTATGATACAGTCCTAACCAACTGAGGCCAACACAACTCACCACCCATCCTGCTGTGGTGTTGGGAGGCCAGCAAATATTTGTGCACTGGCCTAATCCCACTCACAGGATTGACACTGATATGCCTTACGGCACTTTTGCAACATCCCCTGGGCAGAACAGGATTTGAGCCAGACAAACCAGAGGTTGGGATTGGACTGTCATTCACCTTATGCAAAGTTGATCACTGTAGAAAAAGTAAAGAAAATCATACAACACACAACTTATAGATGTTGTCATGATGGTCAATTGCTTAAAAATTGTTTAAAAAAGAATTTTAAAATTCATACTAGATAGACCTAGCAATGGCTACTAAGGTAGCAAAATATATCTTCCATATAAAATCTTAGAACACATCTACCACCAGGTGTTAAGGACAAATAATACAGAACAGGCATCATATTCATATCCTGCTTATGAGGCATATGGATAGCAACCACTGGAACACAACTACAGACTAGATGAACCACCTGATCAAGGAAAGCACTTCTTTTGTTCTTAACGTCATATACCTCCCAAATGTTGATCCCAAATGCTTGTCTATTGCTGGCTTCGTTTGCTGCTTTTTCTGTTTATAAACCTCCACTTATCTTCCATTTCTGTGCAATCCATGTAAATAACATACTCAAAGAACGCCTCCAGGACTTGCTTCAAGAAACCTTTATAGTTGAATCACTGAAGGTGAAGCAGCCAATTTGTTGATGTTGGTGTCTATGCTATTATTTTTAGAGCTTTTGGCTGTCAGCTCCTGTGTGGTGATTAGTATAAACCAATAACAAAACTTTGAGAAAGTGCAACAAAAAGAAAAAGAGCGAGATGGAATGAGAAAAGAAAAAAGTGATGTAAGCTTTCGTGAATCTTCTGTCTTTCTGAAGTACTGACTGAATTTATGAGGTGTGAAACTGAATCCCACAACCATTAACATTCAAATCACAATTCAAACATTAGGTCAGACTTCATAAAAACATGTTAGACCCCCGGATATTATAGCAAGTATTCAGCTCTCCACAATCTGGCAGTCAAAGAGATTTAGGGTGCAATCCTAACCATGTCTGCTCAAAAGTAAGCCCCATTCTGTTCAATGAGTTTTACTTTCAGGAAACTATCTTTAGGACTGCAGCCTCTGACTGAACTGTTCCAAAGTAGGTATATAACAATATTCAAAGTTATAAGATCTTAGTTTTAAGACTAAGCTAAAACATATACACCTAGCATTTCTCAAACTGTAGGTAAGGACCCACTAGGTAGGTCAAGAGCCAATATCAAGTGGGTCGTATAACATCAAGTTCAGCCGCCACTGAAAGCACAGTATAGAGCTGCTGGGCAGAATGGGTTCCCAATAAGAGAAAGGTGTGATGCTTTGCCTTGAATAGGTGGACTTTTGGCTGAATGCAGCTTAGGTTTGAAGCCTAAATGGATGATGGGCACAATCCAGAGTACCTACGAGAGCGTAAGAGACATTACATGCACCTGTAGTAACTTGTTCTTACTCTGGAGCAAGGACTCCCCATACTTACTCTGGATTTCACCCAGTGTCACTTTATTATCAGAATATGACATCACTTTCAGGTTAATAAGATCACTCCTGGTAATTCCCAATAGGCTGTCATTCTAAAACATGGGTCTTAGAGCTAAAATGGCTGAGAACCACTGACCTAGAGTCATGACATGTTTTTGGTAGTACCCGATCTACCTGCAGTTTTCATGATGTCAGACATCCTGCCTCCGCTCAGGAAAGCCTGTCATCATTCTTGGGATTTCATAGGATTCTGGTGAGAATAGTTGTTTGCACACACCAGCTATGGACAGGAAGGAACTTGTAGGCAAGAAAAAAACACCTGAAAAAATAAACCTCCGCAACTGACAACAATTTCTTGGGCAATATGGAATCAGACATTCGCTCCGCAGGTAGAAGAAGAGACAGCATCCCACAATAGTTCTTGCGGCATCACACCTCTCATCTTGCGGCATCACAACATTCTAAGACAGCTGGAAGTGAAAGCTATACTCCCTCCTCCCTGATACAGAGTTTGAAAAAGGTTTAGGAATATAAATCTTACTATGCCTCAGCAAGCATGATGCAAGGAATTAATGATATATGTTGCATGCATTTTTTAAAAAGGTAGAAAATTTGTTCATAAAAAATGAAGCCAGTTGCCACAAAGCATTGGGGTCATTGTAAGATCATGGTTAGGATTTAGGACCTCATGAGGAGCTTGCCCCAGGCAGTCCAAGCTAGCAGTGTAACACTGTACAATAGAGAACTAATGATGCTACCTTGCAAATAGAGAGTAATTAGAAGAAAAATCAATACAGTTGCAAGCTATACAATGTTTCCCTTTGTTTAACCCGTGCAATCCTACAGCTATTTTGCTAGTCAACATAAGGTGAAAGGCCCTGGAAAAATCAAGTTACTATTTTCAGTTAGCCTTTAATTCAGGTGTTTACATCCCAATGTAGCACAAATCCCCACACAGCAATGCAATGGGGCTGGTGTAAGCTACACTGCAACCTGCATGGAAAGTGGTGACTGTAGTCCATCTTGTGGTAAGAGGGCATTTGTCCTCTTGCCCCAGCAGCTTTAATGGAGCAATCTGGTCTTTCTCTAGGCCATTTACAGCTATCACTGTCCAATCCTGTCAAGGATCTACAGCAGTAAATCTTGTGATTCACTGCTATAGGCCCTGTTGCAGCAGTGCAAAAGCTGAATCACCATTAAGCACAACGAAGCTGCTGCTAGAAATGGCAAATAATACTTCATGCTTTCCAGCGTTGTTTAGCTACCATGTTGGTCCAGGTAGGGTGGTAGGAGTGGGAGAGGTTCAGGGCAGGGAATGGGGAGTAAGCTGGAGGGAGCTGACAACAAAGGAACATCCTATGTGTGAATTTTCACCTCCTTGATTGTTTTCTCTCTTCAGTATTATGCCAGTAAAATAACTTGCATGGTCTAACTCTAACAAGTCCCACAGATGATCAGGTGATCTACCAAGAGAAAACTTAAAACATTTTTTACTTACCACTCAACGGCCATCTCGATCAACCCACCACCATAGCGTACAACTTGTGCTGTATTGATGTGGCTGCGTGCTATAGTGTACTGGGGATAGTACTGAGCTGCGAATAAACCAAATCAAAGGAACTCCCAAGAAAATGTTTTGATCAAAGAAATTGTTTTATCGTAGGCACATGTATACACATTTGTGGTAATGATGAGAATTATTGATTAGTTAAAAATGTGTGCCCCCAAATCCAGAGTAACTATGGGACCACGTAAGAGATTCTATGTGCACCTGTAGTTACTGCACCACTCAGTGAAAACCTATGGGAAATTCATATTGGTTTCCAGAGTAAATTGTTCTTACACTGGAACAAGGACTCCCTCTAGTTAGTCTGGATTTTGCCCTCAGAGATTCACCCATTAAAGACATCTTGGGAATATTGTGGAAAAGTTGAAATATTCCACTATTTGTATCTACTCTGACAACAAATGTAGTTTGAATGAAATGAGAAATTCCCCCTGAATGCAGAACTTAATGCAGAACATACTATGTACAAAATTCTATATCTAGGCTGTTACAAATCTCTTGACTGCACCATAAATATTCTCATGATCTTATGACATATGACCTACTGTGCACACATTGAAGAATGACTAATTTTGAATATTCATTATTATCGTATGTTTAAAAACATTTTAATGTCACGCAGAAATAAAAGCTATTCACGGGCCAAAGCCCAGTCACTTAGGTTTGCAATGGATTGATGATAGTACATCAAAATGTCAGCAAATCTGTATTTACCTAGTTGGATGAAGAAAATCTGACAAATACTATTTGAGATAAGTGGCATTTTCTCCTAATTGTTTTCAGATGGATGGATGAAAACCTAATGCCCTCCTACTTTGGTGGAGCCCTAAATGGTTTAACAATTCATGTATATACAATGCAGTGGCAGACATACTAAATGGAAGATCAAGCAACACAGCTTGCTATAGGAGCATCTCGCTGATTAGACAGACAGGTTAAATGTGTGTGAGTGTGCAAATATCTATACACACAAATGTGAATAATATGTGTGGGAAAACTTTTGCCATTTTCCCTGTATCATTTTTACTTATAGCATGACTATATTATTTCTGAAAGATATAAATGTTTGGAAGATTTCATTTTCAGTTATCTTAAAAACCAATCTAATTAAATCACAGTCTTTTAAAGGTACTTTTGCTGATATTTAAATTTAGACTAGACCAGGATGGGCAAACATTTTAGCAGGAGGGCAATATCAACTCTCTGACATTGTGTTAGGGGTGAGGAAAATTGATTTACTTTTCAAATTGTAATAAATTAACATAAATTTATATAAATAAATTAACAGCCAAATCCAGAGCAATTAATCTGTCCGCATAAGAGCCCTTGGGTTGCCCTATCTATGAGTAGGGTGGAGCAACTGCAAGATGCTCCATCCCACTTACTCTGGAAAAGGCTTAGGGCAGAGCAAGGCAACACAGGGTGCTCTAAGAGAGGTGGACCTGCTCTGCCCTAGCTGCTCTGCCCTAGGCAGTTCAGGAGAGGCATGTTGAGGGCATAGTTAGCACTGCCTAGGGCCCCAGGTGTCAGCACACCCATTCGGGCCTTCTCCAAGGCGGAGCAGCAGCCAGAAGCTGCCACTCGTGCTCGGAGCTGGCCCGAATGGCCATCTGAGGTGCACTGCACAGAAACACACTGAGCATGCTGAACGGCTTCAGAGGAGACCTACTTAGAGCAGAGGAAATCTTCTTCTGCACAGCCATTCAGCCTCGCTCAGGAGGCGGAGTGGCAACCTTTAGAGCTGAATGGCTGCACAGAGATGCACAGTGCATGTTCAAAGTCTTGGACATGCACAGTGCGTGCCTCTGCACAGCCATTCAGCCTCGCTTGGGAGGCTGAGCAGCAGCTCCTCGCTGCCTTTCCACCTCCTGAGCAAGGCTGAATGGCTGTGAAGAGGCGTGGACTTCCCCCGCTCTAAGTAAGTCTCCTCAGAAGCTGTTCAGCTTCAGAGGAGACTACGCAGGCATCAGAGTTGGCACCTGCGCAGTTGCTTCTGAAGCCGAATGGCTTCAGAAGAGTATTACAAAGACACAAACTCTGATGCCTGCGCAATGTCTACTTCACAGGCACCAACACTGATGCCTGCACAGTCTCCTCTGAAGCCAAAAGTCTTCAGAAAAGTACTGTGCAGGCGTCAGAGGTGGTGCCTGCGCATTACTATTTCTGAAGCCAGTTGGCTTCAGAAGCAACTGTGTAGGTGCCAACTTTGGCAACTGCACAGTCCAGGTAGGGGGTGCACACATCCTGGGGGTGAAGCACAGACTTCTGCACCGGGTGATGCACAGAGTCGCGTCACCACTGCAGGGACCACAGCTGTTCCTTGTTCAGTGTGATCTGAGGAGTGTCTCCTCAGGAGCAAGCCCTCCCCATGTGTCACTTACTTAGCATGCTCTGGAGCAGTGAGGGCAGCACAGGCTTCATAACTCTCTGGATACAGAGTAGTTAGGAGAGAGAAGTTAGGGCAGAACAGGCTGAAGTTGCTCTGGATTTGGCCCTAAGTCCCCTACTAACTGAGCCAGAGGCACTCTTTCAAGTAGGCATTGCTCTTTTATTTAGCAGGGATAGAGTAACTGGCCCTCCTCTCCCCAGCAATGTCAAACACAACAGAAGACAGGAGAAACCTCCAGGAGGATCTGGATAAACTGGAATACTGCGCTGTAACAGAAGGAATTTCAACAGGGAGAAGTGCAAGGTTCTGCACTTAGGCAATAAAACAAAAAACACAGGAATAAAATGGGGGATGCTTGGCTTGGCAGCACAACATGTGAGCAAAATCTTGGAGTCGCCCTGGATCACAAGCTGAATATGAGTCATAGTGTGATGCATCTGCAAAGAAGGTATATGCCCTTTTAGGCTATGTTAAGAGGACTGTAGCATCCACGTTGTGAGAAGTTACAGTTCCTCTTTATTTTGCATTGGTGAGACCTTGAGTACTGTGTTCAGTTCTGGGCACCTCACTTGAAGAAAGATGCAGCCAAACTGGAGCAAGTCCAGAGGAGAGCGACAATAATGATCAGTGGGATGGAAGGGAAGCCCTATGAGGAAAGGTTGGGGGAACTTGGGATGTTCAGCCTGGAGTAGAGGAGGCTGGGGGGAGACATGATTGCCCTCTTCAGATACCTGAAGGGCTGTCATATGGAGGAAGGGGCTCATTTGTTCTTAGCTGCTTTGAAAGCAGAACTAGAACCAATGGGTACAAACTGCAAGAAAGGAGATTCCAGTTGGATATCCGGAAAAAATTCCTGACAGTGTGGGCTGTTCAGCAGTGGAACAGATTGCCAAGTGTGGTGGTGGACTCTCCTTCACTGGAGATCTTCAAGCAGAGGCTCGATTAGCACCTGTTGGAGATGCTCTAGGAGGATTTCCTGGTACAGGCAGGGGGTTGGACTAGATGACCTACTAGGTCCCTTATTCTAAGATTCTATGATTTAGGCAGTCTGCACTCACACACATTGCATTCAGTCACAGACACACATAAACACACAAACACACATACATACAGCATGCACTCACTCAGACACACACAAATAAACAAACACACACCATGCAATCACTCAGACACACACACAAAACTCACCTTCAGGCCGTGTGAGCTCTCACCTTCCTGCTGAAGCGCTTGGAAGGGGCTCCTGCAAGGTGTTCGTTGGAAGCACTTTGCAAATGTCCAAGGTCCCAGGGCATGCTGTAGCGGCCATGGGGTGGTGGTGTGTGGTGGTGGTGAGCAGTGGCAGGCGGTCATATGGGGGCTGTGCAGGAGGCAGAGGCAGCTGGAGAGGCAGGGTTGGCCGGTGAGGCTCTGTAGGCGGTGCGGGAGAGCCGGGGCTGGCCAGCAAGGCTGCGGGGGGTGCAGAGGTAGCTGCAGGGGCTGTGGAGCCCCAGGACAAGCCGCAGCCAAGGAGAAGTGGTGGGGGAGGTGGCGGTTGCACGCTGGGTGCCCCTACAGCCTACAGGAGAGCCTGCCGTGCCTCGCTGTGCAGCTCCTCCTCCTGCCTCTTCTCAGCTCTCTCCTCCATTGCAGGCCGGATTTGTGGCAAGGCCAGGGGGATTTTCTGCCACCTGATTTCCGCACATCTAAAGCACTCCAGGAAAGCCGCAGACACTTCAGAAGCCTGGTAGGCTGCTAATTCCGGAAAGGGGTAGTTCCAGAGAATGTCCAGTAAAAGAGCCATCTGGTCAGCCTGTCCAAAAGCCATTTTTTTAAAAAAACTTCAGGGACCTATTTGTGCAACAGCACAATCCTTATTTTCATTAGTGCCCAGAGCCTTCTAGTCAGGGTGACCATCTGTCCTCTTTCTCCAGGACATGTTCTGCATTTTAACCTTGTGTCCTGGGAAAAATTTCCCCCATTTCCTTATGAGCAGGCAGCATCCAGCCTTCTTGTAAATCATACATTATATGTATTAAATTGCATATTTTATTTTTTAAATTTAATAATAAGCAATATAGAGTTTAAATCACATGAAGTCAATATATGTATTTGTGTTTTAGCTTTTATATTGTCATGTCCTACATTTGTCTTCGGTCTCCTACATTTCAGAGGGACCTTGTCCACTTTTTTCATTTAATTCATACAGTCACCTTGCTGCTAGTGCTCGCTGCCCAATGTCTGCTGCCCAGTGGTGCCCACTAGTGCCCAACCATGCCTGGAGCCCACAAATATTCTGGAAATTTTACTCCTGCAATGGTGCGATCATTCTGCTAGTAAATAATACAAATTAAAAAATAGAAACTTGCAAAATGAATTCAAAGTCCCATTTTTAAAGCAATCTCATTTGTAGTGACAACCTACATTATAAATGTGGGAAGAGAACCAGTATTTTAACTAAAATGTGTTCAGTTGTGCATTTGGTGAAATACATAAAAATCTCCGAAGGACCGACAGTAAGGTGCCCAAATTCATTTCACTGGTAACATAAGGTAGGTTGGAGTGAAACCCAGCCATGAAACTCTAGTTCATTAATTTTCTACACCAACTGTCTCTTACTGTTTCCATCCACATAATAAGCAAGGCCATAAAATACTTTCCTTCTAATACTTTGAATACTGTACTGAAAGATATTCATGAGTGTACAATATTATTGACAAAGATATCACCCTGTTTCAGAAATGAGGAGATAAATGCACATTTCAAAGAATATGAGATTAATAGATTGCTATATGTTTCTGAGGTGATATAATTGGCATGCGGTGGTCTCTGCCAATTGATGACCAGACAGCTAGAGTACACTAAGCCAATAAGCAGAATCTACCATCTGGAGTTGGAGTCAATGTCTGTGGATCGAGCAATGCAAGACTCAGCCTGCCCTACTGGGATTTTTAGACAGTTCTCTGGACTCCCCCAAGTGTCAGACTTGTTCATGAGATAACAAGTTAACATTTTACAATTTCATCTGCTCAGAAATCAGGTTCCTCAATCACTTACACCACAATCATATACCAGTACGTATTTACTCAGAAATGCCTTACTCTATGCAGTAGGGCTTACATTCAGATAAATCTTCTGCATGCTTACTCAGAAATAAATCAGTGAGTTCTATGGAGCTTACTCCTGGGTAAGTATGCTTATGATTGCAATCCTTGTCTGATGGTGTATCATGTGGGTTTGGTAGGGACCAAGCTGGCTGGGAGATAAGTAATGAAAAACCTGATTTACCTCTCCTGCACCCCTGTAATCTCCTATGGATCTACTGGTTGGTACTGGCCTGTCCGCTGGCACCAGGATGTTCCATGCTGCTGCAATGTGTCTTTCAGCATATTTGAGACTGTCCATGTGTCCCTCTTACCAGAGGTACCCACCTTAGGATTGGACTGTGAGCTGAATACCGTACTTCAAGGTTTATCAAACTGTGAGTTGAGACCCACTATATGGGTCACAAACCAATTTCAGATGGGTCCCCTTCATTCAATATTTTATTTGTATTAGACTTGGTATTACTATGGTATGTGAATACATTTGGTGAAATGTTTCAGAGTGTATTTTAATAGGCTATTATGTATAAGCTTTTAACAATATAGTAAATGAGATTGCTGGTAAGTATGAGTAGAATTGCAACCCAGGATTGTTAAAAATTTTCCTGCTTGATAATGTCACTTTTGATCATGACATCACTTCTGGCCAGACCTGACAGATAGATTCTTATTCTAAAAGTGGGAAAAGTTTGAAAATCACTGCACAACATGGAATGGATTAAAAATAAATAAAATCAATTATGCCGGTCCACTGCCTAACCTCCTAAGGAATGGGGCATAAGTACCCTTCGGCACTTTTGATACACCCCCAAGTCAGCACAGGACTTATGCCAAGGCTTATGCTGGCCTAGCTGGAGCTTAAGATTGCAACCTGACAGCTACAACCTGTTATTGTTATCCAGCAGTGGTGAAAGCAAATGAAACATCACATATAGTAAAGTCAATCCAATATGAAATGAACACACTCATTTTTTTTCTCACAATAACCAAAGTTATAGCATTTTATGATAAATTATGTGTCTGACATTCAACATACTGTCTGACAAATAGCTCTGATGCACATATTAAAACAATATATTTCTATTTCAGAAAACATACTCCAAAATTGACCGTCAGAAAGTATCCAAGCAATCAGGTGGACATTTGATGTTCTACATATTTATAACAAATATAAGAAAAAAATGAAGTGAAATTACTTTTACAGTATTGTCAAAGAAAGCATGAATAATTCCTTTATGGAGATATGGAATTTCCAAATATAACAACAACAAAAAGAATTGCATAAAAATAGACTTGATAAAAGAGTAGATAAAAATCAAAGAAAAGGGATAGTATTATAAATGTATAGTCTTCATGAGTTTATATATGACTCTCTCCCTCTCCGACACTGATGTTTTTATATCCCACATTTTTCCCGTCTACACTCATCAAAGTGGACTGGAAGACAAGTACTTTTGGCAGCTAAAAGGCACAAACTGTCTATTTAAACATAGACTAGCAATATTAGTTTAAACAATAAGAAATCTAGAAGCGAATCCTAGTGAAGTTCTTTGCCAAATGATCTTCACAACTCTGTGCAGGAAGATGCGTCTGGTAAGTCATAGGATTCAGATGGCAAATCTATAAATATATATGTGATAGATCTAAACAAGGCCCTGTGTTGCACATTACTGTGTTATATATGGAAGATGGCTTCCACATGGTCTCATCCAACCATGTCTATAGAGAAAAATAACAGAGACAATGAAATTGTTGTTCCTACCTATTCCAAAAATATCAGTATGGTAAAGAATATCTGCTTTTGGCTGACATGAATTGTACCATTTTTATAGACATTACTGGGATTACAGCTTGCAGAAGGAACTCCTACACCATTCTAGAACCATGAAAATTGGGACTAAGGCTACAATCCAAAGTAACTACAGGACCTTTTACACTAACGTATTTACGGTGCCACACATGGGAAACCTATGGGAAATGAATAGAGCAATCCAGAGTAAGTGCCTCTTATGTCTTCCCATAGTTACTCTGAATTGTATGGTTTTAGAAATATAGTTAAATTAAATAGTATCCTTTATCTGTCTGAAATTTATTTATTTATTTATTTATTTATTTATTTATTACACTTCTTTGCATGGAAAGATGGTCAGATTATGAATTATTCTAGGCAGGGATGTGCTGAGACTCATGACTTGGACTCAAATGCATTTTTTATTACTCATATAGACTTGAAAATCTTGTGCCAAAATCTTGGGCATTGATTCATGATTTGGGGGTTCTCCCATAAAAATTGAAATTTTCAAATAGATTTATGTCAAGATTTGCTTTTGTGTGTTTGTAACTCAGTTTTGCGTATGTGCTTCCTTTTTTGCCCTTTCACCCCACTTCTGGAGTTTGAGCACAATTCTAACTATGATCAAAAGTAAGCCCCATTCTGTTCAATGGGCCTTACTCCCAGGAAGGTATCTTTAGGATTGCAGCCATAGACTCGCTTTTCAAAAAGAATCAGATCTGAGTCAAATTGGAAAAAAAGCTCTGAATGATTTGCGACAGCAACTGTTGTGAGTTGTTGTTGGGGGGGGGGGGGGGGGTCAAGTCCGGCATATCCCTGGTGCTAGGCCTAAAAATGATCTTCACATTGTGCTTCATGAATCATATTCATGTTAGTTTAGTTTTTCTATCTAGTTTGTCAAAAAAATTATACTGTATCCAAATTAACTTCTATAAGCACAGAAACCTTTGCTGATCGTCAGTTATTGTGACAATACTGGTGAACTGTTAACCGAAGAGATGGAGAATTTCACCACTTTTTAGTTCAATATGTTTTTGTTTAGGATGAAGCAAGTAAAGGACACAATGAAGATGGATGAGCACTGTCCCTGCAGGCACCTATATCAAAATAGATTGTCTAGAGATTGCTCTAAAAGCTTTCCCAGTATGATTGCTAAAGAGCATACTATCCAGCAACAGATCAACAAGTAGAAAAACAAAAAATCAAGTTAAATTGGTTAAAGTTAAATGTTTTTATCCAGAAGGAAAACAGAAATCTATCTATCTATCTATCTATCTATCTATCTATCTATCTATCTATCTATCTATCTATCTGTAAACAATTATCAACAAAAGAAATGGCACAAACTAAACTTACTAACAACTAGTACTGTCCTGAGCTAACCATCCACCTCTGATTGTTTACATTTTAAATTTGCAGAACTTCATATTAGCCATTTGGTTTGTGTATTAAAAATCCATGTTAAACAAGGTTGGACCTGCATATTCTTAATTTTTCACCATTTTTTAATAGAATTTTTTTCCACTATTTTTATAGAAATGGTGAAACTGAAAGCATGAAGCCAATTAGTGCTTGGCTAGGAGGAGGTCACTGGAAACTTAAGCCTTTCTGAGATTTTTAAAGAATGAGTTATAAGGAAAATAAATAAACAACAAAACAAATAAAGCCATTACTTCAGAATAAATTATTAAAGGGTTGCAGACATTTATAAATATTAACCAGTGATCATGATCACATTGAACAAGCTCTTTATAATTTACTACATTTCTGCGGTAACAGTATTATCTGATTATTAGACTACAGTTGATATACGTACATTCAAAATAATTTTGAACACCCATCCAATTAAAGGAACAAAGAAGATGAATATTTCTGAAGCACATTAACCTCCGAGGTTACAGAATATAACCACATCAGATTCAGAGTGATCTAGAAGAGACCAGCAGAGCAAAACCGAAATGTAAAAATAAACAAGTGAAGAGCAATTTTCCTGCTAAAATGCATGATATTAAGATAACGTCATTGCCAAAATTGGGGCAAGTCAACAAACTTCAATGCCATTTACATGCCATGCAGCAGAATGAAACCCTCAGACTAGGAAATGGTATTGGTATTAAAAAAAATCACAGATTCCTCAGTACAGTTGGACTACTTCAAATGTGCAACAGATTCATGAAAATTAAAATATGCATGCTTCCCCCCAAAAGGTACACAACAGTTTAAATAGAGCATGCAACTCCACCCACAATTCCACTTGCAAGTGGATCCTCCATTACTAGATTATACATCTATGGATTTGGTTTCACACAGGTCCTCTGGAAGTGACCAGAGTTCCAGTTAACTTCAGGGGCCATAAAAAAAAAGAGGACAAGGCCCCCCAAAGTGTAGGACACTCCCCAAAAATGTATGACATGACAAAATAAAGTCTTGAGGCTGCACTCCTAAACACACTTTGCAAGGAGTAAGGCCCAGTGAACACAATTGGGCTTACTTCTGAATAGACATGGACAGGATTGTGCTCAAAAATACTCATCTACATTGGTTTAATGTGCCTAATTTAAACGTTATATTACATAATAGCAAAAGAGTACCTGCATTGTAGGAGCAAAATTCCCCCATATGCCATTCCCCCATCCTCAACATCACCTCCTGTGCAATTTTCCCCATGCACATAATCCCCCATGCGCATCATGCCCCATGCACATAATTTCCCCCTGCGCATCATTCTCCCCTGCGCATCATTCCTCCCCTGTGCATCAACCCCCCTGCACATCAACCCCCCTGCGCATCAACCCCTCTCTGCACATCAACCCCCTGTGCATCAACCCCCCTGCACATCATTCCCCCGCACATCAACCCCCCTGCGCATCACCCCTCTGTGCATCATTCCCTCCTGCACATCATCCCCCATGCATCATTCCCTCTCCCAGCGCATCAACCCCCCCTGCGCAATATCCCCCATGCGCATCATTCCCCCCATGCGCAACATCCCCCGATGTGCATCAACCCCCCCATGTACAACAGCCCCACATGTGGCAACAACCCCCATATGCAGCATCCTCCCCTGAATCCCCTACATCCTCCCCAGCATCCTCCCCAGGGGATGCAACAGGCACCAAGCTAGTGCATCTCCCCCCCAATATACACCAGATACATGTTGCATCCCCCCCAACATGCACCAGGCACCGAGCACCAAATTGGCTGGATGTTGGTCAGTCTTCCATGTTAAGTTTAGAACAAAAACATGTTGCACCCCTTTTCAGCCCATTAAGGGTCAAATTTCTCCACATTGGTTCTTGGTGGGTGTTCAGGTGACAGACGGAACACTCTCCCCGAATTTCATGCTTCTAGGTCTGGGGGTTGGGGCAGAGCATCCCTTAGTCACCGATTCTTCAATGCAAAGTACAGTGGTGCCTCACATAAAGAGCTTACTTTGTTCCAGAGGCATGCTCTTTAAGTGAAATTTCTCTTTAAGTGAAGCAGATTTTTCCATAGGAAATAATGGAAACTCAGTCGATTGGTTCCAGAACCCCAAAAATATTCATATAAAAATATTAACTGGATGTAAAAATGATGACAAAACACTGCAACTGAATTCAAAACATGCATTCAATGTGAAGTCTACTTAGGCTGCAATCCTAAAGACACTTTCCTGGGAGTAAGCCCCATTTAACACAAAGGGGCTTCCTTCTGGGTAGACATGGTTAAGAAGCATGTCCTAGAAAACGAGGACATCCAGTCACCTTGCCTCCAAACGGAGGCACCTTGCCTCTTTCTGAAGATCAGAGAAAATGTGTGACAGTCACCAGCCTTGGTGAGCTTCATAGTGGCCATTTCTGGCCAAAAATATGCAACTTTTGTTTTTCCAGGGAAAACCAGAAGTGAAGCATCTTTGGCCTCAGAATGCCCAAAACTGCCAAAACAAACAAACAATTTCCTTTTTCCCCTGGATCCAGAAGTCAAGTTCCTTGGGCAGAAACAGCCATTATAATGTCCATAAAAACAGTGGATGTTGTACACTGCCTCTTTGGCTTCTTTGAACTACCTGTAATCATTGATTTTTTTCTGCCTAATCATGGATTTGTTTATCTATAAAAATCAGAATCCATGGGGGTTCTGAGATCTGATCCCCCACAATGTCTAGGATCCACCTGTGTTCTGTTTATGGTCCAGAGTAAGCTTAAAATGGGAGAGTGAAGCTGCTGTTCCCTCTTTTTGCTCAGTATGTCATGAAAGCTGACAAATAGATGTCTTTAAGAGCTGTGAGCCCTATTTGAGGTCTGGTTGGACTGAGATACTAAGGCAGCAATCCTGAAGACATGTTCCTGGGAGTAAGACCCATTGAACACAATGGTAGATTGTGTTCAGTAGATTGGTTAGGATTGTGCTCCAAAGTGGACAATCAAGTCAAGCAATAGGTGAGGAGTTTTTCTCCAACTGACAAAACATGCTGATTTTTTTAAAGCTCTTGCTAATGCAAGCTGATAATAGGTACTACCTTGTTGGGAAGATAACAGTGTTCTATGCGCATGCAGGTCACATGCCCATGGAGGCATTTTCGGACAATGCTGGCTCGATGGCTCTAGAAACAGGATGAGCAGTATACCGTAGAGTTGGTCACAACTAGCAGGGCAATATGCGGGGGACACCTTTACCTTTAACTTTACCTTTAGATACTTATCCTCACATTAAGTTTTATTTACATCTATAATGCAGAAAGGAAACTTTTTTTAAACTGTGCCTCTGACAGCCCTCTTTGCAGTAACTGTAATAATAAAAAACATTTTCCCCAGGACATAGATGATTATTTTCTTGGGAGCCAGGTTAGTGGGAAGGAGGAAGAGAAAGCATGAAGTCCATAATCTCACAGTGATATATGATAGAATTAGTTTCTTGTCAGTTTCCATGACAGTACTTTAACACTACAATTTGCAGTTCAGCTCTCTTGAAAATGATGGTTCACAGTAAGTAAGATCAAGGTGACAAAAAAGTGTATGCAACATGAAGGTAGCTCTTATATGTTGCAGAGTGGTCATTATTCAGGAAGTACATGTTATCCCTTCTGTGATCTTATTTATTTTCTGCCTCAAAGCAACATTCATTGCCACACATCCAAATGTAAACATATCTCAGCTACTACAAGAAAGGAGGGTTAATCCTATGCTACAAATTTCAAAGTGCAGTAGTGCAAGATTGAAATGTTTGATGTCACAAAGAAAACACTGAATCAGCTAGTTAATCCAAGAGAATAAACTAGACATTTCTTCATTATTTGAAAACTCTGCCAACATGGACATTTTGCTCAATAGTCCTCCAGCCAGAGAGTTGCCCGCACCATGTAAATTCACTCCTCTCAGTTCTTTAAGTATGGCTAAGAGCATTTAAGATTACATAGTGAGCTATTTATATATCAAGTTAGTATTACTGATTTGTTAGCTATGGCAATTTCACACAGAAAGCCTTTTGTTGGAAATGAATTTCTCATGTAATAATTAGTGGTGGAATATTACCCCAAACAGGTGTCTGTAGCCTGTCAAAGTCAGAACAGGTGATTTAGAATTAGCGTATTAAAAGAACTGTGAATTAGCGAAGCAAAAACGTGTTAATTTTTTGTTCCATCTGTTAATATGAATTCACTGCCAAATATTTTACTTTGTAGAACTGTGTGCTGGGGATTGGCAAGAACATACACTATAAAAAAAAGTTTAAAGGCCTGAATGTTTAAAAATCATGACATACGTTACTGCAAAAATAACTTCTACATTTTAAGCAGGAATTTTTTTTCTTTTGTGTCTTTTGAAACTTCCTAGTACAGATCACCATACATTTTTTTAAGAACAAAAACATGCAGCCAAACCTCATGGAAACAGGCTTTATATCTGAAATTTCAGTCATGCAAACAAGAGTTTTATTATTAAAAAATAAAAAGTAAATCTCTACTTCTAGGTCACAAATACAGAGCTGAAAAAAAAAAACATTTGTCTCATCTCTTACACTGAAATGAAACTTCCACACATGCAGGACAATTTACATCTGAATAGCAGGTGCTGGAGAGCTTGTCATAAAATACTTGGTGCTATTCAAAGGGGTCTGATTCAGAGAGGATGCTGAGTTTGGCAGCCCTTGAACTGATCTAGAAAAGCAATTCTGATGTTTTTGTTTTTAAGAGTCAAGTGGTGTTTTGACCTTTGGCAAGATGAAGACATACATCTTGGAAAGAAATGAAAATGAAAGCCACGCCATTCTCCAAAATGGCCCTCTTCAATTCCAGAGAGGTAATTTCACTTTTATTATAAAGGATAAGGCATGTTTGGATTATCTAGGGAACAGATTTTTCAAGAAGTCATATGCAACATTTTGTCTCATATCTAGAAAGATTCAATTTGACCTACAAATATACAATAGTAGAACACGGTCGATAAGTCCATATTTACTCCAGGCTTCCAGGCAATTCCTAGATAAGAAGTGAATGTGGCTACGAGCCCAATCCTATGCATGTTGATTCAGATGTAAATACCATGGGGTTTTTTTCCCAAGTCAGGTTTGCTAGGATAATGGCCATAACATATTTACTGAGTAGTACAATGTTACTCTAATTTACGTCACTGTGATGTCTCTTCTGGAGCAACTTATTGAGTTTTGCACAGGGCTACATGATCAATAGCAATGCCACTGAAGGGGAGGAACAACACTATGGGGGAAGAGGCAGACAAAGGGGGGGGGGGGTGATGCTGACAAGGTGCTGGGAGATTATCAAGTGAGCTGCCCTTTTAGCAGCTCTGCTTCAGCCATGGCATCACTTTACTAACCATCTCTCAGCTCCTGAGCTGTGAAATGAAGCTGTGGGTGAAGTGGTGATGCTGAAAGGGTGGCCCTCCCATGTCTTGAAAATGCAGGTTTTCACATTTTCTCTTCTGTTATTTGCAGCTAATGAGTTCCTAAGTGACGACAAAGTATATATAATAAATGGTGGGGCATAAAGATTTCCCACGCTTTGAAGGGGTATAAAAAATGAACAAAGCTATCTAGAAAAAAACTATATATATATTTCTGAAAAGTACGTAAAAAGCAGTTTTGTTATAATTTCTAAAAATCATATCAAATGGTGCCTGTCCTTGGCATCTCTGGGTCATCTCAGGCAGAATGGCATTGATTTCCTACCTGATCCTTTCATTCAAATCCTCAAGAGATTGAGAACAATGTTTGAAATCTTTTCCTTTAGGTATCCATCTGCAGATAAGGTTTGGGGACAAGGTTTATAAACAAAACTGTTATTTATGTTTAAAATAAAGCTTAAGGTAAAGCAGGACAACACTCACAGGGTGTGGTGTTCATCCACATGTCCAAGCTGAAGAACCAGTGTTATCCAAAGATGCTTCCATGGTCATGCTGCTGCTGCCCGCACATGCATGGAACAGTGTTACCTTCTCAACAAAGTGTACCTCTTTATCTACTTGCGTTAGCACGCTTTTGAACTGCTAGGTTTACAGAAGCTGGGCTAAAGTCAGAACTCACTCTGTCTTGCAGTACTTGGGTCTCTAACTGCTGACCTGCCTATCTTCAGGTTGACAAGTCCAGCACCTTTAACCACTGAGCCATTGCAGCCCTATTTTTTTAAGTCCTTTTTGGAAATATGTTCATTTTTATATTTCTTCAAAATATGCCCCACCTTGTATAATAACTTCCAGCCATCAGCAGGTGCCATGAATGCCATTCGGCCCACTATATGAAATGATACACCATGGACTGCATATGCACTGGTCCTTTGACCAGATTCTTTCATATACTCTTAACTGCTGAGATTTTGAGCATTCAAACTTATAAGAAGGTAGAAATTTGGCACTCCCCAAAATGCAACTGCTGTCTATACATAATTCCCTCTGAGCTAAACTACAGGGTAGTCCATGTTGCCACTGAAGAGTTGTTAGTTAAAAATCAACACAGTTCCCTTGTAGTAGGAACATCAAGTGTCTGTTCTGCCCCAGGAGTGGCTTCCAAATGTATTTTCTATAGATAAAAGCTGTCTTTTAGGTGCTGCCAAAAGGTAACATCTCAGGTAGAGCCAAATGATAATTGCCAAGTGACTTAGCAGCAGGAAAATAATGTGTGAAATGCATTTTGGTAAGGATCTTGGCTTATAAAAATATGACTTAGCTATCCAAATGCAATGCCTCTATAAAGAAAACATTGTGGAAAAATCATTAACAGTCACATCAAAGAAAAGAAACTGTACTGGAGAAAAAAAGTTTAAACTTGAATCAGTTTGAACTACTTTGTTCAACTCTTCCCTCCTGTTTTCCAACTGTATAAACTTACCTTGCTAGGTGCAAAAGTTAGTTCACGCCATACTTTCATTGACATTGGTCTCAGCTGTGACCCAGAGCCTCCTGGCACCTGGAGTGGGGCTAAGAGAATGTCTCTTCTATATCATTGAATTGCCTTCACACCTCCTTCAGATCCACCCCTTGCTTCAGGAATGGGGCTATTCCAGAATTATTCAGAACTGAAACAGGGTGTTTCCAATCATACCACTTACTGCTTCCAGCAACAAACACAACCCTCCCACTGAATGTTCCCTATGATGCTCTTTCCGCAAGGAAAAACCCAGCAGGCAGAAGACTACTGCTAAAACTGTTCTTCCTCACATGCTGACTATCCATACATGCTAGATTTTTAAATAGCAAACCATTCAAACATTCAAACCTGCAACTGCAATTTTGATTAATGCAATTCAGGATGGTTACTACCAAGTGCTTTTCCTGTACGTTCAGTTCCATCATGGTTTCTTTAGTATATGAACAGGACGTAAAAGTGTGCTAATCAAAGCACAAATCCAAGGGTTTGTCTCAAAACTTCACCAGTGCAAAAAACAACATAAATCACTTTTTCTGAAATAAATCTAACATTGGAAAATGAGAACAGGACCTCTGATTATAGCATAGTTCCTATTTTTTTCTTCCTGTCCTTTTTTCCCCTTCCTTGTTTTTTATCTCAGATGGGGGGAAGCTTGCCACATACCATACAATGTATATTTCATGTACCTGTGCTATGCAGAGCTTGAAAGGTATTTCTAATAATCTAGCACCTCTGGAGTGGGGGACAGTGACAACAGGTTGTCCTATTTCTGGAACGAAACCAGTGATTCACAGAATTGTGCTTTATTTGAATAAAACCAAATGTGATATATCATGCTGTCATCAGAATCAGCCAGGTTGTGTTTTTCAAATTAAATTAATTTAAAATTTTCCTTACCTTAATAAAGATCTGGATTTATTTTCAAATGACTGAATGAAACAGTGGCATAACTAATGATCATGCAGCCCCATGTAGCCCAGTGCAAAGCTCAAAATGTTGCCCGAGAAATGCTGTTAACACTGAAAGCAATGTCACCCACAGGTATTTTTTAAAAGAAAACTGAGGGGAAAAACTGCCTCCTCCTTCTCATCCAATTGTTCTGCTAGTGGCATAGCTAAAGCACCTATTTGCTCTCTGGAGTCAAAGAAGATTTTATTCCCCACCCCCTTCCTACAAAAACAAAATCAAATTTAATTAAGTAAAAAAATGAAAATTGTGTGCTTTATTGGTTAGAGAAACTGTGCTGGGGCAAAGAGGGATGGTTATTCTTTCCCTGCTAGATATAAGAGAAGCACCACTTAGAAGTGCCTGTATACCCAGTTAGCATGGGTAACTGTGTTATGTATATGGAAATGAGACCTGATTCATATTAACATCTTATTACTTCCATACAGTATCAGAATTATATCTCATTGGCTCTCAGATCAATCAGTTTCATGGAAAATTTGAATTAAGAAAAGCTATCAACTTTTATATTTTCATTTTCTGGTTAATTGGCCATAATGTTTGATAGGATATAGATATTCCAATGCAGTTTGTTTCGTTGCATTCTACATTAAATTACCTTTCCAACGATATATAACATGTCGGGATCATCATTCATACATTCCCCATTTTTCACAATTTTAGCCGCTAGTTTCAAACTCAGCTTGCAGCAGCCCTAAAGTTTGTAGCCTGGTGCAACTGCACCCCTGCAACTATCTAGCTATGCCACTGGAGTGAAAAATGTCTTCTGAAAAGTTTAATAATCTTTGGTAAGTCAGAGTTGAAGGGACACCGGTCTAATTTCAAACTCAAAATTGACAGAACCCACCTTCTGATCAGGATTATACATGCACTTTCTGATCCAGCAGTGCTAACTCTACACTCAGTTTCTGGATGGGGCTAAACATAGGATAGGGCTTTCTGAATAGGGCTAAACATAGCCAGGAATCACATAGGTAGTATCTTGTTATCCTCACAATTCCTGATCTCTCAGGGATAACTGTAGGCCTCACTGTTTATAATTGTTTTTTTTCTAGATTAGGGCACTTTCTATACATCTGAAAGAAAAATATTTAATCATCTGGAATAACTAACAATTTGGGGAAGTAAATTAGATTTTCTGCCTTATTTATATCATGACCTTACTAGCTACATGGCATGATGTAAATTAAATCCATATTTTGGGAACTAGGAGCTGCTAAAGGAAAGCAAGAGTTAAACGGGCATTTCCAGAGCCTGACCCTATTATATCAACATCCTGCCTCTTTTTCCTCCACTGGTGAATGACATGAGTTACAACCTAAGAACTACCTATAGGAAATGGTGATTGTTCTCCATGTTGACCAGAGATCTAGTTATGTTGTTGACATCTTTTGTGCACTTAAAATAAATTGGTCAAATTCTTTCTCAGGGAGTGGGCCCAAACTCTATATTTATAAAGGACATGCTGCCAACATTTTTTTTCATTTTCTGGTGATAAAGTTTCTTTTTTAATGCTTGATAATTCAGAGTAAATGTCAGATTAGACTTCAAAATAGAACACATCTATTTGTTCATAATATTTAAGAAATACAATGCCATTATGCCGTTATCAGTGGTAAAATATGTCTAATCTTGATACAGCATCATCATTTACAAAAAGCTCGTGGACCAGGGGGAAAAAAATCCAGTGAAAGCGTTTTATGTAGTTTTAAAATATACAATACATTAAAGGTTTGGTTGACTTATCTGAAAAGACATATTTTTGGCACATAAATAAAAGAAAAAAAGAACTTGTCGGTAGGCAAATAAAGTATGTAAATGAAATCAAAGGTAAGGGAGCGCAACTTCTTTGTATAAATAACTGTGTTAACAAATTTTTATGCATATATACAGCTACTTTGCTTCAGCAAAAACAAATTCATGGCTTCTCTCTAAAGAATGGATTAGAACAATTTATTTTACAAGATTTGGATAGACAGGATAAGAAATGGAATGGCCATCTATGGGAAATAAATATAAAAATTATTCAAGCTTCATCTACTTTATGTTCATAATGAGATCCACCTCATTCAAATTCCCTTCGATTGGAACAGTGCTGAGAATGCAAGAACATGATTCCATAGGAAATGATTTCTAATCTTGGTGATAACATTCCGGCATAATACAATTATTTACAATTGACTAAGAGTTAATTCCTATAGCATAACATCTTTTGTGCAAAAATGTCAGCTTTTATTGATGGAATAAACTAGGGCAGTTGTGCTTTTTTTTAAAAAAAAAAACAAACTTGTAATAATATGAATGTGCAGTTTAATAGCAACCCTAACGGTATAGCTCTGTAGTGAACCAAGGATCAAAAAACTTACCACCTATTATTAGTAAGGGGCTGTGGGTGGCGCATATGGTTAAGACACTGTGCCTGTTAACCAGCAGGCTAGGGTTCGAGACCCGGGTCGGCCCCACGAGACAGGGTGAGCACCTGTCCTTAGTCCATCTCTGCGACGCCAGCTGGATCCAATCGTATCGGCTCTGCCTTTCCATTGGACTAATTCAGTGGAGTGGAGAGGGGGGATTTGCTGCTTGGGTAACAGCCTATCCTCCATAACAATCTAACCCAGACTTTCATGCTTCGCATGCCGTGTATGCAGCGCCGAGCACGATACCATAGTCTTTCAAGACTGACGGAGGCCTGCTTTATTATTAGTAAGAACTGGACTGTTCATTTTAGAATTTTTATTTCAGGATAATAAAGGTAGAAGTATGGAGACTATGAAGAAGCATTATATCAGAGCAGGCAACGCATGATCAACCCTTCACACCTGCAGTTATCTATCAACAGTATTTATATATCCCTTTTCATCTAAAAAGTTACTGTATAATCAGCCTTTGCTGATTTCCAGTTTTTCTGATTGGTGGTGCCCAAATGCACATTAAAAATGTCATCACAAATGTGCAGTGGAGCAAAGGAATGGGACTGATCATACCACCACTGATAATGAAATTCTAACCCTAAAATCCAGAGTAACTACGGGATCATGTAAGAGACATTACATGCACCAGTAGTTACAGCAGTACCTAGTGAAAACCTATGGGAAATTCATATTGCAATCCAGAGTAAATTGATCTTACACCGGAGCAAGGACTCTCTGTAGCTACTTTGGATTTTGCCCTAAGTCTGTACGGGTTGACTATGGGCCCAATCCAGAGCCCTCCATGGTGGCTTACCACCAGCATGCACTATCAAAAATGTACCATAATGTACATTGTGAGCCTTACTGTGAGCCCAGCACTGAAGGTGGCAGAAAGGTGAGTGAAGGTGTGGCATGGGGTAAAGGGGAGTTGGAGTGTGTGAGGAGGAGTCATGGTGGGGTGGGAGAAGAGCAGGAGGAGGCAGGACTAGCAGAACCACCACAGGGTCATGCAGCCCCATTGCAGGGATGTATCCCTTACATGGGACAGGGAACTCCTAAGGAACTCCTAAGGAGCCAGCAGTGGTGGCCCGATGCATTCAGGTTACCACAACAGCCATTTTTGTGTGCTGGCAGCGCCATGCACTGGCTGCTTAGGATTGGGCTATGAGTGGCTGACACAGTCATGTGGCTGATATAGTCAAAAACAGTCATGTGACAAAATTCTTACTTTGGGAAAAAGATCAGAAAGTATTTTGATGTCTGCATTCCCAGAAACAGGGAAACCAGTTCTGTGAACTTAAGATAGTTCCAGTCTCATTTTTGTTAGAGAGCACAATCCCTCTGTGCTTCTTGGCACAACCATGGCACATGGTTGAATCAAAGAATCAAATGAATGTCAAATATGGCATAAGTATCAGCTGTTAAGTGAAAAAGATCCAAACATAGAGCCAAAGCTCCACTTTGAGACCCCAGCTGAATACTTTAGGAAAACCTATGCACACAGTAACAGTTATCGTCAAGTCAAAAGGCTTGATCAATTTCACAGAAGAATTAAAATATACAGGATATAATTTAAAATATGAGCATGTCTCAGAAAGTAATGGAGATTTTTCACCTTTATGTGGGTAGCCAGTTTTACATGACTTTCTAAAACACTCACAAACATTGAGTTGAATGAAAATTAACAGCCCAATTCTATGCTACTGTTTGAAGTGCAGATTTTTCAAAATAGAATCAATGCAACTGTTACGGACACTGTTGTCATAAGACCATCAATTTATAGCAGTGGTTCCCAAACCTTGAATCTTTGGCCCACCAGGGGATCACAATTCAATTTTTGATGGGTTATGAAAGTGGCAAGGTATTAGGCTACATGCATAGTGTCAAAAACCTGCTACTTGGAGGGGAAGCACTGCTTCCCAATCACCATTATAGCTACAGAAGCTTGACTGGAGGGCAATGAGAAACTTTTTTAAGATGGGTCTCAGTGATAAAAAGCTTCAGAGCCACTGATATATGCAATAGTATAACAACACCATGAGAATATGTGAAAAGGAATAAGTGTTTGGAAAATGGAGAATCAGGGGAATTAGTCCTTCTTGGATATAATTCAGAATCCCCAGTTGGGTGTCCTTTTTCTGTATTGCCAACTGGTCCTGATCTGCAGCTGCTTTCAAATGAAAAAAAGAGAAAGAAATCATTCATATATCTAAGCAATGAGAGAACAAAATGGTGTGCCAGGAACTCAACTGACGCTGATCTAAGTTCATATAAAAGCAGCTGCATCATCATATCCATGTTGGTAAGCATGCTAAATTCTTTTGACCAATATTCAAGTGCATGACTAAATATGCCCCTATAAACAAAAGTGTAGCAGTCCAGCGTTATCTTTTCACACGGGCTGTCCCAATAAGATTAAGTTCTCAGACAATGAAAGGAAACAGGTGTCTGAATAAAATAGCTTCTAGCTTCTGAAATAGCTGCCAGGGGAGAAATTCAATCTAGGTATCTCCAGCAAACTGGCTTTTCATCAAAGTGTATTTACACAAGAGATGTACTGTGTACCTATTTTGAACATATATTGCATCATACATTATTGTGGCACCAACTGGTTTTGTTTGACTGACATAATCTTGGCATTTGGTAATATTTGTTGTTTCTTGTGCTTTTCTTTTTAACTTCAACACTATGCTTAATGTATCAATAAATTTATTTCTCAAGGGTCCAAGGATATTGCACGATGACTTTTCTAAAAGTCCAGCTATCATTCAAGCACCATACGAGAACAAAAGTTCTTTATGACGTAACTCACAAATTTCTCCCTATAATGCAGATTCTTGAAATGAGAATGGCAAGAGGTAGACAGCCCTGGGGTAAACAGAAGGTGCTGTGGAGGCATGTAAATTGGTCAAACCACTTCCTGTGATGGAGGGATATAACAGATTGCACTAGTCATTCTCTTTTGCACTAAAGAAATTCACTGTTTGCTGACTGGTTGGCTAATGAGTATGGTAGAGAAGTCATTTTTGAGAAAAACAACATATCCACAAGGCATTTTTATAATTATAATTTGGCAATTTTGGTAGACTTCCCAATCCTGTCTAGCTCCACTAGTGCTGGTGCAGCTGAAACTAAAGGATTGTAAATGCATCCAATGGTATTCATGGGAAGAGTACCCAAAGGCAAATGGAAGGCAAGTTACAAAAAGTTTTTTAAGTGATTTTTTTGAATTTACCTCTGCATAAATGTGGGTCCTGGTTATACTTGAATAAAGGGAGATCTGAACTCACAGCATGTCTGTTAGTGAACTTGAGCCAATTAGGGCACAATCCTCAAGTGCCCTTTAGTCTCTTATGTTGACCCAAGGGTGTCACAAAAGTTCTTTAAAGGTGCATCAGCCTAACTCTGCTGGCATAGGCTGACAGAAGAGGGGTACTGTGTTGGCTTCCCTGTGTCAGCGCATTGAGAAAGGAGGAAAGCAGGAGGATGGGGAAGAGGCAGGAAGGGGGTGCTGGGCAGGAGGGTGGTGGGCAGGAAGCAGGCAAAGGGCAGAAGGGAGGAGAGTAGGAGGTAGAGCCAGAATCTGGCATTTATGTCGGATCCTGATTCCTCTCCCAGGGCACACATGAGCGGCTCATTGCCCCTCCAGTCTACTCAGACTTGTGCTACCTCTAGAGGCGGCCCAAGTCTGAGTAGATCCACAGAAGACTCTGCGGCCTTACCCTGGGTAGCAGAGTAGCAGCCTCTGAAATTATGCTGGATACAGTGCAGGCATGGCAGGATTGCACTGCCCTTCTTGTTAGCTTATTAGGAGATAGTTGGCTGATTGTCCTCAGTGCAGGTTTTTGAAAAGTGGAGTAATAGAGGAGCCCAAATGATGTAATGGTTAGGGAGATGATTGAAACCTGGAGGACCAAGTTCAAATCCCTCCCTGAGCATGAAGCTTCCGGGGTGACCTTGGGCCAGACTCACTCTTAGCCATGAGACCTACCCCACAGGATTGTTGTGAGGTCAGCAGACGAACTAAAGCTTTGTAAGCCACCTTGGAAATTTACATTGGCAATGGAAAGATAGGTTATAAATCCCTTAAATAAATAAGATAAAAATAAACGAGCTTTAGAAATATGCCAGCTATATCTTCAAGGAGGGAAAGAGAGCAGGGAGATATTCAAAAGAAGCATTAAGATCTGGCTCATGTCATTGCCATCAAATCTACATGCTTCCACTCTCTTCCTGCCACCACTGTCTATACCTTTTGCCAATGAATAGCAGCCTGGCTACCATTCCATATATGCCATTGCCAATGGCTATATTGGTGGCCTTGTACTGGCTGGCTGTGCTGGAATATAGGACACCATCACCAGTTCCACTTATGGAATGTACATTTCAGCAGCAGTGAATTTAAATAGGATTGGACTGTCCAAGATTCAAAATTTCATATGAATAACCACCAAACCACAAAGAAAGCATATAATTTAAACCACATCTAAGTTCTTCCTTAAGACAGGGGAAATCTTTTAAGAAAATATCTGCAGACAACTGTATTACAAGTGTAAAGAATCTTTGTCTTGTATGTATGAATGTGAATGAATGATACAGTATACAACTGGAAAGACTATTAAGTTGTGACCTGCACATAAGAGCACCTTCTTCTCTCCAAGCAAAGGTATTTGCTCCACTGTACGTGCCTGGCAGCCTCCAGCACTTTAGACACCCCTTGTCAATTTCACACACGGTGTTTGGCAGCAAGACAAACCTGACAAGCATCAGCACTATGATTGGCAGCAGCATGACTGATAACGTGAGTCAAATCAATTGGCAGCAGCACCACAATATCCCCCTCTCAAGCTGAAGAATTACTTAAAATCTCCTGCATGACCTTTTTAGATGTAAGCTGTGAGGGTCATGAAAGGGAAAGCAACTTTATGCTCCTAATAAGACTCTGATTGTGTAGTTCATGAAACTATCATGAAAGCACAATGTTCAGGCTGAAAATAGCACCTTGTTGTGGAGCACATTCCATGTAGTTTTTTCAAGCTACTTAAGCAGATAAATGATTGCATTAAATGCAAACATTTACCGATGAATTTATGTTATGATCAATAGTCAAAATTCCCAAGAGCTGATGTTGCATGGAAGTGCTGCATGGCTCCAGTAAACCCCTTCCCCTTATCTCCATTGAAACGTGCACTCAGCTGAAATGTATGCTGCAGCTGTTCAGCTTATTCAAAGGAGCATTCATTACTTTGAAAGCAAAACATTTTATAGCCATCCTCCACTCACGAGGCGGAGCATCTTGGTGAGGCACCATCACTGCTAACTACTTACAGAAGACCAATTTCAAGTCAATCAGACCTGGAAATGGGCAGCAAGGGAGGGTCATTGTATTGGCATCCATCAGTCTCGAAAGACTATGGTATTGTGCTCGATGCTGCATGCAAAGCACAAAGGCCTGGGTAGATTGATATGGAGGATAGGTTGTTACCCAAGTAGCAAATCCCCCCTCTCCACGCCACTGAAATAGTCCAATGGAATGGCAGAGCTGATATGATTGGTTCCAGCTGCGTCGCAGAGCTGGGCTAAGGACAGGAGATCACCCTTTCTTGTGGGGACCCAGGCCTTGAACCCTGGCCTGCTGGTTAACAGGCACAGTGTCTTAACCACTTGCACCACCCACATCCCACAGGGAGGGGATCCAGTTACAGTATTCCACCTGCTATGCTTTCTTCATCATGCCTTGGCATGGAAAATTTCATGTGAACTGCTGGCTGCCCCAGTGTAGGCAAAGGGCCCAATTTGGTCAAATTGGTAAAAAAAAATCCCCAATGCCCCATGAATCAGGCATCAAGAAAATTCAGTACAAAACTAAGTAATTGACAGCCTAATCCTATCAGTGTCTACTCAGAAGTAAGTTCCATTATAATTAATGGAACTTATTCCCAGGAAAGGGAGAGAATAGAATTGAAGCCTTAGGTGCATAGGACAAACACTCCTGGGGGTTAGGCCTATTCACAGAGTTGCGCCAGCCTCCGCAGCCACCATGGAAATGGGGAGATGGGGGGAGTTGTGTGGGCCTAAATTAGTTAGGATTGCACCCACAAATCCTCAGGTCTCTGTTCCTTTCTATTTGAATGTGGAAGGTATGACCGCTTGGCAAAACATGAACCCAGGCTTACTTCAGGACATGGACAATCTTCATAATGGGAGTATATTATTCATTTTAATGTGATTATATTAGGTACTAATTGGATTTGGGCCCTGCCCTATAGTTGCCTTAATATACTGTTTAATCTGGCATTGCGAGTACCTCGAAGCTTAGGCATCAATGGGTCAGTGGACAGCAAAGCTTTTTCTTTAAATCAGAGCACTTTTTGGCTTATGTACTCTCTTTTGAGCAAGGTTTTTATGGCCCCTAAACTACTGCAGCGCATGTTGCATTCCGCCAAGATTTAAAATTCATCAGACAGACAAAGTGTACATTTAATACTCACATGAGGGAATACAAAATGCCTTTCAATACATCAAACTCCTAAACCTTTTACATCTTTCATTGTTAAGCTACATGGATTTTGATTTGTACAATTTTAAAAATATTCTGAAGCCCAGTCAGTCTAACACTAAAAAGCACTGTTGCACAGTAAGAAATCACGAAATACAATTCAGCAAACCTGGTATAGTTGGTCCCCAGGGGTGTTTTTTTCCAATTCTGTTTGTCATAGCCCAGATCCATCATGTCATGCTAGCCTAACTTACTACTACCATATTTTTTTTCTGGCACACTCCAACTATTTTCTGTTGAACTACTGCTGTCACAAGAAAACATATAAAAATGCTATTTTGCAAACATACTGTTTGGTCTCCACTGAACTCTCTAGAGCCATGGATTTCTCTCGCTGTCTTTATCAGGGGTGAATGTTGACAGATCACTGAACCTTACTGTCAGTGGTGACAGGCTTAACACTGTTCTGTGCAAGGTGGTAAAGGAGGGGGGAACCATAAAAAGGTTTTTCTGACTTGCATCTGAAAGGTCCCTGAAATAGCAACAAAGTCTTATGTTCAGAGATGATTAACTTAGAGTTTATTGTTATGAATACATATTATTAAAATTATTATTATTGTAGCAGCAGTTCAGTCTCTTGCAATTGGATGAAATACTTGATCCCGTAAGAACAAAGGCAGTAGCAAAACTCCTCTGCTGAGATGGCGACTTTAATAATTCCATATATTTATCAGAATTGTGTCAAGATCTTAGGATTTTTCTGCCCTTCAGGTGAAGTTGAAGGTAGATGGAATGGATACGGTTCTGAGCAGTACCACTCAGATATACATAGAAAAATGTCCAATCATGTCTGCAGAGAAGAAAGAAATGGAAGAGAAGCTCCCTAAGGGGCTTAAGACTCATAACACAGACAAATGTCTCCAAGGTTTCAGAAATGAAGGCTGAGGTTTTTTACATGGCCCTTAACCTATGCATGAAGCCCTGAGACCATGGACCGGAAAAGAAAAGTTTTAATCGCCTCTGCTGTAAACTCATAAGAAGGGGGAGGGAAATAAGTCTTATGGCACAGATATACTTTGTGATGCTTAAGTTCCTCTTCTAAGAACTTGATTTATCAAGATATAAAACAGGTATGCATTAAATATTTACTAGACTAGCAAAACGTACCTGCATTGCAAGAGTAAAATATTGCAGGAGTGCAGGAGTGTTCCATCCCCCCATTGCACATCTTCCCCCATTACGCATCGTCTCCCCATTATGCATTATCCCCCATTACGCACCAACCTAACATTATGCATCGTTCCCCCATGTGCATCATCCCCATGTGCATGTCCCCCTATGTGCAACAACCCTCATGTGCTTCAACCCCCCATGCGCAACATCCACCCATTATGCATCAACCCCCATGTGCATCAACATCCCCCATGCGCATCAACATCCCCCCATGCGCATGTCCCCCATATGCTTCAATATTCCCCATGAGCACCAAACCCCCATGTGCATCAAACCCCCATGCTCAACATCCCCTAATGTGCATCAATCTCCATGCACATCAACATCCCATGAGCATCAATATTCCATGTGCAACATTGTCCCAGGCACATTGTTCCCCATGTGTGTCATTCCCCCCATGCATATCAACCACCCATGTGCATCATACCCCCATGTGCATCAACTCCCATGCGCATCAACCCACCATGCACAACATCACCCTATGCGCAACATCCTCCATGCACATCGTACCCCCATGTGCATCATACCCCCATAAGCATCATTCCCCATGAACATCAACCCCCATGCTCAAAATCCTCCCAGGCGCACCCTCCTTCCCAGTGCATCAGGCACCAAATTGGCTGGATGTTGAACTATCTGTCTTCCATGTTAAGTATAGGACAGAAACATGCTGCATCCCTTTTCATCCCTTTAAGGCTTAAATTTCTCAACACCAGTTATTGGTGGGTGTTCCTGTCACAGAAGGAACACCTTCCCCAAATTTCATGCTTCTAGCTCTGGGGGTTGGGGCAGAGCCCCCATCAGTCAGGGATTCTTCAATGTAAGGGACAGGGAAGAAAACATGTTGTGCCCCCTTTTCACCTCCTTCCAGCTGGAATTTCTGAAAACCGGTTCTTATTGGGTGCCTCCATCATGGAAGGAACACCCTCCCCAAATTTTACACTTTTAGGCCCAGGAGTTTTGGCTGGGCATTAATGAAGGTGTCAGTGAGTCAATCAGTCAGTGACTTTTCAGTTTTGTATATATAGATATACCTGTTGAGAATGCTTTCTATAAAAGTAGATTCACACAGCGGGTGGGTTTGAGAATCAAATTCACACAGAAGCAAAGGAGTCTTTAGCACCTCTTGCTATTACTTATACACACATTTTCTCTAAGGCCTGCTACAATACTCTTCATGTGGCCACACACATTAGAACCAATTTACTAGTCCTAAAATGATAATGACCAATGGGAGACATATAGTAATTTGGTGCCGAGCAGATATATCTCTTCATGCACCATCAGGGAGATATGGGGGACTTTACGGAGGAAATATTTCCTGATTAATTATGGTATGAAGCCTTATGAAGTGTGAAAGAATGTCGGAAGGGATGTGGCAAGTAAGCATGATTCCAAAGGGAATGGCAGCATAGCTGTAGAAAGCAATAAAGATTTAGAAGGAACATGCAAGGGTGACACTGTGCCAGGTAGCTGGAGGGGATTTAAATTCAGGCTTAAATTACGCAAATGCCCTGCAAGCATAGAGATAAATCTTTTGGGGAGAATTCAGGGCCCCCCTTCTTTCAATAGTTCATTAATTGAAAACCATCTACTTATCTCCGGAAATACAGTGTCCTGTGTATGTTTTCTCAAGAAAAAAAGATCAATTTCCTTTGTCTGAATAATAATAATATTTACCATATTAGCAAGGCATAATTTTCTTTCCTTCAGCACACTCTTCCTTCTGGGATGGTGTACCAATGGACTGTGAGCACAGTTCTAAAGACATCCAGACCACAATTCTAACCATGTCTACTCAAAAGTAAGCCCCATTGTGTTCAATGGATCTTACTCCCAGGAAAGTATCTTTACGATTGTTGCCTTAATTTCAATTTGTTCAAAGACAATTAATGACCTTACAGTCTTAGACATCATTGGCTCTTCATCCTGGAAACAGAATATATGACAGATAAAGGCTATCTTACCATACTTTTACATAAACCAAAGACTATTCTGGGAGACACATGACCAACCCTATCTACACAGCAGTTCTAAGGTAGTTAGAATTTTGTTGTAGGTTCCTATAAATATTTGTAGGATAAATTGTTGCTTTTTTCTCCTTAGAGAATAGTGACTGTGAGAGGGGGAGTCCAGGCTGACAGAAGGATAACTCCCCTTCCCACATACCATTATCCAGAACTGGGAGAGGTGGGCTCTTATGTGAATAATTTTGTTGAAATGAAATATAGGGGTGCCAGCCCTTATCACATTTAAAGATATATAATATGTGCACAAGATTGTGATTTGTATACCATATGTCAGGGCAGCAACCTTCTGCTGTTGCTACTGCAGTTCACTGGATCAGCATAATGGAAGAGAATAGGAAGTTCCTGACTGTATGGAGGAATTAATCTAAAGAATAATTCCCTAACTAGCTGATGCTGAAAAAAGCAATACTGGGCCAGATCCCAATATCTTAAGTCTAATAAAATTAGTTACAATACAAGTAGATTGCATCCTTGGTATGTTTCAGAAAAGCAGTTCTGAAATAGCCCTCAAAATACTGTCTAAATGATCCTGTTAAATGAGTTCTTCTTATCTAGGAAATGTACTTTTTCCTTATCTCCTTTTGAAATTTCTTTCTATTCTTACCAACTAGTAATATGAGAAGTCCCCCTTCAGCTGAAATACTAACACCTTCAATTCAAGCATGCTTTGCAAAAGAGATTTTGAAATGAAGCATGCATTTATGATGTGTATTTTCTACTTATATGTCTCCAGTAGGAGGGGCTATATGAGGACCTCTAGCCTTTGATCATTATCTGGACTAGGGGGGGTCATACCATAAAGGAATCCTGATCATCTTTTACCTTAAGGTACTCATGTTTATTCTCTTTCTTTCTCATGTGTTCCCCTCTCCCCCTCCACCCATCTTGTTTCTAAATCTTTTACTATGATATTATTTTCCACTACAATAAAAAGATGCATATAAAAACTGGATAATTTGATTAACCTGATAACTATTTAAATATAGCAAATTATTCCCATATGGCATGCTTGGATTGGCGTCATTTTTAATGTATGAAGATGCTGATGAACTTTAGCCCCACTGGCATGAATTCAAAATTCTATAGGATACAAGCAGAGTCAGAGGTTCATCTATTTCTTCTTCAATGCAAAGAATTCATGTTATCATTTTATTTCAAAGACCTCTATATGTCAAGTGAAAGGGGGCAGCTCAACACAAATAACCATGCAATTGTCTGAGGTGTGTTTCTTGCCAGAATAGCAAATAGTTCCACTCAAAAGGAGGATTCATGTGCTTTATTCATTATGGAGGAGGATTTAATGAAATTATTCTTTAATTTTAAAAGATACCACTTCTCTAAGTCTATACAAACCGGGTCATACAAAGTCTATACAAACTATACAAGTCTGGGCTATTGGCTCTTGATCTTCTGGACCATATATATATACAATGCACATTGTACTCTCTCTATATATATGTACTATCAAAAACTGTACCCACGTTGTGGGAGTAAAATTCCCCTGTATGTCTTTCCTCTATGGCGCATCAACCCCCCATGCACATCAACCCCCAAATATGCATCAACCCCCATGTGCATCATCTCCCCATGCACAACCCTCCCATGCACAGCATCCTCCCCAGTGCAACCCCTCCCTCCGAACAACATCCCCCCACTGCACTGGGCACCAAGCACCAAATTGGCTGGAGGTTGGTCAGTCTTCCATGTTAAGTATAGGACAAAAACATGTTGCACCCCATTTCAGCCCCTTAAGGGTTAAATTTCTCCACATCGGTTCTTGGTGGGTGTTGAGGTCACAGAAGGAATACCCTCCCCGAATTTCATGCTTCTAAGTCAGGGGGTTGGGGCAGAGAATTCCTCAGTCACCAATTCTTCAATGCAAAGTATGGGGAGGAAAACGTGTTGCACCCCTTTTTACCTCCTTCTGGTTGGAATTTCCAAAAACTGATTCTTAGTGCACCCCTTGGTCATGGAAGGAACACCCACCCAAAATTTCATGCTTCTAGGCCCAGCAGTTTTGGCAGGGTGTTGATGAGTGAGTCAGTCACTTTTTTCTTTTATATATATAGATAGGGTCTCAGTTTCTCCACTACATGTGTCCCCTGGCTGGATTACATGGTTTACAAGGATTAAGTGTTTCCCCAGGGAGCACAGTTCACAGTTTAGAAACCATGGCCTATATCTCCAATCTCTCCTATATCTCCTAATTCCAGTATCTCAACCATATGAGAAAATATTCTGCAAATATTTCACTTCCCGTGCAAGCACTGATGACAGGAGGCACTGGTATGATACCTGATACCTCTTCTATCTATAACAGTAGTTCCAAACCATTTTGGGGATGTTACCGGCTTAATGGGAAGAGCGATCAACTGGGTAGCATAGATAGCATGGAATTTTGCTTACCACCTCCATGCTGAGTACATTTACGTTTTAAAAAAACCTTTTGTACTTTACCAGCTGGTCAGGATGGGGAGTGCAGGAGTCTCCAGCTTGGAGTCCGTGGGTGTTCTGTAGATGATACGGAAGGTGATGGGCCAATGGACTGGCCCAGAATAAGCCAGCTTCCTAATAAAGGCACATGATATAAGTAAACCTGAAACCAGTGGAAGTACTTTACTTAGAACACAATCCTAACCATGTCTACTCAAAAGTAAGCCCCATTGTGTTTAATAGGTCTAATGCCCAGAAAAGTGTCTTTAGGATTGCAGCCTTACTCACTTATAATACTGTTATTATAATATTGTTATAACAACATTATTAAAACAACAGTATATACCAATTTTCATTGAGAAGTTTTAAAAGTACAGTACTTTACAGAGAAAAATCAAATTACTGTAATAATGGTTTTAATTCTGAAGATCAAGACTTTAACAGAATAATCCCAGAACCAATCCACATCCTGTCAGCCAAGTACTAGTGCTGAGACAAAAAATAGCTTCAGATCCATGGGTTTGCTTGCATTGACTATATGGACATGGGAGATGTCCATAGCTTGATGTCATTGTATTGTACTGGCTTCCCTATAGTGTTTTCACTGGTTCTCTCTATTTTTTGCTAGGTTCCTTTTTTCTTCTTCATTTCCTCCTGCCATCCTAGCTTGTAGAGAAAATCATGCACTACCGGATGGTAAGTCTGATATCTTCAAATTGCTTTTAGACTGCTAGGTTGAAAGTAGCAGTTCAGTTTGCACTGATCCATGTTGAGAATTATTAGGCTGATTATCTTTTTCCAAATGCTACTGATGCTGATGGCATAAATGTAACCTTTGTATATGCTCTGTTTCATCAGTCCGCATCTTGCCTTCCTGAAACAGTTGTCAATTTTGGCCAAATCCTTTTGGAAGGGTCAAAATGTCATTACCCTTTATAGTCAGCACTTTATAAGACTAATGTGAGCAATTGCATTCCACTTGAAAAGGGTAATAACGTAACTACCGTGAGTACGTCCATCCTAATAGAAACAAACATCCCAAAAGAGTTTGCTGAATTAGGGCAAATTGTCAGAGGCGGTGTGCGATTCAATGGCTTCAACTTGCTTTGCTGCACATTGATCATATTATTTCTTAGGCAAACAGCAAACAAATCTTCAAACCACATTTTGAACTGATACTTTCAACAGTCCCAAAGGGTCTCTTGTGTCTAACAGATATAGCCTTGCTATGGGGATTAGCTGCATTGCTGTTCACTCTTATCAAATATATGAAGGACCTTACAATATGGTCTATTTTGAAACAGTGACAAACTGGTGCTGCAACTGACTAGCCCAGAGAAAGACTTTCAAATACGGCACGTATGCAGTACGAAGTATTGACTTGCGCACACGTTGCAAAAAGCAATAAAATTCAAATAAACTGATAAAATTGAAAGACACTGCTGAGGGGAGGAGGAGCTAAATTAGGGCACAATCCAGAGTAACTACGGGGAATCCTTGCACCGGTGTAAGAACAATTTGGTCTGGATTGCAGTATGAATTTCCCATAGGTTTTCACTAGGTGGAGCAGTAACTATGGGTGCACATAATGTCTCTTGCGTGCTCCTGTAGTTACTCAGGATTGTACTCCTAGTGTTTCTATTTTCCTTTTACAATTTTAAGGGAAGGGTTTCCCCTTTATAAGTAATAGCTAGGGACTGGAAAGCTTGACATAAAACAACATTATTTATAAAGAGTGATTTTTCTGCTTAAGGAGGTCCCTGATGAAATTCCTCAGACCTAAGCCAGTAAGTTTACTGACTAAGGCTGCAATACTAAAGACACTTTCCTGGAAGTAAGACTCATTGAACATAATGGGGCTTACTTTTGAGTAGACATGGTTAGGATTGTTTCATAGTTACCTGGAATGGGGAGGGGAGAGACACAAATATGTCCAATGATTCTCCACAGGCCATTTCCCATTGATATAGAAAATTGACCCAATCCAGACAACTTTATTAAAAAAACAAGTACAGTGATGCCTCACATAACAAATTTAATTTGTTCTGGAGGCATATTTGTTACGTGAAATGTTCTTTACATGAAGCAGATTTTCCCATAGGAAATAATGGGAACTCAGACGATTGGTTCCACAACCCCCAAAATATTCATATAAAAATATTAACTGGATGTAAAAATGTTGACAGAACACTGGGATTGAATTCAAAACATGCATTCAATGTGCATGATCTTATGAAGTCTACTTAGGCTGCAGTCCTAAAGACATTTTCCTGGGAGTAAGACTCAGTTAACACAATGGGGCTTACTTCTGGGTAGACATGCTTAGGAGGCTACAATCCAAGACACCTTCAAAGTGTCTCAAAATCCTGAGCCTCTCTCTCCCCTGCTCCCTTCTGGCCAGCCCTGAGCTGCTTCCCTCTTCTCCACTGCTCTTCTTTCCCTCTGCCCAGTGGAAGCCTGGCCACAGGAGGAACAGCATGGAAGTGTTGCTTTCACTATGGGCAGGTGCGCTAGGCAGCCCTGACGCTTTTTAAACAGGCTGCCGGCCAGTGTGTCTGCCCCAACTGCCAACGAATGTGTTCTTTACGTGAAGCACAGTTTGTTACGTGAAGCAAAATCCTAGAGAAATTTTTGTTTGTTATGTGAAACATACTTTACGTGAGGTGTTCTTTATGTGAGGCGCCACTGTACCAGTATAATTGGCAGGATAATTATTGGCAGGGCATGATTACCAGAACGCCCTCCCCCTTGGCCATATACTGAATATGCTTCTCTTCCTTTTCCCACTGCACAATACTACTGCTACCTTCTGCTCATGATGCCCCTTCTCTTCTCTTGCCCCTGCCTGCATGTTCACAGATGCACCGAGTCTCCCCCTAACCCGAATGAACTAGTACAGTATTCAGAGATAATGAAAGCAAGAGTTGCAGATAATGAAAGTCGGTGGCAATTCTGTCCCTTGCAAATCAATGTATTAGCATATAAAGATAATTTACTTACTAACCAAGTAAAAGGTAACCTAGGAAATGTAAAAGTGGTAGAATACCTTGTGATCTACAACTTTATGAGCCCACTTAGTCCAATAGTGAAGGAAGCAAGGAGGAAAATAACAGAAATCAGCCTAGGTAAGTAAGTAGGTAGGTAGATGTCTCCTGACAATAAGGATGAGAAAAGGAACAACTTCATAGTAATGGGTCCTGACATGTAAATGTTGAATTTTGTTACAGATGGTTGATAGAAGAGCTTTGTGCTTTAGGATAGTGATCTCACAGTGCACATCTGGAACCGTCTGGCTAAACCTTGATTTGCAATGGAGGTTGAGGGCATCAGATGTCATCAGTCAGACAAACATAAAGTGTTATGTGGAAGAAATCACAATGCATACAGAGCAGAGTACATTATAAATAAGGCATTGTGTCATTTGTTGATTTGTTTTTAGTCAGTGCCTCATTATTTGAAGTTGTACCCCAAGGCATCAGTTCTCCTTCAACCCACTGTCACTGGCTTATAAAATAGTCATTATGGAGAGCCACAGATTCTATGTACTTTTTCATTTGGAAATAGGGTCATCAGACAACATTGCCTAACAGCCAATGTTAGCTGTTTTCTTTTTCTCAAGAGCATCTTCAAATTCAGCAGCTGCATTCTACTGCGGTACAAACAAACAGACAGATCTGTGAGGACCTATCCAACTATAATAGCAAATTTTCTCAGGTCCTCACAAAGCATGACAATTACAGTATGTCAAGGAAAATACCTTTATGATCAGAATAAAAAGCTAGAACACAGAAAGACTTTTTTGTGGCCTTCAAACTAAGTACTGATTGAAGAACTTTTTTTTTACTTTTTAAAATTTCTGTTACAGTCACCAGTAGTGGCAACCTGTGTCATGCTCCACAACATGCTGCCTTCCTCCAGTATGCTGCTTCCCCAGGATACTTTCTGAGGATTACAGAGCTTCACACGATGTTCTGGAGCCATCAAGAAACCTTTTGAGATTTCTTTGCTATTTTAAATAATACTTACATCCGGTTTTCTGATGAAACAAGTGTTGGTTAAAACTGCCAAAGAAGACTTGGAAGTCTTCTTGATGGCTGCCACAAGGGTCTACCAAGACCCCCATCTTGGCAAAGCTTCTTGCACCACCCCTGTGCCCAGCACTCCATCTATAATGGAAAAATCCATTCAGATAAACTATGTATTTGTAGAAACTTCTGTTGGCACCTGAAGTGAGTGGTGCTGTCCTTTGCCCATGCTCTGCTGCCAGTAAGTGTGGAAGTGTTCAGGGGCCCAATTCACTTCAATAGTCCATTTTAAGGCTTGCCCCAAGGTCTCCAGCAATCCAACATTTCCAAAACATTTAGCCTTCATTAGTCAAAAGGAGTACCCTGATTTGTGCCAAGAAAACAGGAATCTGTCACACTGATATAATATAGTTCTAATGGCATTAGTACTGAATAAGAAAGGGAAATAAAACTAAAAAAGTTTAACTATGAAACTTCAATCACTACAAGAACAATAAGAATAAAATTTCATCCAACTGTAAAGACATTATTAAAAATAAACAGAAGTATTCAAATGTCAACCTACATAATTTACAAAATATGTTCAAGTGTAGTCATTAAGGCAACATTTTAAAAATGCAAGGAGGAAAGAAGTTCTTTCAGTGTCCTGTTGCCACTGGACCCTGAAAACAAACAAACAGCACATATATTGCCTATGCTATTTTTGAATAAGTGGATCCAATGGTTCACTTACTTCTCAACCTGCTATGGAATAATCTGGCACATCTCTAATTTTAATAAGCTTCAGAGGGATTTGATGTAATGCAGCCTTTGCTTATATCAATTAACACTCAAAGAAGTACAAAGAACTTGTTAATGGCATTTATCCGAGCAAGGAACTAAGTGAAGGCCAAACAATGTATGCTCGGCAGTTCTGTGATTCTTCCTCCTCCATCATGTTAGGTTTCTTTTACAGTGAAAAGTAGCCACAGGAGGCTGAAACTGGGCATGGAGGACGAGAAGGTGGGTGGCACAGATCAATTCTTCTTGTCATTTGGCAGCTAAAATCACTCTTACTCCAGATGATTTTGTCTCTGTGGGAAAAAGGACCACATCCTTTTCCATCATAGGTAGAAAAGAAGCTACAGGATTGCAATTCAACAGCAGGCGCTGAAAGGATTAAGTGACCCATTTGCCCAGATGCCCACTTTTTCCAAATGCAATCATTAAACAACATTGCAGATAGACTGTCTGACCTGTTAGGTGTCGCGTAGACATAAGATCTTGATCCAAATTAAGAATATCCTGTAACATCTTGCCTATTTACTGGACCAAATATAAAAAAGGAATTTTGAAAAGTATGCAGTCACTCGTAACTCAGATTTAACATGCCTGATTATCAATAATTTTTCTGCACACATTCTTCTGTTTATTTTTGAAAACAGAAAAATCACAGATGCTGCACAATCTTCTTCATATGAATGGCCTCAGGCTTTCTTTTTCTTTTTAAAACTGGATGATGGGAATTTAAATAAATAGGAGAGCTGTAATGACAAGGAAAGAAAGGTTTCTTTCTCTCATGCAAATCTTGTTCTGAGAGCTATAATAATTATTTCACTATCTTCTCACTCCATATTTATTGACTAAACAGTTTCTGAAATCAGTTGGGATAACCCTGAGTGTCAGTTAAATTTAACAATCAGGTTCTCATTGGCAAATCAAGGAGCACCCAATGTTGAAAATGTTTCCCATGAGAATTCTCACATCTCTGTTTCCATACTGAATAACAGATGTTAAAGCAAGGTCTGATACCTCTTCCTGAACATGGACTTCAGGATCTGGCAGAGCAGTGCTCAGCCATCTTACCCCATCCCACTCCGATTCCTCTTCCTGCCCTTTTTTTGCCTCCACCTGACCATCAGAGGCAGCACTACCATGCAGCAGTCTCACTCCCTGGGGCAGCATCTCTTGCCAGGTGCTGGGTCCAGCACCTGACATATGCAGGCCCAGAACCAGCAGTCCTTATTCACCATGTACCATAAACATGTTTTACAGCCCATTTATGGCACCCAGAGCTGGTGTCAGGTCTCTGTGCCGGTGCTAGGTGAGTTTAAGATTGGGCCATAAGAGCCTATATAGACAATCAAATTACTCAAAAATTATGTTACCTAGTCCAGGGCAAACAACTCATCTAAATCATCCTGCTGTGTCATAAGGAAATTTTACCACACTTCAGATGTGAGGGGGCTGAGTGTATATCCTTGAATTTGCACAAATCAGTCATGTGTAAAATGTGGGCTGATTATATAAGCTATCAGATATAATTCAGCACAATTTGGCACACATGCACTTACTTTAAGGTTTAAAATAATATTCTCCATTATAATGAACATTCAGAATTCAGTTTTTGTTTCTTTGGTGAGCTCCTAGGGTTTACATTGTCATTCTCTTCCCCTTTCCAACTCGTAAGTTTAGGAATGCTATATAAGCATTGTTGACTAAAGGAGTGTGTGTGTGTGTGTGTGTGTGTGTGTGCACGCCAAGAAATTTATGCCATGGTCCTATGCAGTGGTGGGCCCAGCCTGCCCCAACAACCGGTTCTCCAGAAGTGGGTGGGGCCAGGCTGGGTCAGGGGGCAGGACAGGGGAGGACACACCACCTTAACCCTTACTTTACAAAAAAATTGTATCACTTGTGACCGCATCAATCAGTATTAAGCCCCTGAGTTCAGTGTAATTTATTCCTATGCATTACACTTTGTTGTGCTCTCAGGGGGAATGTGTGCCACAAATAAGAACATAAAATCATAAGAAAAGCCTCCACTGGATCACACCAAAGACCCATCAAGTCCAGCTTCCTGAATCACACAGCAGCCCACCAGCTGCCTCAGGGAGCACATGTGACACTTGCATCCAGGTGCCTAATACAGCAGACACTACCACAAGTTTCACAGGTGGTACTCATACCACTGGTTGAGAAACACTGATCTACAGTTTAGGACCAGAGTCTGTGGTATGCAGTTTGAGGTTTGCCAACTTAAGGCTACAATCCTGTCCACACTTTCCTGTAAGTAAGCTCCATTGAATATAATAGGACTTCTGAGTAGTCAAGCAAAGGACTGAGCTCTTAGTAACCAGCCTCTGGCTCCAATCCTATTCACTTTTCTGAGAGTAAGCGCCACAGACTCTAATGGGACTTACTTCTGAGTAGCCAAGAATAGGATTGGGCTCTAATGCTGCACTCCTCTGCAAACTTTCCTGGGAGTAAGCTTCATAGATTGAAATGGGATTAACTTTTGAGTAGTCAGGCATAGGATTACAAGCTCTTAGAAACCAGCTTCTTTCCAGGGAGTAAGCTTCACTATTATAATGGAACTTACTTCTGAGTAGACGGATGATTGGGCTTTGAGGCTACAGTCCTATCCTCACAGGGGAGTAAAACCTGCTGACTTTAATAGGATTTACTTCAGAGTAGGCAGTGGACTGGGCTCCTGGGGGGACAGGATGGGAACTGGGGCTATTTCTTCAGGTGCCCCCCATACTGCCTCATATACCCCCCATATCCCCCATAAACCTCAGGTGGAGAGATTTCTCAGAGGGGCAGGATGAGGTGGGGAGATCTCGGGGGGGGGGGGGGAAGGACTACAGTGTGGATAGGACTGCAGCCTGAGCACAATCCTAACCATGTCTACTCTGAAGTTAGTACCATTCAAGTCAATGGGGCTTACTCCCAAAACTGTGTGGTGAGGATTTTAGCTTTACAGTCCAATCCTATGCAGGCTTACTTAGAAGTAAGTCTCATTCTAGTCAGTGGGGCTTACTCCCATGTAAGTGTGGATAGGATTGCAGCATCAGAGCCCAGTCCTAACCATGTATACTCAGTAGAAAGTCCCATTATAGACAGTGGGTTTATTCTCAGGAAAGTAGACAGGGCTGGAGGGAGAGATCCAATCCTCTGCCAATCTCCTCAGAAGTAAGTCCCATTATAGTCAGTGGGCTTACTCTCAGGAAAGTGTGGATGGGAAAGTAGCCTCAAATCCTAACCCTATGCTAATCAGAAGGAAATCCCATGATAGTCAATGGGAATTGCTCCCAGGAAAGTGTGGCTAGGATTGTGGCCACAGGCTGGAGTCCTCTACTATACAGTGTGGCTTACTCCTGAGTAGCACTGGGTAGTACTGAGTAGTTCTCCATGCCTAGTACTGGCTGCAAAGGCATCTGGGGAGGCAGGAAGGCAGGCAGGCACGGCCCCCACCAAAAGCCCTGGAAGAGCTCATTCTCACAACACCCAGAACGGGAGGGAGGTTCAGAAGGGGAGGAAGGAGGGGCAGTGGAGCTTCAGCTCTGGGAAGACAGACCCAGAGGCCCTTTAAGAGAAATTCAAACACACTTGCATGCAATTCAAAGATGAGGCCCCCTCTTCAACAACCAGTTCACTAGTCAGCCCCAAATTAACAACCGGTTCTACAGATCCAGTGAGAACCGGCTTCAGCCCACCTGTGGTCCTATTGAACCAGATTATTTGTTTTGTGACTTTAAAGCAGAGTTAACCTTGCAAAATTACAGCATTGTGTACTTAGGGGTTGCACGATTAGTGGGTCTTCTGGCACGCCACCCAACTCAATGCATACTGTGTTTCCTGGTATTGTGAAATTATAACTTCCTATTACCAATTTGATAGAATTAATTCAAACAACTTGATAACAATGTTATTATTATGCTAACAATGGTTAGAAGTGGCTCAAGTGGAACCGCTTGGCACATTTGAACATTTCAGATCAAAGGTCTATTGAACTGAAACAACAAATAAAATCAATTCCTTGAACTGTTTCTGCATTTCCAAACTTGCAACGTTACACCCTAGAATGTGAGTTAATGAAATACAGATGAAGAGTGCCACGGAGCAGCCAGTCCTGCTGCAACAATGAAAATTAATGTACCACTTGCCTGACTGAGGAAACCAACCGTTTATTGGAGACAGCTTTGCACTTTAACACTTCAGTCTTGGAGAGCTGAGATAACTCATTTAGTCACAGTTAACTAAGAAGAAGTTACAAACTGAGGGAAATGTTTTGTTTGGTGAACAAACTGAACAATCCTTGCAGAACCCCTGTGTGCAATGGTTCGGCATAGCTTTCAAAGGGTGGAGTGTCTGTTTTTAGAAAGCACGTTGTACCCATTAATTTCAACAGCAGAACCAACTAGCAAAATGTATGTAGACCAGTGGCAGAGCTAATGATCCTGTAGCCTAGTACAAAGCTCCAAAACCTGCCTCCTTCTCCTCAGCAGTTTACTGATTGTGGCATAGCTAACGTATTTGCTGTCTGGATTCAAAGAAGATTTTTTGCCTCACATCCATGTAACAACAAAATCAAATTTAATTAACTAAAAAAAACAAAAATTGTGTCCCTTCTGGATTAGGGAAAGTAATGATTATTCTTTCCCTGCAAAATGATTATCCTTTCCCTGTGAAATAAAAGAGGAGCACTATTTAGAAGTATACCCAGTTAGCATAGGTACCTGAATTATGATATTTGTATATGGAAATGAAAGCTGATTCATATTAACACCTTATTATGTAGTTCTATACAGTATCAGAATTACATTTCATTCGCTGTCAGAGCAACCAGTATCATGGGATAGTTTTAAGTAAATCCACTTTTTATTTTTTTTGTAAATTTACTTTTTGAGTTTCTGGCCAAAGGTTTCATGGCCAAGATGGGATGTGAACTTGGATCTTCCAGGTCTCAGTCCAATTCCCAGATAGCGACACCTTCTTGGCTGTCATATATGGTTGTCTGCAAACAGCAGACCTTTATGAAACTGCTTCCGCTGAGCAAAGGAAAAGGACCAAAGGAAAAGCAACTTAGGGATAAAATTTTGAAGAACCTGGACTTGTTTGAATAGATGATGGAAAAATTGAAGAAACTGCTGAAGCAGAAAATATAGTTTTTCCATGTGCTTCTTTTGAACTTTGGGGTCAATGATAACCTTGTGGGTATGTTGCACCACCTTCTCCCTCGAAGAGCAGTACGGTAACAGGGCAGATGTCTGTGGCTTTGTCCCCCAGGTGAAAATGTGTAAACAAGGCCTACGGCTGCTTTCAGATGTCACACATATTTCATGTCAAAGTCTTGAAGTCACACCACTGTGAAGTCTCATCTTTTCTCTACAGTCTTTGAATCCAGTCTTTGAGTCTTTGGTCATACTAGCAAGATTCTGGGCCAACAGTGTTTAATATAGAAAACCTAAGGGGTGTTAAATGGCTTGATAAAGATGCAGGTGTACCTGCCTGCTGTTGTTAGATTTCACACAATACTGCATGGCAGATTCTGGTAGGCATCCTATGAAATGCACAATACTGCTTTTTGTGTCTATTGTTGGTATCCAAAACCAATAGCCCAAGTCTTTATAGAAAAAAAGGAAAACAAGACAGCTAATTGTTCTACCACATCATGACATTTACATTAATAAACAACTGAATTCTCACTCACAAGGAAGGCGAGAATCTTTCCCATTTTCCCATAAATCTTTCTGCCTTCCCGAATAACAATATGTTAGCTCTATTTTGGGAATCTTTTCCCTTCTCCTTCTATGTCTGTAAAGAAAAATGGCAGGACTGAATCATTAGGTTTTGTGATATCCACAACAGCATTCTTAACTCCTTCCTGGAATGTCTTCTGAGTTTTTCCAATCATAATAGCCAAGGCTAAAAGGGTCAGAGTCAAGGATAAGATTTTCTAATCAAAAGCCAAGTGTTTCCCAAAAAGTGTCTTTAAGAGTACAGCCATAGTGTATTAACCACATGAAATCAACACACAAATATATTTACCTTTTTTTGGTCATGTTCTACATTTTCTTTCTTTTTGTCATTTTCTTTTGGAGTGCCTCTTCCTATTTTGTGGTTGTGACATATGGTCACCCTGCCTTTCTGAAGTTAGTAAGATTAACATCTACCTTTTACTTCAACATACTACCCTCTTCCCTTCTGATTTACTACCTTCTCACAGATTACCGAAGTTTATAGTTTTCCAGCTTCATGTTGACTCACTGCTTAAATTTGCACCCACTACCTTCTAAAGCATTCTTAAGGTAGAGAATGCTCAAAAGTATTCTTGGGTAAAATATAGATACGGTAAACAATATGAATTGTAGATGATATTCTTGTTATTCTAGAGGAGGCCAAAAGTATCTATACTTCTTATTTGTACTCTTCCTAACAGAAAAGGCCAGCATTTTTTTTCCAACGGATGACATATTTTTTTCTAGTCTTGGGAATACCTATCAGATTAATTGTTTGACAGAATGTTCCTGCCTTTTCCTTCTCAGAAGGTGTAGGTTTTTCAAATGCCTTCAGTACACCACAGTGGATTTTCCCATGAGTGATATTTAATTGTAGTTTCATTTGCTGGTCTTTTGTATGAGAGGTTTATTTCCTCAAGAGCTGACTTGGAACAGGAAAAATTACAATTGAGGACTGACATCTTGACAGTCAAAACAAACATACATTTTATCTATACGGAGCCTTGGATATAAATAACCACTCTCTTGCAGTAATTAGGCATATCCTAAAAGGGTTATGTTTACTATTGAGAATAAAATATTTTAGAAAACTATTCAAAATTTATTTTATTATATTATGGAAACCCACACCAGGAGGTAATTGTCACATATTTTGCTAATTATTCCATAGTAAATAACAGGTGAACAAACAATATTTATTGAATAGGCAAAACTGTTGGCAAATCTTCAAATCTGAGAGTGAACATTTCTTAACATGTCTGCTCAAAAATAAGCCCCATTGTGTTCAATGGATCTTACTTCCAGGAAAGTTTCTTTAGGATTGCAGCACCTGCGTCAGAAAACTAGGTGAATTAACAACCTTACAAGGGTAGTATGAGGATTTCAAAGAATTGCTCATGCTGTAGTTAAGGTTTGATTACAGTTTTGTAATTTATGTGGGCAGCCCTTGAATAATGTTTGGAAAATTTAGCTAATAAAAATACCATTGATATTTGGATGTAGTTGATCACAGTACAGTTCTTTAACTTTATTTATATTGCAGTGGTGTCCAGTTTCAGGTCCAGTTCTAAATGCTAATTTTAGCAGTAGGCTACAATCCAGAGTAACTACAGGACCTTTTACACCAACATTGTTACAGTGCCACCTATGGGAAACCTATGGGGAAAGCAAAGAGCAAGCCAGAGTAAGTGCCTCTTATGACTTCCTGTAGTTACTCTAGATTGTAGGGTTAAATGGGCTGGGACCAAAATGCCTTATGAACTTCCTTCTTCTAAGGAAGTAGAAGGAAGTGTAGAGATCTAACTCTCTACACTCTCTCTTCAAATCTTGCTCCTGGTGTTTCTGCTGAATAAGTTTTGGTAAGGTTCTATCAAGAACATAGTCTTTTCTGCAGTGACACCAGCTTTTTGAAGCCCATTTCCCAGGGAAGGCTACTAAGGGCACAATCCAGAGTAACTACGGGGAGTCCTTGCTCCGGTGTAAGAACAATTTGCTGTGGATTGCAGTATGAATTTCCCATAGGTTTTCATTAGATGGTGCAGTAACTACGGGTACACGTAATGTCTCTTACGTGCTCCCGTAGTTACTCTGGATTGTAGGGTAAGCCTCCACTTTAAGTTCTTCACAGAACCATTCTTCGGGATTTCATCCTAAACAACATACTGCAACAGAATAGGCAGCATTTTCTGTTATATTGACAGCAAATTTTTATCCCTTTCGTCCACTAGGTGGTGACAAGTTTTACCTATGTTAAAAATCTACATTCTCATCCTATTTATGGAAAATTTAAGACAGTGTAAAAATTTGGATTCCTTGTTGGATGATCATTGTCACCTCTATCCACCAAGTAAGGCCAAGTGCTTTATGATAGGTAATATCTTCCATGTGACTTAAGACAACTTGGATGTAAATAACCTGGTGACCCTATATGGCCACAACCCTTTATATGATTAAAGTTTATTTACGAATAGGGCCACTGGGAAGATGTGAGCTTTCCACTGGTAACACAGCATGGATTCTCAATGTCAAAAATGGGTGGTGAGCTTTGACTATTTTGGACCATCTTCTCAGTGTGCCATGTGATGCCAAAGGCTGAAAATAGTCGCGATACAGGATTTTCAAAGACAACCATCCCTTTTGGCCTACCAATAAAAGGATAAAAATAGTCATAAAGAAATGCACACACTATAAAGAAGAGGAAGGATGAGAGTAGAGAAGGCAATATGGTCCACCAGAAAATATCAGATTTATTTGTGAAAGTTATTCATAGCCTTTGCTACGCTAGGCACGGCAGATGCACGAGTGTTATGTTTGTTTATTTGAAATGGGAGTCCTGAGCTCAACAACAAGGAAGCTATTTTTGACACATAAAGTGTAAAGTTGAGGGGGTTTTAATTTGGTTGTTTTTTCTCCTGCCAGGCAGTGCTGCAAGACTGAGATGCCCCCATCTTCAATACAACCAGCCCAGCCCATGCTGCAAGAAACTATTAAACTGACAGCATAATCCTAACCATCTCTACTCAGAAGTATTTTCCATTGAATATAATGGGAAATACTCCCAGGTAAGGACTGCAGGCTCAATCTGTCCCTTTATAATGCAAAAATATAAATAGAAAGAATATGATTATTTCATAGCTTGGCAAAACGCATGCATTGGTTGCTCAAAATACAGAGAAAATAGCTGCTCTATTTCCTGGTGGGCTTAGTAGTTCAAGCAGGATCCAGATAGTAGAAACTTTTTCGCCCAAATGCCAAGAAAACTGGGCAAACAGTAAATAACCAGCAAATGCAGACATGGCCCATTTAGACCAGCACAACTTTAGGCTGCTCCCTGTTCTTATAGTACTGTGGAGAGGCTGTAGTAATGTGGAGGGGCTGACACGTTTGCGACACACATAGGCCAGCACAGAACTTGTGCCAGGACTTATGCCAGCCTAAATGGAGATCAGGACTGCAACCTCCATTTCTGAATAGATTTTTTTTATAAAAGCACCTAGTCCTCATGGTTACAATGAAAGTATCAAACAACAACATGGTTCCCAAGAGATATCAATACGCTCCTTTTTCAAATTATTCTGAGGTTAATTTACTGGGAAATCTGCTGAACACTTGCAACTGGGTAACAGGCTGAAAAAGAGATTGTTGGTGTGTTGAGAAACTGAGGAGTCAACAAGAGTCTTTAGCCATAGCCAGGATCCATGGATAAGTGAACATAGGATGTGGGAAGGCCTAGTATGCACAGAAGAGCTTACATATGTATGGGAACTTTTGAATCATATCTAGTATTAATACACTGCTATTAATACACTGTTCTATGCACTGCTGCTTTTCAAATGATTAGTGAGATTATTCCAGTTTAAGAGAGAAATAATGCACTAAGGATATTGTACAGCTGTTGCTTTCTGAGGGTACGCTAGCATGGTGGATGAAGGGAAAATTCAGTTTTCCTGCAATGTCTCCTCAGATAAACATCAAAATGGAAGAGTCCACTTTATTACATTTCAGGATCTTCCCCTTTCTGCACATCATGCTCAGATTAGCAGATCTCTGACATTTCCATGAGCTTTGTTGAGAACCAACGGAGAATAAAATTTTATGGAGTTCTATGTATTTTTTAAAATGATTAATATATGTGGAAGAGGCACATGTTTTAGTGCAAGCAGCCCTTCTGCATCAATTAACAATGCTCTTTTTAAAAATCAAAACTCAAGAAAGCTACTATTCAGTTCCTCCAGCTTGATGAACAGAAACACAAATGAACTCCTCTATCTCTCCAAAAGTCTGTTCTCTAAAGTTTGAGCAAACCAAACTAGCTTTTAGTTTGGATCTCAAATTTCATACATCATGCTTTTTAGTGAATACAGTAACAATTTGTCGCCATCTGATCATGGCCATCTGATCATGGCCAATTTGTTGCCATCTGATCATGGCCATTTTTGCAAGAGGATATATTTCAATGTTTCTTTAAGTACATTACATTCAGGAAAAGTCCACACTGTCCCTTGATTCCTACTCTGAGAAGCAATTGACAGATGACCGACTGCTGAATCTCAGTGTGAATTATCTGCAACTGCACTGCTTTGCTTTTTCTTGTCTCCTCCTGTTAACGGCAGTCTACATTTTCCTATGCTAGGATAACTCCGAGTCTTGTTCCAGTTACATTCTTTGTGTGCTTAATAGAAAGGCATGGCTTGTGGCTGGCAACATGCATGCTGAGAATCAAAAGGAGACTCTGCAGGGTGAGAGTTTAAGTAGAGGAATGAAAGGGGGAAGGGGATGCTTTGACTCTTTATCCTTTGGCCATTTTTTCACTCAAAATAGCCACCGCTCTGGTTTCTCTGCTAGGGAGAATAGATACCTTCACAGAAAAACAGAATGTGACAGTCGGAGATGACATTGGAGGCCATCCAGTCCAATGTCCTGCACAGTCCAGGTCACTTTCAGTATCCCTGAGGGACAGTCATCCAGCCTCTACTTGGAAGCCTCAAAAATGGAAGAACCCACACCTACACAGCACAGACTGTTACAGTGCCAGACAACCCTTACAATTAGGAAATATTTTTTCATATCTAGTCTAAATCTGCTTCCTTATAGTTTCAACCTTTTTGTTCTTGTCGGCCCCCAGAAAACTACTGAAAGCAAGTTTCTGTGTTTTAAGATATTCAAAAATGGGTACGAGTATTGTCCCTTAGACATTTCTTTTTCAGGCTACAGACTCCAATCTCTTTTAACTAAGGGCGCAATCCAGAGTAACTACAGGGAGTCCTTGCTCCAGTGCAAGAACAATTTGCTTTGGATTGCAATATAAATTTCCCATAGGTTTTCACTAAGTGGTGCAGTAACTACGGGTACACGTAATGTCTCTTACATGCTCCCCTAGTTACTGTGGATTGTAGGGTAATTCTCTTAGGTCTAACAGCCCAATCTTGAGATTCCCAGTGCCTGCAGAGGCACTGGCATAAAGTAGCTACCACTGTAATCACTGGGCACTGGGAAGCAACCAGAGATCTCTTTGGGAGAAGGGAACTTTCATCCCCTTTCCACAGGTAAAGCCCAAGTAAGCCAAGCAATGGGGTTCTCAAGTCTATGCTGTTTTGCCAGTCTAGACTTGAGAGACTCCTTATCATGCTTTCCAGCATGGAGATCAAGATAGGAAGGTGGAGAGCTCTGCCAGTCCCACCTCCTTCTTTCCCAGTTCCTTCCCTCCAACCCATCATTATTCTACTCACAAAAGGTTGCACTGCTTCTTAGCAGTTGCACGACATTCAGAGGCTATAAATCCTCCTTCTGCAAAACCCAAACAAAGTTGGTCTCTGCCCATCAAGAGCCCTACAGCATTTTTACGGCATCCAGAATCAGCACTTGGACTCAGCAGTGGTGCTGCCCCAGTTTAGGATTGACCCAGAGGACAAAGATCCTCAAAATGTAGGACACCTAAGAAAAATGTAGAATATGACAAAAAAGCTAAAAACACTCTATTGCTTTCATGTGGGTTAAACACTATTTTACTAATTATTAGATTTAAAACTATTCCATATAATTTATTCCATATAATTTATTAATTACAAGAAGACTACATGCCACCCACTTACAAGGAAAAGGAGGACATTGAAGTTTTTCTCAGGACATGTCTAAAATCCAGGACATGTCCTGGTAAAAGAGGACATGTGGTCACCCTAATTGAGCCATTAGACTCCAGGCCTTCATCCTCGTTGCCCTTCTCTGACCTCACTCCAGCTCATCCATGTCCTACTTAAAACATAGTATCCAAAACTGGACACAGTATTTCAAGTAGGGTCTGACTTACTGAGTAGTGCATTCATTATTAGCTCTTGTTATCTGGGTTTTCTGTTTCTAGTAATGCAGCCCAGAAACACACTCATTTTTTTTCACTGGCAGCCACGTCATGCTGCTGTCTTATGTTCAACTTATAGTCCACTGGTAGCCCAATTCTAGCTAAGCTTCAGTGCTGCAAAGGAGTTCCAAAAGGTCTCTGCTATATCCATCATGAGGGTTGTGTCTGCTGGAGATCTCTCCAAAGAAACTGCAAACCTGGAGGATTGGACTATAAGAACACAATTCTATCCATGTCTACTCAGAAGTAAGCCCCATTTTGTTCAGTGGGTCATGGAGCAAAATCCTAACCATGTTACATACTCAAATGTGTTCAATGGATCTTATTCCCAGAAAAGTGTCTTTAGGATTGCAGCCTTACTCCCAGGAAAGTGTGCTAAGGAGTACTTTGTACTTTGTACTTAGTACTTTGGTATAAAAAGCTCTGCACCCTTGACTTCAAATGGTGGTGGTGTCCTAAGCACGACTCTGCTTGATAATTAGAGGGAATCTGCAGGACCATAAGAGATATGCCTCTTAAGGTATCCCACTCTGATCTAATCAACACCATGGTACCACCACGTTGGATCATCATCAACACACTAAATGGAGTGAGCAGCTAGTGTAGCCGCTGGAGAATTGTCATGGCTATTCTCAGAATCTGACTGCCAAGCCTCAGTACCATCCTAGTCAAACCATTCTGCACTAACTGCAGCTTCCAAACCATCTTCAAGGATAACTCCACTTGGTATGCATTTCAGTAGTCTAGACAAGATATGACAAAGGCATTGATCATTATAGTTGAGATTTGATTGACTCAGATATTAAATCAACTTATGCCCCAGTCAAAGGTGGGTGAAAACCTCCCTAGCCACAGATGCCACCTGGCTATCCAGGGACAGCTGTGGATCCAAAGAAATCTCACTGCAACCTACCACTGTGATATTCCACTAGGATTCTGAATCCTAATTTGGTCTTTCACTGTGTTAGCTTTCACCCCCCCCTCCCCAATATACTTCTTCCCTGATTTGCATCATCTGAAACCTTCTCCATGAGAAAAACCCAGGAGCAATTTTATGAGCATGAAAAAACCAGAGAGGAAAGGATTAAACAATTCCCACCCCATCCCCTTGCTTTAAATCTTCTAAAATGGCTTCAGAGTGAAATAAACATATGTGCAAATGCACATGCCTGATTGTTCAGGTTGAGCTGTGAACTTGGAGAGACAAGTCCAAATCTTTCATCTGTCAAGAACTCTAAATGGCCTACCTTACTGGGTTGTTGCTAAGAATGACTGAAATCACAGACACAAAGAGCTCTGAATAATCTCAAGCAGTATGAAAACAGGATGTACTATGATTTTATCAGGCTCACTTCTTACACCATCAGGGAAACTGGATTCACTTCTAAGTAGCTTCCAGCTCATTTCTGTCAGCAGACAGAGATATATTCAGTCCCTAGCGAGTGGAAACAAAGCAGGGGAAAACCGTTTCTTAGCATAACATGGGGTTGGAGGTCTCAGTGTGGGTTAAATACCACATCAATGGAACATGTATCAGTATGGCAGTATTCCAGAACTCCGCAGCTATTACTCTGGGCAGTAGGGAAAGCCTATTATGTGAACTAGTCCCATGGGCAATGTTAGGGCAGAGCCTCTTGAATGTTAAGCCACCTCCATGGAGTTGCCTCCTTTGCAGATTCCTCTCGGTTGCAGCGAGCAGGGCCCGGCTCAAGCATCCTGCATAACTCATCCTCATTGCTATCATTATCTCATCAGAAGCTCTGCTATCATTGAGCATAATATAATAACCCCGGGTTGGCAGAGATGGGAGGGCTTAAAATACATAAGCTTTCTAAAGCATCTGTAGGGTGCAATGTGTACCAAGCGTCTTCAAAGTCACAGCATCCTCTGAAGCTTTAAGCAATGTGTGTTTTGCAGGACTCTCTTTCCTCAGCAAGAAAATGAAAAAAGAAAACCTCCTTGCAGTGAAAAAAAAAAATGCTTTCCCTAATATGGCATGCATTTCTGCACAAGCACAAGGTGCTGCCTTTCAAAAAGAGGACAGCCAACACTCTCTACAAGCAGCCAACACCAAAATATCTGTCTCGCTTGCTAAAAGAAGCAAAAAAATGGAGCAAAGTGGCTTCGCCAAGTTTTTCTCTTCCCTTTCCCCCTCCCAGGAAATGTAGTGGTTCAGCAGTAAAATGTCAGAACCAAACATGTAAACAAGTCAGATCTGATTATCTTTGAGTGAGTTCCTGGAAGATTCATTTTCTTTCTCTCCCTGTGATGTGCCTGACTAATAAATTAAGGAATTGGTATATGTAAATACAAACAAGTATACGATTCCTTTAGCCTCCTGGAATTGCCTTACAAAAATAAAACAACATACATTTCTGTAGGGAGCTCCTCCATCTCTTTTTAAAGTATGTTTCTAAAGCAACACTACCAATGAGGTATCCACCAAAAACTAGCAATGTAGATGAGTGCATTTAACCCACAAGTCAGAACTTCCAGGTCCTCTGGCTTTTCTTTCAAATGTAAATGGATGTCCAACAAGAATCATGACTCAAATATCTTTCATTTCAGGAATAGGAAAAGGAGGAGACTCCTACCTCCACCCCAACTGGTCCTCCATAAAGGAATTTTGTTCCTTTGCATGTTGTATTTAGATGTTTCAACTGTTTGAAAATTTATTTTGGCGAGGTTACATGCTTTTGCCACAGAAAATGGCATCCTCAAACTTGCTTGGAAGTAAATCCCACAGATCACAATGCAAGAACCATTGCAATCAGGCTGCCCTTTCGACCATCCAAATTAGCCTCACTTGGTACAGGGAAGACCTTTCTGGCAAGAAAGCATTGCACGCATACCATCGCTCATGTGCCTCCCAAGAATCACTGGATCAGATAGAATTTTATACAACATGTGTCAAACTGTACCTCCAATTGTAATGTGTGCCCAAATGCCAGTAAAAAATGCTTTACTAATTACATCTTAAACCGTATTTACTTTTTATTACACTTGATTGCATTCCTCATTGCCGCAAGTTATTTTTAAAATATAAAAATTACTCTCACACTTTACAAAACCTCAACAATAGTAACCCTCTCTATTAAATCAGACATTACCTCATTAAACAACCAGCTTGAAAAGGTGTTAATGTTACAATTTCAAACAGGGCAAGTTGGCACCTGTTTATTCCCTGATTCATTTTAAAGCTTCAAACTCCAGCTGCAAATGACTAATGTTTGTTGCACCTGTAAAAATTCCTTTTGATAATAAAAATGCCAACTTCATTAAAATATCGATAAAGGATTTAATTCCCCTTAGATGACAAAGACAATAAAGAAAAGAAATGTGCAATAGCTGACAATCCTTGTAATGCTGATTTTGTGGGTTCTCCCAATTTCTGAAAACATTTAACATTGTATTTATACAATAGCATGCTTTGTTCTTATTTTTGCATAGATTTTTAAAATAAAAGTGTGCATGTATAGATGAGTTTGTATTGGGCATGCCAAGCTGACTATGGCCATCAAGATACCCACAGACCCAGTGGGATCCTATGTTTTTGCTGCCTGCCTGGGACATCAATGACAACAGGCTGTAATGACTCAGCAGTTAAGATGATGTGCCTGTCAACCCAGATTCAAAACCAGACAGAGTAAGCTCATGTCTCTTGCCCAGATCCTGCCAACCTAGCAGTTTGAAAGCATGTAAATGCAAGTAGATAAATACGGTAGGTACCACCTCGGTGGGAAGCTAGCAGTGTTCCATGCACCTTGTTGTTTAGTCATGCTGGCCACATGACCACAGAGATGTCTTCAAACAAGCTTTCTGGCTTAGAAATGGGTATGAGCACCACACTCCACAGTCAGTCACAACTAGCAATACAACCCATGGGGACACCTTCAATGACAACAAGGTAGTCTGATCTGGCAGACCACTAAGAGTCAATGTCTCCACATCTGCATTTGGCTTGGTGGGTCACAAATCGTGCATGGATGCTATGCAAAATATATTGACTTTTGTCCTGAACTGTCACAAGAAGAGAACCTATCTTAGAAACTGTGACATGCCCTGATAGTCCATTTTAACCACATGTATGAAGAACTGCAGAACTGCCAATGATTTTGGCGACGTTTCCTTACAAAAATCACTTGCTTTAGATCTATATCAACCTCACAGCCGTAAGCCTAACATTTGGTCAGAGTAAACCAGTGCTTACATGGGCATTGACCACCAGATGGCAGCAATGTGTTTTATGAATTATGCAGCAAGACCGTGTGGTTCACTTCTACTGCACATTAAAATTACAAATTAATAATTACTTTTCAAACATAAGAAATGCAGGGGGTTTTGTTGTGCCTTTTTTTTAAAAGCACGGCAGAAAGGAGGACAACAATCCCCTGCAGACCCAAAGAGGCATGGCTGTCTGTCTACCTGGAATCTTAGGAAGATGATGATCTTTCATCACAATGATGGGGAAGCTCTTACCCCGAAACTATACAATTATGTGGGCTTCGCTGTTCTCTAGTGTTTTTGCCTCTGACCATATTACAACTTCATCTGTACAATGAGCATTAAATATCACTCAGTTTAATTCTGCAACACAGCAAAGCCTCTGGCTTAGGGAAAAAAAGTGTTTTCCTTTCTGATGGACAAATAACATCTGCAGCCATGAAAGCTGGAGCGTAGCTGTCAAAAATTTAAAAAGAAGAGGGGAAAAAGACGAGCCAGCCACATGATTTCTTCAAATGCAAATTCACATACAAACACATCTGTATGCATCTGGGGACCCTTCACTCTCAACAAATATCAATTTTTCAAAAGGCTATGCATATGCTTATCACCAGTGGCTAGCAGACACCGGCAGGGAGAAGCCCTTCTCTGTTGTGGTCCCCTCTTAGGGGGACGTTGTCCCTCAAAAAGATTGCAAGACAAGCTCCTAGAAACTGGAACTTAAAGGGGGGAAATCAAACAGTTCCTTCTGCCTCCAGGCCTTTTTAAAGAAAAGCTGGTGAGAACTATATTAAGGCCAGAGCAACTCACCCATCTCCCCATTTCCATAGTGGTGTGGAGAAGGTGGCATGTGTCTATGCACTGGCTTAACACCCACCAAGAGTGCTACAAAAGTGCCTTACTGCACTTTTGCAATACCCCAAGTCTAGCATAGGATAAGCCAGGACTTGTCGTAGGTCCTATGCATTTATGGCTTTGTATTTTACTAAGAAACCTGGCTTTGCCTGTTTCTCCTGTAGGCCGCAGACATTCATCTGCAATCACATGAAATAGGAGTGAAGGAGGGGGGAAGCTACTGTGCTTTTTCGTATAATTGGACTGCCCACTATATTGGGCACCACCTTTCTTGCCATGACCTGTAAAGCTAAGATTGCCATAATTCTCTTCCACAAAATCAGGACATGACCCTCTGTCCCATTTGCCAGTATGTGAAGACAATCCCCACAAATCATTATTGTCCTTGTTTTTCAGGACATATGGCAAGGGTTGGGGGACATAGATGAGTACAGGGTTGTTATTACCCATGCAATGTGCTCCAAAAATCACCAGTGCCCTTTGGTTGCTTGTCTTCATTTTCTGATGACGGGCAGGCATCCACTGAGCTTTTCTGGTGGTGGTGTTCCCTTCCAGCAGGACACTGAGTTGTTTGCTCTCTTTTGGAGGGGTGAGGGGCAGTTGTCATAGAATCACAGAATCATAGAGTTGGAAGGGACCTAGTAGGTCATCTAGTCCAACCCCCTGCCTACAGCAGGAAATCCCCCTAGAGCTTCCCCGACAGGTGCTTGTCGAGCCTCTGCTTGAAGATCCCCAGCGAGGGAGAGTCCACCACCTCCTTTGGCAATCTGTTCCACTGCCGAACCCTCCTCACCGTCAGGAATTTTTTCCTGATATCCAACTGGAATCTCCCCTCTTGCAGTTTGTACCCATTGGTTCTGGTTCTGCTTTCAGTAGCAGCTATGAACAAATGAGCCCCTTCCTCCCTATGACAGCCCTTCAGGTATCTGAAGAGGGCAATCATGTCTCCCCTCAGCCTCCTCTTCTCCAGGCTGAACATCCCAAGTTCCCCCAACCTTTCCTTGTAGGGCTTCCCTTCCATCCCACTGATCATTCTTGTCGCTCTCCTCCGGACTTGCTCCAGTTTGGCTGCATCTTTCTTCAAGTGAGGTACCCAGAACTGAACACAGTACTCAAGGTGAGGTCTGACCAATGCTGAATAAAGCATGTGGCTTGTAACACTTAACTGGTATCAAGATGTTCAGCCTTTCATTAAGGTTTGGTTCCTAAGATCATGGCATGTTTGTTTCTGAGAGGGTTTCTAGTCCAACTTCCTGATCAGTAACAGTTTCTCTGACAGTATTGGCATCTTTGACAAATGGCTATCCAGCCTCTGATTGAAAACCTCCAATGTGGGATATCCCACTAATGAACAAGACAGACTGTTTTAGTTCCAGTGTTTAAAGGAGAACTGGAGGCGATAGGATCCAATGTACACCTCTACTGCAGGATCCACCTTTTCCTTCATCCACTCCTTCTCCTTGCTGCCGCACTGCTGATTTACAGAGTCCAGCAAGCATAGCAAAGTCTTCTGCTACCTTTTGTAGCAGTGCTTGTAGAATGATGGCTGATGAAGCAAGGCATCATTGTCACTGACATTCATTTTTTTACAGCACTCTTCCAGCATGGGACTGTACTGCCATGCTCACACCTATTAACCAAGGCTGTATCTATTTCCTATTCATATTTTGAGTTTTTCCTTTGCCTGGATAATTTTTTTAAAAAATTTCCTGCCACCAACTACACATACTAATCAATGTGTTGATGGGTACTCAGTATTACAATGAATATCTATTCCTCTCCTGTATCTGTCATTGTTCCCAGACCCTTTGCTAAATTGCTGCAGGTGTTAGGCTGTGATCCTACCCACACTAAAAGGGTCTGATTGCTTTCTTTTTGTATTACCCTGATAGACAAGCAGATGGTATGAAAGGAGACATTAGTCCTAGATGTACTAAATATGTCAAAAGCATTTGGGCCCAAAATGTTCTCTTTCTCAGGTACAGAGCAAACATTCCTAGCTAAAGCTTGGGAATATTTTCAGTGCTATCTTGAGAGGCATTTTGGGAGCTTTGCTTCTGGCCTCTTTCCATTTTTCATTAAGATGGTGGAATGAGGCAATTTCCTGCTTTGGAATCAGAGAAATGGTGGTCCATCAAAGTATAGCTCTAAGGGAAAGCCAAGTGATAAATTAGGGCATGCTGGTTCATTCCAGCATCGAGGAGTCTGCACGTATAAGTGAATCATGGGTGGACAACTCAAGCATTACTCAGCCACTACCATGCATCTCCATGCTATACACCCCTAGTGGTGGCTGGCACTCAAATAGTGACTTTCCACATAAGTTACATTCTCTTGTTACACCCTACTGTATAAAGTGCCACCGTTCGAAGTATATAAAGAATGTATATGCTGACTTTCCCTTTCAAATGCAAATGCCCAGAGCAGCTTATAAAACTTTTATGAAATGCAATAAAACAACAGAACTCTCAGGCCAGTGGGAGCTGGTGTTATATACAGAGGCAAAACCCAACACCCTAAGGCCATTTATGTGTGTCACAAATGTCTTGCTTCTTTCTTTAATTTCTCCATATTTTGACATTTCTAATTTCTTCATTAATTTCCTTAATTCCTCCATATTTTTGACCCACCTTTCTCCTCCCCCAGTCTAATTTCTTTTCTTTTTCGGCCCCCAACCAAAAGCATTTTCTCTGGCCCCCATTATATTTGGACTATCCTAGCATGATTACCGGGGTCTCTCATAACTTGAAAATATGATCAGAATTTGCACATTTTCTCTTCTGTCATTTGCAGCTAATGAGTTTTTATGTGAGAATAAAATGCTTAGTTCTGGCCACCGTGTGCTTAATGACATCACTTCCTGCTTAATGATGTCACTTCTGACCCTTAGCATATGCCATGAACACTAACTTCAGTTCTCTGGATGAAAGAAGTTTGACATCTCTGGTCTAGGCTATATTCACAAGTGTCATTTTCACCTCATTTCCTAGGCATGCAGTACTGTGCATTTGAGTTTTAACAAGAATTTGTGGGGTTCATGCATTTCTGGGATAATTTTGCCAAAGACTGCACCGCCACTTTGTAGCCTGAGATAAAGTGGTTAAACAGTCATGTGGTTCTGCCATTTTCTGTTGCATATCTAGTGAGTTAAAGTATAGTGGATACCCTCAAAGGGTCCATGAGCTCAAAGAATAAGGCACCACAGTGTCCCATGTATTAGACACCCCATGTTCTTTTTCCTGACACTATGCCATAAGCCATGTGATTGACTGATGTCTGAATATCCCCTGGGGTGTGTATCATACCACTACATTACATATTCTAATCTAAACCTTTTTCTTCATACCTCCTAGAGGCTGTATTACTATCCTCCCACACTAAGCGGAAGGACCTATACAGGCAAGGAATTTTTTTTCCTCAAGGGCTTTTAGATTGCTATACAGACAGCTTAATAAATTTGACCTAAATTCCCTGCCTCCATATAGTTGCAGTGATAAGTGTAGGTTATGCATATTCCACAGAGGCTCAACCTTTATCTTGTAACTAGCAGAATTAACCCATCATTGCAGGAGTAAATTTTCAAGAATTTTTATGCTCTGTGGGCATCTCTGGGCAATGGTGGGCTCTGCTGGACATTGGTGGGCTTCGCTGAGCATTGGCGTGGGCAGCATTTTGGTGGCCGCTGGGCGGTAGGCACCAGCGGGCACTGCACACCACTGAGCACCAACAGGCACTGGGCTCCGGAGGGTACCAGGGGGCAGTGGCGGGCAGCAGCAGGCACTGGTGGACAAATGGCATCCCTATCTGTAATTTCTACTGGGCACCGGGAACCATTAGGAAGCAGGCACCAACAGGCAGGGGGCACCAGCAGGCACCACTGAGCACCAGCAGGAAGAGGACACCAACAGGCAAAGGGCCCCATGTCATGGGCACCATCAGGAACCCCTACTGTACATGGGGGACCACCAGACACCACTGGGCAGTAGGCAAAGGGCACCACCAGGCATCAGGCATCCCTATTGGATACCATGCACCACCAGGCAGCACCAGGGACTCAGCATTCCAGCTGCCACCAAGCACAAAGCACCAGATGGGCAGCAGCCGGCACTGGGCACTACTGGGCATCACACATCCCTGCTGGGCACTGGCACTGGGCCCCAGGCACCTATGAGTAGTGGGCACCACCAGGCATAGGGAACCACCAGGCACCACTGTGCAGCAGGCTCTACTGGGCACCATTGGGCACTAGGCACTGGGCATCGCTACTGAGCACCAGGCATCCCTGCTGGGCACCAAACAACAAGCACCACTGAGCACAAGGCAGCAGGGGACAGCAACTGGCAGCAGTGGGCAGCAGCAGGCATGACCAGGCAACACCAGGCATCCCTACTGAGCACTGGAAATCCCTGTTTAGCACCAGGCACCAATGAGCACTGGGTACCAGTGGTGGGCTTCAGGAAGTTCTCACAGGTTCTATAGAACCCTTTGCTAAGGAGCTCCTGGTTCTGAGAACCGGTTACTAATGGGACATAGAATCTGTTGTTAATTTATTTGAATCCCACCACTGCTGGGCACTGTTAGTTATACACAGGCCTCCATCAGTCTTGAAAGACTATGGTATCATGCTCAGTGCTGCATACGCTGCATGCAAAGCATGAAAGCCTGGGTTGGATTATTATGGAGGATAGACTGTTACCCAAGCAGCAAATCCCCCCTCTCCACGCCACTGAATTAGTCCAATGGAAAGGCAGAGCCAATACGATTGGATCCAGCTGGCATCGCAGAGCTAGGCTACGGACAGGAGCTCACTCTGTCTTGTGGGGCCGACCCGGGTCTCAAACCCTTGCCTGGGTTTGCCTCGCTGTTAACAGGCACAGCGTCTTAACCGCTTGCGCCACCCAAAGCCCTTATTATACACAACCATTATGCAATATTGCATAGCCAATGAATTCCACTTGTCTTTTAGATAGTAGTTTGCCTTCAAATTCCCAAATATTTCTCATTAGGAGAAGACACACAACACATTGCAAATTTCAGTTTTCTGAAATCCATTTCATGAACGTGAGCCTCATCTAATATTCTCTGCATGTGTGTGCAGGTGTAGGAATGCATGAAAGAACTCTGTGTGTCATGTTCATTGTTATCTCAAAGTTGACACAATCTTAAAGTGAAAATGGTGCAGAAAAAGGTATTTAAACAGTGCAATTCTATACATTTCTATCCAGAAGTATCTCCAAGTGCAATGGGTGCATATAGGATTGCAGCCTAAAATGATAAGCAAGTTGATGGCTCTTCCCTCTGTATCATGAAACATTAAAGAATTAGGAGATAATTAGCTTAGAAAAAAATTACTGGAGGGTGAATGATATGTTTATAATGCATTCTGCAACAAGATTACAGGGAGCCAAATGTTTCTCTTCTTTCATAATCCTGGAACTTAGATTCTGGACAGATACAATGAAATATAACTTTACATAATGCACACTTCACATATGGAACTCATTGCCACAAGTTCTTGACAATGATCACAGGATCAGATGGCTAGAAGACATATTTCCATGTATATGAGCCACTGAAAGTAAATGGAACTCCCAGGCACTAAGAAATAAGTCCTCAGAGTGCCACTTACTAAGAGAGGAAAGAAATATAGTAGGAGAGAAGCTCTTTTGGAACCTAGAACCTATCTGGCCTTTGCCAGAAAGAGTATCCAACCTGACCAACCTCTGCTGCCACTCTCAAGTAGATACTCCAGATATTCTCCATATGGCCCAGCATTGTACTAATGTTCTTTGACATTAGCTTGAACAAAGTAGAAAAAGGATTCTTGTAATACAGAAACCCATGGTGGGGAGACTCTAACCGGGACTGCAGAAATGAATTTACAACCATGAAATCACTGATTTCAGTGATATAATCCAATTTGGGTAAACATGTTTACAATACATTAAGAATCTATAGAACTTCATTTGAAAAGACAAAACAATCTCTGGTGTCAATATAATATAGTGATGATTTGGTCAACAGTATTCAGACTTGCATATACTCTCAGAACCAGTGTAGTTGGTACAATGACCCCAGTATATATCAATGATGTGTTCTTGTATTTGAAATTACAGTTTACCTATCTACAGACTGATACAATACTGACCATCATACGATGAAGTAAGATATCATGGGTCCTACATTTTTAATTTTTAATTCTTTTGTATTTGGGTTTGAGAGAAGCTCTGTGACAAGAAAATAACTGTATCCACATAACGATTGTACTTTTAGTTACCGTATATGTTGTTGTAACACCCTCAGTGCAGCAGGATAATCTTCATGTGACTTGACACTAAGGTGAACTGGGTTCAGCTGTTTGCGCTCCTATTTGCTTATGGGAATGCTAAATTCAGAAGAGGCTGATTGACTTTCACGTTAGTGGAAGCAAACAGCGAGAATTAAACGGGAGAAACGGATAAGCCCTTTCGGGGAAAAAGTTGTGCCACAAGCATGAAACACTGAACCTTGAGATGATTTTAAAAACTAATCTAGTTACTAATGCTTCAGTAACTATATTAGCGCTGACTGCAAAGCATTCCATCGTGTCATTACTTCTTCAGTAGCAGCTCCCATCAAGATGCACCTACCCAACATAAAATTGGAGTTGATAAAGGGGAGAGGAGAGGGAAGGACAGGGCAATGGAGACACAGTTTCACTTGCTGACTGACAACACTGCCATCCTTTAACATGGTTTTATTTAGTTATTACAACCATCTCTCTGCAAATGACACTTAGGATTATTTAAGATTATGTTGTAATCCTTTTAATCCCCAGTGCTTTAAATTTCAGGCTCAACACCAAAGAGCAAACTAGCACTTAGCGGAAATGTTTAAAGCATGCGATTTGAACGTAAATCTTCTTTTATTCACTACTCTTCTGATGAAGACCTAGTGTAACATGTCAAGTTTGCTGGGGAGACGGAAACGATCTCTGGCTACAAATTGCTCTATGCACAGACAGGGTCCTGTGAAGCCGTTTCAAACAACTTTTCTGCTTTCACATGCTCTTATCGCCAACAAAAAATAAGCATTCACAAGGCCATAGAAATATATCATTGCATGGAACCACAAGGGCATCAATGCTTAAGCTACACTGAAATGGGCAATGCCTGCTATGTCATGGCAGAAATTGGTATGCAGCCCATTCATTTCTAGAGATGAGAAACTGAGTACAGTAATGCATTCAATTGATCTCATCCAGTAATTCTTAACATACACCTGCAAAGATGACCAGCTTTACAGGTATGAGTGAACTGGTTGATGTTATGGCTCCTGGCTGGACTCTAGTTTCACCCACTAGATTGTTTTACTCTCCTTTCTGGCCTTCTCCTCACACCTATGATCTCCTACCTTCCTCTTGCTTCCACCTGTTCTTCTCCTTTTCTCTCTTCTATATGTTCCATCTCTTTCCTCCATGTCTATCTCCTCAGTCTTCCTCTTATCTTGCTGCTTCTCAACCTTTCCTATATCACCTCCATGCTCCTCCACTCTCTTAGCAATCCAGCTCCTTCTCCTTCTGGGCACTTCTCCCTCAACATTTCACCTTTGCTCCTCCCTTCTTCTGCACTACTTTTAGGTGCTGGTACCACTCATGTTGCTTGCTCCCAACTTAATACCACTTAGGTAAGATTACAATCAAGCTGAAAGACTGTACATGAACGATCCACATAGGCCTATATCCTAAAGTGAAATTAAGCCCTTTGCTCCAGAGTAGTTAAGATGACTTTCCATAAGATAACAATAGAGGGTGACGTAACTGCGTGGACCCATAACTGCTGTGAATTTTGCCCATAGTCATTTAATGACAATTTGACCATCTTTGACCATCATTGTTTCCAAACGTGATAAAATATGTAAATTGAGTATCATTCATCATTAAAAAACCAATGCATTGAAAAAAAAAGAACATGGTGAAGTTGGCCTCATGACTCAGTTCTATAGGAACATCTCTAAAAGCTAAAATACCCCTTGGTTTAATCAACCAAGAAAAAAATAAGGTGTTAAAAAAGAAAAACATTAAGTTTTTTTAAAATCAGTCCAGAAAACTTCATGTCATGATTACAATATTCACTAACAACTGGTCAATGGAGCCTTGTCTCACAAAGCACAATAAAGTATTTGATCCCTTTCTTCGACCACAGTAAGCAACACTGATGAAACTTCTAAAGTCTATGCAGACAGCTCCATACTATTTGGCCTTGCACAGCTTAATAAGCCAGTTCAAAACTTGGAAGAATTTTGGAACCAGTCTTCAATGCTGGGCAAGAAACACTACAAGTTCAGTGTTCATATAGGAGCAAAAGTGCATGCTAATAACCTCTTTGGATGTTAGCCACTGCCAGTGATATAAATTAGGCAATCAACAATGCACAACATATTTACTTGGAAGCTATAGAGATCAACAGGTTTTGGATCAGGCTGCAAAACAACTCTCAATCAGTTTTGCATTCATTAAAATAATCAGATTTTGAGAAAATATATGTATTTTGAATTTGCTCTCAGAGACACAGAAGGTTTGTTTCTCTTCCCCTTGCTACCTTACCCCTCCTTTGCTCTGAAATGAACCTGTCATTAAGACCCTAAGAAATAATAAAAAATAAACAGGCAAATTCCACTCAGCTGGGAACGAAGCTTATGTAAGCAGCGTGTGAAAGTTCTGTTTACAGGAGTTCACTAGGTCAAGGATTCCAGTCTTAAACCCCAAACAAATTACCTACCAAGTATTAAAAACAAATTGAATGTGGCACATTAATCAGCAAATCAACGGGTCCTCAAGGGTTTTAGTGGATTCAATCATCAAGACACTTTTGCCCAGAAGAAAAAAAAAAGTGAATAAAATGTTATGCTTTCCAACTGCGTGAACTAACAAAGTACAAACATTGCCTTGGCACAGTCTATATTTTTTAAATAGCTGCACATGGAGAAGATGACTGTCATTGTTTTAAAGCTGAAATAGCCAAAAATCATGGGTCAATAAGTACTCTCCTACCTGAAAGACGTTCTTTTTGCTTGACTTTTCTTTGGTCCATTCAATGTGAGCCCCACATAAGTCCATTGATTCAGATTTATACCCTGGTTTCTATAAATTAAAGAAATGAAGGAAGAACAATGGTGAGATAAAATGATGGTAAGTTACTTAATTTTTTGGGGTATTAAAATACACATGCCCAACATTTTTTATTTTTAAAAAAATGCACATGCCCAACACATGCCCAAATAAACATGCCCATCAGAAATTTTCCTGGTGCCTGAAGATTCAAAAAATTATAAATAAAAACACATAAAAATAGAAATAGTATTTTACAGTCCAATGTTAAAGTGCTAAAGTGGCAGATTTTATATATAAATTCAAGAAAGAATTATGAGGACAAGAGAAAAAACCAAAAGAAATACAACAGCTTCAGTGTCTTCAAACTTTCTGCACAATCCAGAGTAACTACAAGAGCATTTACGTCGACATAAGAGACATTTACGTCAAGGTAGTAATGGTGCCACCTAGTGGAAACCTAAGGGAAATTCATAGAACAATCCAGAGTAAATTTTTCTTATGTTGATGTAAGAGCTCTCGTAGTTATTCTGGATTGCACTGTTTGTCAAACTCTGATTTAAGGATTTTAAGGTTCACCGGGTAAAAAATTGTTGGATATGAAATTTTAATGTACAAATATCAATCTAGGTAAATTTAAGGTTATGCACATTGGGGCAAGGAATCCTAACTTTCCATATAGATTAATGGCCTCTGAGCTCTCTGTGACAGAGCAGGAGAGATATCTAGGGGTTTGATGGAGAGCTTGATGAAGATGTCGAGTTAATGTGCAACTGCAATAAAGAAGGCAAATTCCATGCTTGGTTTAATTAGAAAAGGGATGGAGAATAAAATGGCAAAAATTATTATACCATTGTACAAATCAATGGTGAGGCCACATTTGGAGTACTGTGTCCAGTTCTGGACATCACATCTCAAAAAGCATATAGAGATAATGGAGAAGGTTCAGAGGAGGGTGACTTAAATGATTGGGACACCTTCCATATGAGGAAAAGCTACAGCATTTGGGGCTCTTCAGTCTAGAAAGAAGCGCTTGAGGGGAGACATGTTTGAGACATACAAAATTATGCAAGGAATAGATAGAGTGGATAGAGAGACGATCTTTTCCCTTTCACAAAACACCAGAACTAAGGGATATCCACTAAAATTGAATGTTGGGAGTGTTAGGACAGATAAAAGGAAATACTTCTTTGCACAGCATTTAGTTGGTCTGTGGAACCCCCTCTTACAAGATGTAGTGATGGCATCTATCCTCAATGCCTTTAAGAAAGGACCATCACATGTTGCAAGTCATGATGGGTTGTGTGTGTGCATGTTTGTACACATGTGTGTATGCGTAGATACATGTAGATGCCAGGTGCGGGGGAGGGCATGTGGATGCAGGTATCTTGTGTACTTCCAGAGGTATCTGGTGGGGTGCTGTGTGATACAGGAAGCTAGAGTAGATGGGCTTTTGCCTGATCCAGTGGAGGCTTTTCTTATGTAAATGGGAGAAGTTACAGATAAAATTTATAGTAAACATTAAGCTTAAAGTTAATTTTTACAAAATGATGTACGGATGGTATTTGAAATTAGTTAAGTTAAATTTATGAAAATGTAATGGATAATGATAATTGTTGTATGACTATCTAAAATTATTGGAAAGCCCCTGAGAGGTTTTATCTGGGAAGACGGTGGGCAAAAATATTTGCTTTGTTGAATTATAGAATTTTTTCCAAAGAGAATTTAGTAAAAAAAATTATAGATAATTGGAAATCATTCATGGACTTTCTGCATGTGAAGAAGAAAATCAAATGAATTATGAATCTGATGGGTTGAGAAATGATATATAATTTTTTTAAACAAGTCTCTCTTTTCATCAATTTTGTTTTGTTGACAGTGTATTCTAGTATATTAGTTCTTTTAGGATAAGGCTGCAATCCAGAGCAAATTCAGCCTGCTCTGACCTAATTGCACTCTCCTAACTATTCTGTATCCAGAGCAGAAAGTTATGCTGAATCCAGAGAGTCAGGAAGCCTGGGCTGCCCTAACTGCTCCAGAGCATGCTAAGTAATTGACACAAGGGGAAGACTTGCTCCTGAGGAGACACCCCTCAGATCACACTGAACAAGGAACAGCTGTGGTGCCTACAGTGGTGACATGACTCTGCACATCACCTGGTGTGGAAGTCTGTGCGTCATCCCTGGGATGCGCGCCTCCCTCCCCACCTGGACTGCACAGTCACCAAAGTTGGCGCCTGTGCAGTTGTTTCTGAAGCCAACTGGCTTCAGAAAGAGTACTGCGCAGGCACGATCTCTGACACCTGCGCAGTACTTTTCTGAAGCCTTTTGGCTTCGGGGGAGACTGCAGGCGTCAGAGTTGGTGCCTGTGCAGTACTTTTTCTGAAGCCATTCTGCTGCTGCTCCGCCTCCTGAGTGAGGCCGAAAGGTGCAGAGGCGCGGACTTTCTCTGCTCTAAGGAAGTCTCCTCTGAAGCTGTTCGGCATGCTCAGTGTGTTTCTGTGCAGTGCATCTCAGATGGCCGTTCAGGCCAGCTCCTCAGACAAGTGGCAGCTTCTGGCTGATTCTCCACCTTGGAGCAGGCCTGAATGGGGGTGCTGACCCATTCAGGCCCAGGGCCTGCCAAAGGACAGTCAAACTCCTCCGGCACATCACCCCATACGGAGCGCATCCCCAATGCAGCCCACACCAGCCGCACCAGTCTGGTGACGCCACTGGGTGCCTGCCTTATAAGGAGTCCCTGATGAGATGCCAGTCCATTCTACAGTGAATACAAGGGGCTTCTTGGAGTGTCTGCTGTATCCTGAGGTTTGTGGGCAGCCGTAGTTTGTTCCATATCCTGAGGTTGAGAGGCAGGGATTGCAGCTAGGCTGGCCAAGAACTCAGATTTTTGGTCAGCACTGCCATTCTTACTCGGGCCTTATCATGGACCCCTATGGGTCTACTCATTACTATACCTGCTCCTGAGGTGGTATAACTCTGAGGGCTGGAAGAGGGCATTTCTGCCTTGGAAACAGGCTCTGGATACAGAGTAACTGCTCTGCCCTAGGCAATGCTAAACATGCCCTCAACTTGCCTCTCCTGAGCTGCTTAGGCTGCCCCAGTTAGGGCAGAGCAGGTCCACCTCTCTTAGGGCACCCTATCTTGCCTTGCTCTGCCCTAAGCCTCCTTCAGAGTAACTGGGCTGGAGCATCTTGCAGTTGCTCCAACCTAGTGTTAGATAGGGCAACCTAAGGGCTCTTATGTGGACAGATTAGTTGCTCTGGATTGGGCTGTAAGTTACCTAATATGTTGTAGGGCTTTATTCAAGACTAAAAGAAACGTAAACTGAAAACTCCATGTCTGCCACACAACTTCAAAAATTTTTTTCCCTTTGGGTTTTTTCTGTCTATTCTTTACAATAAAAATAAAATTTTAAAAAAAGAACTGATTCCTCTCTCTTAGCCTCTGGTAGACTTTTGTTTTGAATTGCATCTGCTCCTTGGATATAACTTTGCATGCTTGTTAGTCTCGTTGGTTTGTTTACAACTTTTTTTATAGTTTGTGTCTTAATACTGATTGAGTTTTGTGCTTTGACTGAGGATGTAAGCACCTGATCCCTTATCAGTAAGGAGAAAGCTGGAAAATACATTTTTCAAAATAAAATGGTCTTTCTCTGCTTCCAGGAATCCCTCACACTTCCTCCAGTAGAGTGGGTTAAGGCAGAAGCAAAGACTCCAATACTTCATGTCCTTGCTTTGTGTTCTACAGTCAGATCAATTACGTTATATCAATGCCACTGAAAGAGCCGTGCCCATAAATTGCTGCACATGCCTGTTACAGTGAAATCCTGCTGTCTGGGAATATGGATTTCGAAGGCATTTTCACTCAGTAAATTAGTTTGCAGAATGGCTAATAACCTGAGGTAAAATATCCTCTTCTGTATAAACTCTCTGGAGGGTGAAAACTGAAAATGCGTACTGGACTAGCATTTTATGTCAAAATGGAGATTCTTTTAAAAAGACATTTTTGTACAGAGCGTTGGTGACAACTTTGTCTAAAGGACACACAGCAACACAGTATTTTATATCATGAGGTCAATTTATAACAAAAGAACAGACTACACAGTTGAAACAAATGTCAGTTCAATGCACCCATTATAAACATTTCTGAGGCATTGACTGACACACAACGCACACCACTTTAATCTGTTCGATTGTAAAATGTGTAAATGATCTTGAAAGCTGCTGCGCTAGCAAATAACAGCCCAATCCTAAAGGTGCACGTAAAGAAACAGCAAAGCGGCAGCCTTGCATAAACCAATGAAAGTCTCCTTGAGGGGACTTTTCTCCCCTTCCCCCAGGGAAAGCCCCAAGATGGGGCTTCTCCGATTTGTGCTGGCTGTTTCTCTGGTGCAGACTTGATATTGTACCTTCTGGCTGACACAGGGCTCTGGATTCTCTGCTGTCCCAAGCCCCTTCTGCCCAGGTTCCTGGCTTGCACCACTGGTGCTAAAGAGCTCAGGATATGGGCTCTAATACTGCTGGGTTCACACAGTGCCAAATCTGTAGCCTTCCAGGTTAGTTCAAAGCAACACTACTGGGTCAATGCTTGTGAACGGTCAGCACTGAAAGAAATTCCATAGTGATGATGTGCAAGTCTTCCCAAACCATTAGCAGACGGAGTGCACAGGTGTGGTGGTATAGGAATATCGGACTAACCCTGCACTCCAGAGTAACTACAGGAAGACATAAGAGGCACTTACTCTGGGTTGCTCTATGCGTTTCACATAGGTGTCCCATAGGTGGCACAGTAACTAAGTTGGTGTAAAAGGCCCCATAGTTACTCTGGATTGTAGTCTTAGAGGCTTTCCTGCTCCTCTGAACCAACATGCTGCAACATCTCTATTGCTGTAGATGTTTGTTCCTGATGTATTGTGGCTTATGCTGAGGTTTAAGGAGACAGAAGCTGGTGCTTTGTGATTACCAAGTTTGAGAACCTCTGACTAAATAGATCCAAATCAAAGTGGAACATACTGTAAAATTCAGTATGCTCCATCTGGAGATCCTCAACAGAAGTGCTAGTTGGGCTACCATCCTGGAAAACTACATTGTCATTGTAGTCCATATTAGCCTGTAAAAGTCTGCTACTTGGGCATAGATATTCTTCTGATATACTGTACTCATATCTAGCAGGGGGAGAGGAACATCCTTCTTCACCCCCAGTATTGCATCTTTTCCACTTTCTCTTTTAACGGTAAATATCAATGTTAACATAAAAAGAAGCTTTTCAAAATTTTCTTAAATTTTTTCCTTCAAAGTAGGCATTGAGGCTTTCCATTTCATATTTTTTAAAATGATCAATTTATACATAGAATATAATAATCAAGAACACTGTGTAACTTTATTCTTTAACAGTATATCCATCTTGTTGGTAATCACATCATTTTCTTGCTAAAAGTAATATTTTATGTTATTAAATTCATTCTACAGTGAATGAACACTGACTTCATTACATTATTTAATTAATGGCTGAATTCTCTCTTGCTCCCAAGTAAACAATTTTGAAAGCAAAATCAGTAAACAAATAATTTTAATGAAATCACATGTGTACATTTTATTCTTTTACTGCTATTAAAAATTATAGCAGGGTGAATGGTTTGTTGAAAGCATTGCATTAGCTAAGTCAGAAACAAATCAGATTGCCTAAAAAGAATTCTTTAAGCTAAAAACTTCTTTTTTTCTAATGGTTATGACTTGCAGAGGGAAAAAGTTCTACATTATAATATTATTAGCAAGCATAGTTTAGAAATGGAACAACTCAGTCATTAATGAAATAACATAATGAGTTGTAATATTTTGTGGCAAGGGCTGGATATTACAACATAGAATTCATTAAACTCTGATTTGACAATTTAGGATTGTTGACTGAGCTTCACAATCTACGGACATCAACTATGTGACCCTGTCCCCTTAAAAGTATGTTTGTGCGCAGACAAGCCCATTTCTTATGCACAAATGGCCAGATACAGTTTTTGTGCATTTACCAGAGCTCACCAAATTGTCTGCTTCAACATCAGCTCCTTGCATTGCATTAAAAGCTGCTTGCAAAGTATCACAAATTCCAAGAAAAATTTGGGCTGTTTCAAAAAAAAAAAAAAGGGGGGGGGATGCTGTTAGAGTAGGAATTCTCTAGAACTTTCACATACGTATAAATTCATTATTAGGCATTTTACACCCTGCCTGGTTTTTTTTCTAACTTACTACTATTATTGAGCTACACGTGAATAATTCCCAAACATAGGGCTCATTCCAGAGTAACTACAGGGAGTCCTTGGTCCGGTGTAAGAACAACTTACTCTGGATTCCAATATGAATTTCCCATAGGTTTTCACTAGGTGGTGCAATAACTACAGGTGCACGTAAAGTCTCTTATGTGCCTACCTAATTGCCTCAAGCACTGAGGCTATTCTAAAATTAGGTAGCTCAGATCAGCACAACAGCTCAAATTCTGGAGTTTGTGAGATAGATGCTCATTGCCCTGCACAGAACAGAAATAAAGCACATACTTAATAAGACCCCCATTCTCCTACTACACCATCCTGGTTCTAACTGTGTTTGTTCAAAAGGGTCACAGACTCTTACCCCCAAATCCAGAGTAACTACGGAAGCATATAAGAGACTTTACGTGCACCCGTAGTTACTGCACCACCACCTAGTGAAAACTTATGGGAAATTCATATTGGAATCCAGAGTAAGTTGTTCTTACACCGGAGCAATGACTCCCTGTTTTGCCCATAGAGGGCAAACGGATTTTGCCCATAGAGGACCAACGGCTGGCCGTGGACCAGTTAGAGACTTGCCACAGGCTGCATCTGGCCCTCAGGCCAGGTTTTGGAAACCACTGCTTTTAATGATTCTACAATAATGGACATTCTTAAATTCTGACAATGATAGGCCACATGATGAGCTATGTTCAGCTTGATGGTTATTACAAATTGTCATACAATATGCAGACCTGGTGTAGACTCAGGAATCTTGGCATCATCAGATGTTAATTGGGAACTGAAAGGATCTAATTAACGGGGGAAACAGTAATATGCATGTTAAAGCATGATCCTATACTTGTCTAATCAGAAATAAGTTCAATTTTGTTCAACAGGACTTGCTGCCTGAAGAAAGTGTAGGATTTCTGTCTAACAGCCCAATCCTGATCAATTTTCCAGCACTGATGCAACCATGCAAACAGGGCACATGATGTGTTCTATGGTGTGGGGAGAGTTGCAGGGGCCTTCTTAAGGTAAGGGAACAGTTGGTCCTTCACCTCAGGTCTACATTTCAGTTGCATAAGAGCTAGAAAGTAGGTTAGAATTGGACTTTTGTCTCATAAAAGGAGTCAGAAACGACTACAACATTAGTAATTAATATGCGTTTTTTGTCTGAAATGGAATGGTAAACCTCTATAGCATGTGAATGCTTCATCTTCACAGCATATGTATGACACCCCCTTAAGTAATTAAAGAAAGGGATGAGGTGCCTTATGACTGGCAATACTGATAGTAAGAAAAGAAGAAAAGGGATCTATACCACCTGACACATCTAAGTTTATTTATTGGTTGTGACTCCTGTCAAGTAGTGCACCTTTCTGGTCTCCCATCAAACCAATATGGCATGGCAGGTTGGATCAGTCCTTGGGAAGCCATCACAATAGGGCTTTGTCAAACCTGTCCCTACTCAGTCCACAATGTCATAAATTTACAGATTTCTCTGTTTCGAGAGTCTAGCAAAGGAGAAGCAAAACTCCACAGAAACTATCAGTGAAGGGAAACATGCCACAATTTCTTGTACAGCGCATCTATCACATCTCTGAATGCTACTATCGGTGGCCTTCCCTTGCGGCACAATCTATTTGTTTATTTTTGGAAAGGTATGGTGAATTCTGCTTTGAGATACAGAAATTGCATTATCCCCATTAGAAAGATTCATAAAGAATATTCAGGAGCATTAGCCAGATATCCTAGGTGTCACATTAATATCAAGATAAAAATCATTTTGCTAACTTACAGTGTTTTGCTCTTTGGCAACACCCTATATTAAGGTGCCATTTATAACTACTTTATTATTATTTATGATATGCAAGCCACTTTATAGCAAGTTGGATAGCAACTTAAATTCATGTATTAAAGATGCACACACAGGGTTTAATACAATTTACGTCCTATAATATCCTTTGTAACAGATTCTCATCGCATCATCTGTTAAGCATTTATTACTAATGCATTTTATAACATACTTTATAATACATTATTTGAGGAAGTAGTTGCATTTAGAGATCATTTCATAAATAAGAATAAAGCATTTATAACTGGCACCTTAATTTAAAACGTTACCTCCACATTACTGGAGAGCCACTCACCATCCGTCTCACTTTGCAATTATTCTCAAAAAGCACCTCTTAATAAAAGATATGCTGAGTTCTATTTTCCCCTCCTCTCTCATCTGATTAAAAGTTTATTGAGTCATTTTCTTACATCTGCTCTCAGATGTCTGAAGGCTTCGTAGCTCTGTGATATTTTTTTTTTCCTGATGATGCCAAACTTTTTATTCAAGACTGTTTCCGAAAAGAAGAGACATGAGAAAGATAACTGCTTACCAGATTGGCTGCAGATGACTGTTTGGAGTCTTTGAAGAATTCTACTTTCCGATCAGTGAGAACAATCCAAGATGTAGTCCAATTTTTCCTTTGAAGAAGTAGCATAATAAAAATGAATGGCGCAATTAAATGGCTATTTTTATTTTGAATTTTAAGTCCAGGGATATTTTTATTTTGGAAAAGCCAGGATTCCAATTATTCACAAATACTTATTTATCAAACATACAGGAGCCTTGTTAAGCATGCAGGAAAGGAAGCATGAAAACCCACAGGCAGAAAGGAATATTTTCTAAATTTAAAAGTCTCCAGAAGAAAGATTATGCTGGAATTCCAAGTTAGTTCATGAGATTTGCTTGCATTATCTGCCAGAAAAAAAGAAACCCTTAATTCAAGATGAGTGGCATGGTTACCAAAACTAGATATTAGAAAAGTAAGGGGAAAATAGTACAAAACTACTACTAATTGAATTGCAACAACATGAGTTTAATCCAATGGATTGTATGGTCGACATGTTGAATCTAAAGATCTGAGGAATTTCTGTAGTTCAATCATAATAACCCTCTTTATATCCACAACTTGATGGCTCTGCTGAACCATTAAGTCAGTGATTTTCAACCAGTGTGTCATGAATGGCGCAACTGTGTCATGAAGTGCACAATCCAGAAGTGCACTTGGGTTACCCTATCAATCACTGGGCTGACCAACTGCAAGATGGGCCACCCTAGTTATTCTGGAAAAGGCTTGGGGCAGCCTAAGGCAACATAGGCTGCCCCAGGACAGGTGGATCTGGGCTGCCCTAGCTGGGGTAACGTAGGCAATTCAGGAGAGGCATGTTGTGGTCATGTTTAGAATTAGCTTGGGCAGAGCAGTTAAGTCATATCCAGAGCCTGTTTCCAGGGCAGAAATGCCCTCTCTACATCCACAGAGTTATACCACCTCAGCAGCAGGTATAACAAAGAGGAGACCCGTTGTTATAGGTCCACGATAAGGAAGGATAAGAATGGCAATGTTGACCAAAAATCTGAGTTTTTGGCCAGCCTAGCTGCAATCCCTGCCTCTCAACTTCAGGATATGGCACAACTCAAGGGAGGTGTCTGGTTAGGCTCACACAGGAGAGATACACATTAAGAGAAACTGGTCTCAGGTTGTGTCAGCTTTAAATGTCAAAGTCAGTAGCATGAACTGATCCTGGTAACTAATGCAGCTGATAAGTGGCATAGTATGGTGCCACTTATCATGGTCCTGCATGTATATCTCCTATTGAAGTTCCTAAACAGTTTTTTTAAACCCACACATATTACTGTAGTGTAATCTCGATGTAACCAATTTATTTATGACTGAATTCATCTTCTCTCGGTAGGATGACCACACAGGTTCAGGCAAGACATTTAAGTATCTGGCTTGGTGATCATTATAATGGATTCTAAGCACAAATAAAGTAATAGAGTTTTGAAATTTGTTATCAATGGGTACATTTGTTATAATCCAACACAAAATTAAGTACAGACACTTCTACTTTTACACTTGTATTAATGATTCAGCATATTGTTTCAAAAGTACACAAATTAAAAAGTAAAAGGAACATGCAAAGTCAGCTGAAATGCAGAAGGACTGGGAAGTTTGACCACATTATTTTGAAAATTAGAACTCACAAATTTGATTTCTGTATTAATTTTGAAAGCATATTTTTCAAAAGTATGGAAATCAAACTACACGAGAGTTACCTGGATGCTTAAATCCACATAAATCAATTGGTTTCAACATGCTTAGTTTTGTCTTGGTGTGCAGCCATTTGCTTTACTTTCAAGAGGAAGGAAATGAATTAATTTACTTTCAATCTTTTGTGCTTATGATTTTAGCTTTTCTTCTTTCTCTGCCTGGCATGTTCTTCTTGTAATAAAGAGAGCAGTAAAGCACTTGGACTGAAGTCAGTGCAGGGGCTTAAAGATGTTTCTGGATCCATGCCCATGAAGCTGAAATGCCATTTTGTAAACGGTGGCAAATTTTGGCCTGTTTCTTTAACAGGAAAACCAGAATAGAAAAATCCAGCTTTAGTCAGAGGATGTTCTGACATCCATTTTATTCCTTGTCCTTCATTTAATTTGATCTACAAAAGCAAATTTTATCATTTTTCCTTGTAAGAATAAGTTCCTGACATGGAGAGAGGTAGAGTCCAAAAATGTACACAGTTACAGATGTACACAATTAGATGTACACCATTCATATATTATTACCCCGTTCATTACTAATGCAACTGTCTGATGGTCCATAATATGTGCTCTCCCTTGGCCCACTTCCATAATGAAAGGAAGTATAGATAATGTGCAGTCACCCTAATAATCTAAACTAGCCAATAATGCAATCATGGATAGTTCTATCATAATTAGGGGGCCCTGCAGAAGCTGAACACGTCTGCATGACCTAAGAACATGGAGTTGTACCACAGAGAAGTGGCTTTAAATGGTTAGAATCCTTGCATTCACTTTTCTGTTTAGCACGTATGGTTTTGTTGATGAATCAGATCATGATTAAATAACTGAAAATTCTCATTTTTTTATATTTTAGTAAATGACATTCACTGCAAGAAAAGAGTATCCTATCCGCAAAACCTGTTGGATCTAGACCTTAAAGGGGTTGCATTGTGACCTAAGATGGATGCACCAGTTTTTCCCCATTATTTTTATTAATTGACAGAATGATAGAAGGAGAATGGCAAAGCTCTTTTTCATTTTATCAGTTGTGCAGAAAATGGTAAGATTTTGGGAATGTAAGGCATATTTCTCATATCATGCCATGATAATGAAGACTGCAACTACAGGTCTCCTTTTTTGAAGCGGCCGGCTAACATAAGTAAAAGTACAATTACTGACATGTGTCAGTAAAAAGATAAAGAAATAATTGGGTCCTAAGTTGCCACTTGGGGTGAGAAGTGGATGCAGCAGATGAAAACTATTATCTTGAATACTTTAATAGCTATTCTAATAACACGTAGAATCAGAACTTTTGTCCTTTTGGAAAAAAAATCCGAATTTTGCCCCTGGACAGTAGTTCTGCCCCTGGACAGACGGGCTGACTGCAGCTTTACAAAAATCTTTTGATACCAAGCAAGGGGGGAATGACCCTCAGAAGTGGGTTCAATACTTTATAGGCAAAAATATAATTTTGATTAATTTTTGTCATCCAAAAGAGGCACCGTATCTGTTGAGTGGAGTAAAAAAATACAAAACCTGCATCAAACTACTAAAGTAGTGAGGTAAAACTAGCACAATCATAGTTTAAACATCTGCAAGGTACATTTTTCTGTATGGCATGGAAATTATTGACCTACACAGTTACACAGAATTTAAGACTTCTAGCGACAGTATTTTGTAAACTGAAAGCAATAAACTTCTACAGCATGATTAAATAGCATGGTATTTGCATTCTAGCAAACGGACACCTGATGGCAGCACATTATAAGACCAACACAGTTTGCATTCATGCATGTCTCTTAAAAGCAGCAGGTATTATAAACTTAAAATAACTGGATTAATTTGAGGTTTATAAAAGCAATAATGATGCCTCCATTTTACCACGAGTGGGAAACAGAAGTTTAGTCTACTGTACAGAGCGTGTACAGTTATTAACAGAGTCCAGACCTCTAAACATGTGGCTGTGTAAATCTGGCAAAAACATACTTGAAGTTACATTTTGAGAATGTTTTGCATGTGTTGCTTCTTCTTTACCTTGTGTGGCATTGAAATAGGATCCTTGTGAGCAAGAGGCTCAGGTTCAGGCTCCTCGCTCAGCCATTAAGCTCATTATTACATTCACTCACTGAGTTCTCAATTACTTCACAGACAGACAGACAGACAGATAGATAGATAGATAGATAGATAGATAGATAGATAGATAGATAGATAGATAGATAGATAGATAGATAGATAGATACTTATTTCACCAGGCATTTGAGATATTACAAGAAGATGAAAGTCCTTTACAACTAGGCCTTCATGAATAACTCTTGCTATCTGGGAAAAGAGGCACCTTATTTAGTATCTGACCCACCCCCTCTCCAAAAAAGGCTGATGCTGGTATCAATTCAGCAGGACTTATACGGGGACTTAGGCTGGCCTAATTGGAAATTAAGGTTGCATCCTCAGGGAACCAATTCAAGTGGCAGTCTTCTCACATAACAATACTATTTTAGTGAAAACTGTGCAGTCAACAGAAAAATCCTCTTGCTATTATTATTAAATGCACTTCAAAGACAAGGTTATTTTTCAGTTTTCTAACAAAAACAGGCAATGTACTTCTGTGAAAAGATCCTGCAACCTCAGAATATAGAAATCACAACTACTGTGAGGAAATACAGGTGTGTGGATTTATCCTTAGAATTATGGAGCTTGAGCTGTATGAAGAATCTGCTAATGCCAACCTCCTGGATCCCTGATGCACTTTACAAACTCTACAATCACTAACTGAAAATGACACCTCCAGCTCCTGGAGGTGTCAGGAGCAACAATTTCCTTTCTTCTCAAATTAGGATTTGGAATGGATCTGGAAATTAGGATCAGGATCTGGAAATTAGGATGAGAATGATCCCCATGTTTACCACGGCCAGTTGCAAGCTCTCTGCTGGCAGCTGAAGGTAGAAGTAGTATAACAACTATAGATCTCAAATCCTTCACCTATTGTAAAACATATGAAGAAACAGCATGGTGCAGTGGCCTTTAAAGGACCCTCGAAGTTTTGGAACTTCAAAGTTTTGGAACTTCGCGATAGTGCAGAGTACCCCATCATGCCATCTGTCATTGGATTTGTATTGAAGAGCAGAATCCAACGCAAAAATCAGTTTGGAGATATCTCCTTCCTATCAAAAGTTATGGCCAAAAAACTAAAAAACAAAAACTATAAAAAAAATTACATTTTTGGGCAATTTTTTTTAAGCGGGTAGGAATTTTGGCCTGGGGATAGGAATTTTGGCCTTGGGGGTCAGAAAATTTGGATTTGGCATCTGGTCACCCTGGGAGTGGAGGAGTTGTATTTCCCATAGAGTTAGCCCAGCTTCTGTTTCAAAAAAGAATTTCTTTGTAAAATTTCTACCAGAACGAAAGTCTAAATTTCTTAACATGTGCATGGTACAATCAACAGGGCAAACCTATTCATGACTGCATAGAAGTTAGTTTCACTGGGCATAATCGTAAACATTTTAGGCTAACATAACTCACCTGGCTTATTTTTCTGTGGTGGTGTGGCAGGTTGGCATTTGTCTGTGCACTGCCCCCCCCCATCCCAGGAGTGGTGAAGAAGTGACTTGCAACAGTTTTGTGACACCCACAGGACAGCACAGGACGTATGCCAGCCTAACTGGAGGTTTGGATTGCAGCCATTGAGCTCAATGGGTCTTACTCCAAAGTGACAGGACATAAGATTGCTGCAAAAACTGGTTACAGCTTAAAGAAAATACAGATCAGGCCTCCTAACCTGCAGGTATGGAACCAACAGATTTGACCCAATGTGAGTCAGGAGGACCTCAACGTACCTTCTGAATGGAACCGGAAGAGACTTCTGAGCGTCTCGAAGAAGGCACAGAGAGGCCATGCACAATCTCCATACACGTTAGAAGAACTGCTAGAGATTTCTGAAAGACATTTCCAGTTTCATGAGAAACTGTTTTTTTCAGAAGGTTGAGGCAGGACTTTTGGAATGCAGGAAGGCTGAATATGACCTGTGCTTCAGACAGCCTTCTGAGATGCACCTCTGGCTTACTGAGAATAACTCTAGCACAGGTGAGCCATAGATGGTCTCTCAGTGCAAAGGGACTCCTTGTACTTAAGAGCACCTGTGGGCACAATCAGAAGGCACTTCCAGTTGCATTCAGAGGTCCTCTGATGGTTTCAACCCATGAATTGGATTACAGTATCTTCAGGTTTCAGTATCTGCAGGGTGTCTGGGTACAAATCTCCCACGAGTAACAAAAGGCCAAGTGCAGAACATATTGCTATAAAATAGTAGGCCAATGATCCTCTTTTTAGGAGGATTTCTAAAATTTCTAGATTTAGGATTTAGGGGGGAGGCAATAATTCTTTAACTAAAATAAATAAATAAATAAATAAATAAATAAATACAGAGGAACGCTTTGTGCATTTTGTTTACTATGTGAAGGCTTTTTTAAACCAGAGTATTCCCCGAGATTATTGATAGATTGTGTTCCATCTATGGACAGGGTGACCAGATGCCAAACCCAAAATTCCTGAACCCCAAGGCCAAAATTCCACCCCCTAGGCCACCCCCCCAGCCAAAATTCCTACCCCTAGGCCACCCCCCCCAGCCAAAATTCCTACCCGCTTAAAAAAATTGCCAAATTTTTTTATATTTTTTGTTTTTTCGGCCATATCTTTCGATAGGAAATCTCAAAACTGATTTTTGCATTGGACTCTGCACTTCAATATTAATCCAACAACATATGACATTATGGTATACTGCGTTCCATAGTGAAGTTCAAAAAATGAAGCCAAAATGTAGGACACCCGGACAGTTGGCTAAAAATCCAGACAAATCTGGTCATATTGTCACCCTGATCTTATGAATTGTCACCCTGATCTTAGGAAGACCAAGATCTTATGAATATTTCTAAACAGAGCATTACTTATTCAGGTCTTCTGTCTAAATTTTTGTAACACAGATGATTCAATTACAATTTCATACCTCAGCTTCTTGCCTTCATCTGCAATTTTAGCCTTCTGAAGGTATCCTTCTTTGATGATCTGCAATAAGGAACAAACACATGTTTGTTTGTGAACCCAAGTTTTTGGTTATATTTTCAAAACTAACAGATTGCCATGGAGGAGTATGTGATCCCTATCTGAATCATAATTACAACATACATTTAAACTCTGCAGTTGCCTCCTAGACACATTGTAGTCCATGGCTCAACATGACATTATGAGGTGCTTGGAATGGTTGTAAAATCTGATAAATGGAGTCACTAAAATTTGGGCATGTGGCAAGGACTCTCATGAAGGGAACTGCAATAAATGTATTGGTTTCAAAGTTCCAACAACATAAGCAATAGCTTTAGCTTTTTCAGATGTACTTAATGAGAAAGACGGACAGAATCTTTCTCTTCCAAAATCCACCAACGTATTTTCTTGCATTCTCAGGCACCCCCTGTTCATCTAACAAGTCAGGGACTGAAGAAGTGGTGAAAAGCAAAACAAATTAAAAGCAGAATTTGGTCTTTTTTGTTTACAAATGTTGCTTCCAATGCTTTTTTTATGCAGAAAATTCCAAAACTTTCCTTACAAATTTCTGCTGTCACATCAAGATTTCCCCAAATGGACTTTTAATAACACCTTCAGGATGTGAACAGACCAGGAACTTTAGCTCTCTCTAACATGCATACTAAAACATTTTGATTCACCATGTCATATGGAATTGAACATGGGTCAGGACAATTTTAGCCTTTAGGATGGGCGTTCAAACTTTTTGGCAGGAGGGCCTCATTATCTCTGTGAGGGGGTGAGAAAAATGATTTACATTTCAAATTTGATATAATTTAAATATAAGAGTGTATTAGATACATTAAAATGTATAAGCCATGTGGAGGGGTCTTCCCGCAGGGCTGCATTGAAGTTTGCTGCATCTGACCCCAGGCTGGGGTTTGGATACTCCTGCTTTAGAACAGCAGAGAGAGGTTGAAAGAGTGGACCATGTGCTGAATGAATGACTTCTGGTTATAAATGAATTTTGTAGAAGGATATTCAAAAAATGAACCATCAGAAAGTGGAGGATACCTGTACTTATAGCTGAAGTAGATGTGATCTAACCTCTGCAGCTTCTTGAAGCCAAAATATTCTGACATTCCACCACTATACTGTAATGCCAATGATATGCCTGTTCTGAGTCAATGATCGCTGTTATGCCCTGAAGGCATGCTAAGCTGAGGATGCTGGACCTAATACCTAGGCAATAGTCAGCCCTTGGGGGTGGGGTGAGTATGTTTATTTATAGGTGCTCATCCCATATGGCTAGATGAGCCAGGACTCATCATTGGCATCCTTCAGTCTCAAAAGACTATGGTATTGTGCTCTGACTGGAGGTCCTAAAACAGCATCTGGTGAGGCTAAAAAGACCAATTCGAGAGTGGCAATCCCTTCCACACTGAGGACAGATAAAGTCTGCCCAGCCCCCAGATTTCGCTGGTTCTGGGTCTGTCTCTTTGCTTCAGCCTGCCGAACAAGTGTCTTTTCGAGCCAGGACTAGGAATCTCTCTTCCACCTATTCCAGCAGTCTGAGGATTAGCTTGTTGCCTTGGGGCTAGGTAGGAATGTTTAACCCCAACTTGATTGGTTGCTAGCTGGTTTGGGGGTTTGTTGCCTATCCAGACTGTTGTGGATGACAGATTTGGTCTCTTTAGATAGGAAGTGTTTGGGGGAGGTGAAGGAAGGTGTTATGTTTGACATGCACCCTGAAGCAACATAGCTAGGGAAATGCCAGTGCTGCTTATATGTTATCTACCAGGCTCAGTGAGGCTGGTGGGTTTTCCGTGGCTGGATTCTGCAAAGGCTAACTTTGGCCTGGCTAGGGTGAGCCAGTGGAAACACGTTGCCTCAACCCCCACCAGTCAATATTTGACTGGCTAGCATTTGTAGTCAGGGGGGTGCCTTTTTGATTATCCAGTTAAATGAGAAAACAGACATCTAGAACAGTTTCCCCCATTTAGATTCTGAATAATCTAGATTATAGGTTAATGCCATACTGCAAGTTTTTTATTTTATTGTTAATAAGTGGCCAATAAGTCCAACTGCCTTGGTCCTGCATGCTTATCTGGAGGTACAAGGGTAATAGGACTGAATGGGAGCCTCACTACACCAAAGTAGCAACTGGATCAGTAGCAAGGCCTAAATTACATCTGTTGTAAACATTTGAGGTCACGCTGTCTTTTATCCTTAATCCTAGGCTCTGTTATCAAAAACCATAGGATTAAATTTGAAGAACACGTCTACCTTTCAAATCACTGACTCTGACTTATCACTGAAGTTAGGGAAAGTTAGAGCACAATCCTAACCATGTCTACTCAAAAGTTTACTCAAACCATATCTACTAACCATGTCTACTCAAAAGTAAGCCCCATAGTGTTCAGAGTCTTACTCCCAGGAAAGTGGGCAGGATTGCAGCCTATGTTTTATTTTATTTGTGTTTTTGAGAATTTCTCAGTCAGGTGGATCACAGCATACCAACCGGAGAGCCACTGTCCCTTTCCCTTTAAGGGGCAGAAAGAAGGCAGCAACATAATCATCAGGGTTGCTCCTCTGCATGGGAGGAGGGAATTTTTTAACTTAACTTATCTGCTGCTGAAGTGCAGAGAGCCCCATACAGTCCCTAAAGTTTGGAAAGAAAAAGGTGATCAAGACCTACTTCTAGGTTGTAATCACAAAACTGGAAGTGGGTCACAATCAATTATTATTTTTTACTTTGTACAAGCCACAAGGAACCCTGCAGATGTCTCTGTGGGACTCCCTACACCCCCTTGACTCCTGCAGCAAGTAAGGAAGGTTTACAGCAACATGATCTTTGGGACTGTTTTCCTGCTTTCAACCCTGTCCTCACAAAGACGTATCCTGATCCTCAAACTCCCAAAGTGTTTAACAACCAGGGCTCTATAGCATCTGGCATATTGTACAAGTTATTAGAATACATGCATCATCAGTTGGACTAACCCCCAAATCCAGAGTAACTATGGGAGCCCATAAGAGACTTTACATGCATCCATAGTTACTGCACCACCTAGTGAAAACCTATGGGAAATTCATATTGGAATCTAGAGTAAGTTGTTCTTACTGGAGCAAAGACTCCCCATAGTTACTCTGGATTTTGCCCACAGTTGGACTATTCCAACTGTACTCCACAGTTCACTTTAAACTTCAAACCATTTCATAAGCCCTAGACAGAGGCATCTGTAACTTAGGGGTGGAAATTCAACAGCAATACCATATGCTTCCAATTCCTAATACCTCCTGAGATTGCAAATGTCTGGCAGGCTACAACTTTAGTCTTTGTGGGCTGCCTCAAGCTTGGTGAGACACAAGGGTGTTACTTGTGGCTAGCACCATTCTATGTAATACTAAAATGTATTAAGTATGCAAAATAGATTTTTAACTAAAATATACAAATAACACCATAAAAAGATACATCACATAATTTTTAATGGAATGTAAGCCATTTTATATTAGATATAAACACAAATATGTAAGTAATAGGGTCAGGAATGTATTCTTCATTTTCATGCAGTAGAACTGGAAATATGATATCAACACATACGTTACATACATACACATTTTTAATGAGTGCTGTACAAGTATTTAATTTTATAATATTGCATAGGTAATAATGCACATCTGAGTCACTCTCCTAGGCCATCTTTTTAGCACTAGTACATAAGAAAAAAAATAAGAAAAACATTTTCTGGGAATCAGATAGTTGCTGTAAATAAGAGTTGCAAAGATAAGTTCTGATAAATCACTCAGCCTTCTGCTCCCCTCATGGCATCAAGGTTACAGCAAACATCTGGCCTGTTCCCTTTCTCATTCTGTACCTTACATATGCATAGTGTTCTTGCCAGGATAGAGAGAAGGAAGTTATTGTCCCTGGCTAAAATCCTAGTTGGAGAGTCCTTCGTTTAGATGGTTCAAATTGTTTCTTTGAACCAGTTCCACTGTGGATCACTTTTTGAGCCTCTATTGCTCATGAAAACAGCACCTTGAAACTGCAACACTGAACTGACAGATTTACCAAAGAATTTTTTTAACAATGGTGAAGGATAGGATCTTTCCTTGCCCCCAACCCATCTCTTCAACCCCACAGCATAAGACCAGGGTTGCATATTTTGAACCTCATGTGTTGCACTGACCATCATCTATCTGTTAAAGCCTTCTTTTTTTCAAAACAGTCCTTCCAGGAGAATTCAGGTTATTCTTTCAGGGTCCTTCCACAGACAGATGACATGAGGTTACTGAACATGAAATGTCCTCACAGCACTTGCTATCTTTTCTGCCTCAATAAATATCCATCATTTGTTTTTGAGTTGTTGCCCTTCCTGCACCTTTCCAGCTGAGGAAAGGTTGAGGGAGGAATAATCCAAAATACCCTGAACACAAATGAGCAGAGAACTGAGGCAGAATAAATCAAGGACTCTTTTTACAGGAAAGATATAGCACATTGTACATATTATTATTTTATACTTACTAAGATTTCATATAACTGATGCTTCTCTGTGACTATGTAGTGTAATGGAATAATAGAATCACAATCATACATGTGGAAGGGAACTAAAAGGTCATCTAGTCCAACCCCCCTGCTTGTAGCAGGAAATCAGTAGCTATGTAATTGTGCAAATGTTAAATTGATTGCCAGAACGGCAATCAAAATCATGGAGTATGAGGAGATATTCAGCATTCTTGTTAAGGCTAATGGATCAATTCCTTAACAGAAGACTTCAGTCAAGAATTTGAATTCTAACCCACTGAAAAATTCAGAGGGTGACTTGTCAGTGCATGCCTCTCCACATTGGCGTCCAAATATCACAAATATTTCATAAAGAACATTTTTGGTGACTTGGGAATCAGTGGGGCCAGGACAGAGGCTGGATTAGGATCCTGTGCCAATTTGTGCAGCTGAGCCAAGCCATCACAAGATATGGGAGATGGTGGCAGGAGGGCAGCAGAGAGGCAAAGACGGCATTTTATGATGGGGACAGCAGACCAGGAGTGAAACAGGTACAGGATGGGGCATGATCAGCTGTGTAAGCAAATAGTGAATCCTAATTCCCACTTCTGAGTATTTTATTGTATTGCAGCCTTATATGGGTTGCTCAGATTTGTTTCATCAAAATTGATAGTGCAGATATAAGTAGCTCTATAGGAATGGTTGGTGTGTTGTTGGGAGTAAGGGATTAAAATATGCCCTTAACCTGAATTACCCTCCAGCCAGCACCACTTGCATCGCCACTCAGCCTGCCTGTTCCAGTGCAGATTAGTATTGCATATTTAGGAACTGAGAGGTCTCATGCATTTATTGAATTGGCTCTGTGCAAGGGCAGCACCCTATGGCAAAGAGGGTTTGCCTTATTGCAAAGTGGTCTTCATAGCCAGAAGTTCCCCTGCAGGATGCAGCATGCTACACAGGAGTTAGGTAGCGTTGGGCTACCAGATGAAAATTATACAGAAAGTCACATTTTTGCTATCACTCCTCAAGCAAACATTTCTCTTTCATGGTGATCCAATAGCATTAATGGTTTTAAATCTTTAAAAAAGTATTGTTAGTTTGCAAATAATCATTGCAAGTATAGTTTGTTTTACTGCATAGCCTTGCATTCAAATATACAATAAGTATTTAGAGAGTGTTGCCTGGTTGCCTACATCAGGCAGATATTCATCAGGTATCTCAAAGGACAAGACTGTGCAGTTATGTGGTGATTGGGATGAAAGGCTACATGCTCAGTCTTGCTTGGCTTGTCCTGAGCTTTGGTCATGAGGTGGCAACAAACAGGAAACCTTCCAAAACGGTATCTCTGTTCAGATTAATGGCACAGTATGTGTAGTCTGAATTAAGAGATTCATGGAACCACCTGTTCCTAATACTCCTCTCCATTAAAGCCACTGTCATTACCAAAAATTACTATCCCTGTTTAGCTTCTCCCATAAAACAAATCACTAGTTCTTATCTCAAGTCAAAGGTTTTCAATAAACTTAAGGAGCCAGGGAACATGAGGTCCAATTTGTTCCTGTACTTCAAGCTCTACAATTATTTTTCCTCCTCATTGAGTAGCAAACTCTTTAAAAAGCAAGTTTACACCTAGCATTTCCCCTAATTGTATTTATTTTTCTAAATAGTTACTCATTTTTGGAAAAACAATATCAGCCTGTAATAAATATCCATTAGTATTGCTGAACTGTCAGCTTTAATTCTCTTGACTTAATGGATAATTGAAATTGTATATCATTCGCTACAATGGCTTGTAGCTTCCAAAATTATTATTTTCATTGTTTAACCAACCTTCCCTCAAATCTTTAGTTCCTTTCAGCCTATTAATATATTGAGGCATCTACAGCCATAAGTAGTTATCCTTCAAGAAACATGCATTACATTTTGATTAACAAAATCTAAAACAAGAAGCTAAACCACTAAATCACAAATTCTGTTATACAACTGCTTACCGTTTGCTCCAGTGGGCAAATGATCCCAGCAAGTGTTAAATTATGTTGGGAGTGATTTCTTCTGTGACGGGATATCTGAAAATACATTCATTTACAAATCAGGATATGTTTGTATGAAATCAAACAATATTGAACATGGCAGGATACAGAAGAAGTAATCGAAAAGATTGTATGCAGTTTTCCTTGAACTAAATATTGAAAAGGTGCTTGCTAATGACATTTAAATGTGGTAAAGGTCATTAACATACATTTGCACTGGGCTTTAGACAGTTCACAACACTTCACATGTATTAAAAAAGTAATCTGAACAATAAACCTGAAAGCCTGGTCAGCACACTATTTCTGTAAAGTTTTATTTATGAAAACTTAAGATATTTGATGTGTTCTGCTGTTTCTTACTCTGAAAATGTTTTTATTGTTTGTACTAGCGAAAACATACCCACACTGTAGGAGTAAAATTCCCCCTAGACACCATCGCCCCACTGCACAACAACCCCCCAAACAACTTCCCATGCACAACAACCACCCATGCACATCGTCCCCCCATGTGCATCGTCCCCCTATGCACATCAAACATCCATGCACATCATGTCCCATGTTCATCATACCCCTGTGCACAATGTCCCCCCATGCTCATCATTCCCCATGCAGAACACCCCCATGTGCTTCAACCCACCATTTGCATCATCCCCCATGTGCAACATCACCCATGCACATCAACCCCCTATGCAACAGTCCCCATGTCCAATATCCCACATGAGCAAAGTCCGCCCATGTGCATCAACCTCCCATGTGCATCGTCCCCCCTTGCGCATCATCCCCCATGCACACTGACCCTCAATGCACAAAATCCCTGATGCGCAACATCTCCCCATGTACATCAACCCCCCATGAGCAACATCAGTGCACCAAATTGGCTGGATGTTGATCACTCAGTCTTCAATTTAAGTATCGGACAGAAACATGTTGTACCCCTTTTCAGTTGATTCCTCAACATCAGTTCTTGGTGGGTGTTGATGTCAGAGAAGGACATCTGATGACAGAGAAGGACATCCTCTTCAAATTTCATGATTTTTGGGGTTGGGGCAGGGCCTTGATCAGTCAGGGATTCTTCAATGGAAAGTATAGGGAGGAAAAAGTGTTTGTGCCCCTTTTCACCCCCTTCCAGTTGGAATTTCTGAAAACTGGTTCTTAGTGGGTGCCTCCATTATGGAAGGAACACCCTTCCCAAATTTCACTCTTCTAGGTCTTTGGCAGGGCACTGATGAGTGAGTCAGTCAGTCAATCAGTGACTTTTCATTTTTATATATATAAAGGTAAAGGTGTCTCCTGCAGGTTACCCTGCTGGTTGGGACCAACTCTAGAAAGCAGTGCTTATCCCTATTACAAGGTCAAAGAGCTAAAGAGTCAGCGTTGTCTGAAAACGCCTCCATAGTCATTTAAACAAAAACATTTATTTAAATAAAAACATTTATATTCCAGGAGGTAAATCATGATGGAGATAGCGCTTCCCTGAAATATTATGCAGGCTGCCAAATTAAATGGCTCTCTTTTGTTATATTTTAGCTGTGTTTTATGTTTACAAAGGAGCACCATTTGCTGTTCAAGATTGAAACATATAAAGACTTAATCCCAAGCAGAAATAATCAGTAAATTTTGAGTAATTTTTAACTACGTTCCACATCTTCTTCCTTAGTAATGCATAGTGAACCAGAAGTCATAATATATGCTGTTTATATGTAAATGTCGGTCTCTACAAAATGTTCATAATTAATCCAGAGGGCCTCCCTCAAAAAATACTTAAAAATATTATGATCCCTTATTTTACGGCATATGCTGCTTTCATGTTTATTTGTAAGCACTAACCTTTTAAGCTCCAGAATTTACATCTCAGAAAGTGCTCCACTCTTCCAGTGATACTAATGAGCTTAATGAATTACCCGTTCTAAATTTAATACCAACACTTCACAGAGAAAACAGATAAAATAGTCTTTGCGATCCAAAAGTTTTGCTGACCTATTTATGAGGAATATCAGTTAACAATTTCATTAGGAATGAGTAACAGCTGGTGACATGGCTGTGTCCTAAAGTGTTTTTCTCTCTTAATATTCTGCATCTTAAGCAATCGAGCCTTCATAAGAAATCCTTTCGTTAGTGGCAGTCCCTCCTTTGGGGAGAAAAAAAATGTCAGACCACATTTTCTGAATTTTGCAATCTTGTTTTCAGGAGTGTCATGCTGCCGTTTTATTAGCATGTAGGGTAAACAAGAATGATTTGCTGATGCTATTGAAAGAACTTCTAAGATTTCAGACTTTCCGTTTAGATTTTAGATACAACTTGAATATTAATGCAAGCAGAGGCATGTGTGTAAATTCAAAATAAATTAGCTCCATTTATCTTTTCTTCTATATCTTTTAACGTTCTGCAGATCCAACATTCATACACATGCTACAGCGTCTACATCTAAACTAGTCTGGTCTGCTTCACTTATATTTTCATTTAAAGATCGTCATTCTTAATTATACTTTTATATATTGCAAGCAATGTTGTAGATATTTTCTCTTTACAGAATTAAAGTAAATGACTTCCTGTTATTAGTAATTGATAGTCAATAGTTCAAAGAGGATATAAGGAATGATCAAGCACTTATAAGACTGCAATTCCAAGTACAGTTTACTAGGATGTTCAAAGTCTATATGAGCGGAATGGACCGTAAGTATCACAAATTTTCATGACATTAATTCTCCAACTCAAATCTATGGGACTTTAATGTGTATGACTTAAACATGATCATGGTAGTAATATTAATGCATGAACAGCATCTAGACTTCTGACAAGTGTTCTACATGCATCCATGCAAAGAGTGCTACAGAAATGAAAGGCACAATCCAGAGCAAGTTCAACCTGCTCTGCCCTAACTGCTCTCTCCTAACTATTCTGTATCCAGAGCAGAAAGTTATGCTGCATCCAGAGAGTCAGGAAGCCTGGGCTGCCCTAACTGCTCCAGAGCATGTTAAGTCAGTGACAGCTGGAGAGGGCTTGCTCCTGTGTAGACCCCCCTCAGATCACACTGAAGAAGGAACAGCTGTGGTGCCTATATTATAAGGAAGCCCAGCAGTTCCTGACAACCAGTTACAGCTGCAGTTCTTCTAGTGCAAGATGGATGCTTGGAGTGGCCTGCTGTATCCTGAGGTTAGTGGGCTGCCATAGTTGTGCCATATCCTGAGGTTGAGAGGCAGGGATTGCAGCTAGGCTGGACAAGAACTCAGATTTTTGGTCAACACTACCATTCTTACTCAGGCCTTATCATGGACCCCTATGGGTCTACTCATTACTATACCTGCTCCTGAGGTGGTATATCTCTGAGGAACTGGAAGAGGGCATTTCTGCCTTGAAACAGGCTTTGGATACAGAGTAACTGCTCTGCCCTAGGCAATGCTAAACTTGCCCTCAACTTGCCTCTCCTGAGCTGCTTAGGCTGCCCCAGTTAGGGCAGAGCAGGTCCACCTCTCTTAGGGCACCCTATCTTGCCTTGCTCTGCCCTAAGCCTCTTCCAGAGTAACTGGGGTGGAGCGTCTTGCAGTTGCTCCACCCTAGTGATAGATAGGGCAATCCAAGGGCTCTTATGTGGACAGATTAGTTGCTCTGGATTGTGCTGCCTGTTTTGATTGCTTGCAAATCAAAGTCTTAACCACTTGCACTACCCACAGCCAAAGATCACAACTGCCTACATAGATCACAACTTCTAGATCACATAGATCACAACTTTTTGTAATGCCAATTACAAAAAGCAGCACTCCTGGGAACTTCACACATATTGAGAGGATACCTTTGTGATTCCTAGTTTCTTGGATAGGAACTGAATCACAATAGAGCCAATTCCAGTCAAACACCCGGTGACTGTGAAATAGAACATCATCATCATCATCATCAGAAGAAGAAGAAGAAGAAGAAACAACAACAACAACAACAACAACAACAACAACATTTTTCTCACCTGTTTCAGACCTGGCTTGCACAAAGTGAAAGTTGTTATGAAATTTTATTCTGGACAGTCAGAAACTGTACCCACATACATTATTTGGTAGAGTGGCCTCTGTATCACTCAACCTATGATGCTGGATGGTTTAGCATCCAGCACCAGTTTGCAACTACGGACCATTAAGTGAACTGTACACTACAATTCTTGTGAACATCAGAGAGGGCATTTGTAAATTCTGCAAGGTAGGCATGAGAATTTTTATAACATGAGAACTTTTTCATATTAACAAATTGCAAAAGAGAACCACAAATGTCTTAAAAATCTCCCTTTCAATCCTTCTTGTTATATGCTTGAGTATATGGAAGGAAGAATAATCATATTCTTTCTGAGGCCAGAACATTCTCCCTTAGTAGCCCCACAGTGTAATCTCACTGCTATGTTGGTAAGATGAAATTATGTCTTTCCTGATTCCAAATCTCCAAAATAGTAGAACATGGACTATTTTTGGACAGGTTACAATATGCCAGGTTGCAAACCTGCCTTTGTTTGCAAATGAAATGAAGATATAATCTTTCATACAGCTCACTTCTATCATTTATTGATCATAATAAAAAATATTCATGTTAACACTTTGGTTACTAAAAAGCTTTGTCTTAGTATTATGATTAAGCAGGAATAAAAACTATAGTATACACAGGGCACAATTCTAACCAGTTTAGGCCAGCTCAACTCACCTGTCATCCCATTCCCATGGTGGCATGGGGAGGCTGGTGCATGTCTGTGCACTGGCCTAAACTCCCCAAGAGTGGAGCAAAAGTGCCTTAGAGCACAATCCTAACCTTGTCTACTCAAAAGTAAGACCAATTGTGTTCAATGGGTCTTACTCTCAGGAAAGTGTCTTTAGGATTGCAGCCTTACCCACTTTGATGATAACCTCATTCATAGTGACAAGCATGGGATTTGTGCCTGTTCTTGTGCAGGCCTAACCAAGGGTTAGAACTGTGCTGAAACACACAGACATGCAGGAAAACTGCACAGTTCTATACTAATCAGCTCAATCCTATCCATCTTTCCACTGTTGGCAACACAGTAGGGCAGCTTCAAAGTAGGCCCTCATTATCTTGAAGAGTTTCTTATCTTGAGGAGTCTTCTATGATTGCCCACCACCACAGGATGCAGTGCACAACCTCTTGACATGGCTGCATCAGACCCTGAGTCATATTAATCAGTCATTCATTAAAATGAATTTACTGTTACTTATGTGATACTCAATAAAATAGCAACTATTTACCATGGATGGTGATGACTAACAATTTGATCAAAAGTCTTGCTGTTTTAGCATGTAGAGGCTTAAGAAGTGGCCTGCCAATAGCTAGGCCAGAACAATGAATTTACTTCCATGATCATTGAAATGCAATGCTGTTAAAACTACAAGTAATACACTGGTACTAATATCTTTTCTAAGATCAGGATATTAGACTACTGCGTGAATAAAAATCCCTTGAGTTGGGATTTCTGCCACTTTTCTCCATACATCCAAATAAAATCTACTATGTTTCCTTCAAGTATTACAAATGACTCAGAACTACAAAAAGTCTTTGGGATTTTTTTTAAAGCAAAAGCTGGTGCATCAGCATTTTTCCAGTTTCATGAACAGTCTTCCATCAGCAGCAATGTCACCTGGAGCATTCAAAAAACCCACTCACTAACGCTTGCAAGTCTGTGGGCAAATCTACTTCAGTTAAATTCAGCCTCAGCAACTTGTTCCCCTTCCCTCCCTCTCTGAAGTTGGCTAAAGGGTATCTTAGTACTGCTGGAGCTTTTTCAGCACCCAGCAATGAAGATGTCAGTTTCTGAAAAGAAGGACCCTCTGCACAAAAGATGCTTGTTATCTATATATATATAAAAGAGAAAAGTCACTCACTCACTCACTGACTCACTCACTGACTGACTCATCATCGCCCTGCCAAAACTGCCCGCCCTAGAAGCGTGAAATTTGGGGTGGGTGTTCCTTCCGTGACGGAGGGGTGCACTAAGAACCGGTTTTCCGAAATTCCAACCGGAAGGGGGTGAAAAGGGGCGCAATGTGTTTTCCTCCCTATACTTTGCATTGAGAATTGCTGACTTAGCAACATTCCGCCCCAACTGCTGGGCCTGAAGCATGGAATTCTGGGAGTTCCTTCTGTCACCTGAACTCCCACCAAGAACCATCTGGAGAATTTAACCCTTCAGGGGCTGGAAAGGGGGCAACGTGTTTCTGTCCTATACTTAACATGGGAGACTGACCAACATCCAGCCAATTTGGTGCTCAGACCCTGGTGCACTGGGGGATGTTTTTGGAGGAAGAGGTTGCGCTGGCGAGGATGCTGCACATGGAGGGAAGTTGCGCATGGCGGGATGATGCACATGGGGGGATGATGCACATGGGGAAGTTGCACATGGGGGAAGTTGTGCATGGGGAAAGTTGTGCATGGGGAAAGTTGCGCATGGGGGGATGATGCGCATGGGGGGATGATGCGCATGGCGGGATGATGCGCATGGGGGGATGATGCACATGGGGAAGTTGCACATGGGGGAAGTTGTGCATGGGGAAAGTTGTGCATGGGGAAAGTTGCGCATGGGGGGATGATGCGCGGGGGGGAAGTTGCACATGTAGGAAAGTTGCGCATGGGGGGATGATGCGCCTGTAGGAAAGTTGCACATGGGGGAGTTGCGCATGGGGGAAGTTGCGCATGGGGGGAAGTTGCACATGGGGGGAAGTTGCGCATGGGGAAGTTGTGCATGGGGGGAAGTTGCGCATGGGGAAAGTTGCGCATGGGGAAGTTGCACGTAGGGGAAGTTGCGCATGGGGGATGATGCGCATGGAGGGAAGTTGCGCGTGGCTGGATGATGCGCATGGGGGATGATGCGCATGGGGAAGTTGCGCATGGGGGAAGTTGCGCATGGGGGGATAATGCGCATGGGGGAACTTGCGCATGGGGAAGTTGGGCATGTAGGAAAGTTGCGCATGGGGGAAGTTGCACATGGGGGGACGATGCGCATGTAGGAAAGTTGCGCATGGGTGGAAGTTGCGCATGGGGGGAAGTTGCACTTGGGGATGATGCACATGGGGGGATGATGCACATGGGGGATGATGCGCATGGAGGGATGATGCGCATGAGGGGAAGTTGAGCATGGGGGATGGTGTGCATGGGGGATGGTGCGCATGGGGGATGGTGCGCATGGAGGGATGGTGTGCATGGCGGGATGATGCGCATGAGGGGAAGTTGCGCATGGCGGTATGATGCGCATGGCAGTATGATGCGCATGGTGGGATGATGCGCATGGGGGAAAGTTGCGCATGTAGGAAAGTTGTGCATGTAGGAAAGTTGCGCATGGGAGATGATTTGCATGGGGGAAGTTGCGCATGGGGGAAGTTGCGCATGGAGGGAAGTTGTGCATGTGGGGAAGTTGCGCATGGGGGGAAGTTGCGCATGGGGGGACGATGCGCATGGGGGAAGTTGCGCATGGCGGGGTGATGCGCATGGTGGGATGATGCGCAGGGGGAAGTTGCGCATGGGGGAAGTTGCTCATGGGGGAAAGTTGCACATGGGGGGAAGTTGCGCATGGGGGATGATGCGCATGGGGGATGGTGTGCATGGAGGGAAGTTGTGCATGGGGGAAAGTTGCGCATGGCGGTATGATGCGCATGGGGGTATGATGCGCATGGTGGGTTGATGCGCATGGGGGATGATGCGCATGGGGGATGATGCGCATGGGGAAGTTGCACATGGAGGATGGTGCGCATGGGGGGAAGTTGCGCATGGGGGAAGTTGCGTATGGGAGATGATGCGCACGGGGGACGATGCACATGGGGGAAGTTGCGCATGTAGGAATGTTGCGCATGTAGGAAAGTTGTGCATGGGGGAAAGTTGCGCATGGGAGATGATGTGCATGGGGGAAGTTGCGCATGGAGGGATGATACACATAGGGAAAGTTGCGCGTGGGGATGATGCGCACAGGGGAATGTTGTACATGGGGGTAGGTTGCGCATGGGTTGTTGATGCGCCATGGAGGATGTTGTATGGGGAAGTTACTCCCGCAACGCGGGTACGCCTTTCGCTAGTCCAATAATAAAGCAAGAGTTGACAACAGAAGCTTTGAATTGAATGGCCTTCTTAGAATTGACTTCTTAGAATTGATAAGCAAAACTAAAATACCTTTTTAGGATTTAGGATTCCCAATATTGTATTCAGAACACAAATGAAAGAGGTTTACAAACAGTGCTACAACAATACTTTGTAATGAACAAATTTAAGCTTCAACTGAAAAATACTGGTCCAACCTTGTTATATACAGATTTTTTTAATACACGGATTTGACTCAACATGAATGGCCATTGCAAACCACAGTTTCAAAAACTTTTCTACTGTTGTAGAGAGAAAGTTATGCAAGCAATCATTCCATTTTTCAGTCCTAGAATCAAGCCCTATAGATATTGAGGATTCAATCAGGCACAACAGAGGAACAAGAAACCTGAAAGTAGGTCTTTAAACCAATTTTTCCATTGTTTTCTTTATACACAGATTTTTTTTAATCCACTGGAGGTTCCAGAACAGAATCCTAGCGGATAAATAGCGACACCTGTAATGGTGTTGCAGTGGCAAAACCTTCTTATATCTATTGGAACAGGAGGGATTTTGACTCACTCCTACCTCTTCTAACTATAGGTTTTAGTCATGCATAGCTTAACAAAAACTCTACACTGTGTTTACTCTTTTGAGTACTGTAGATCACACTCTTGTTAGAATTCAAAGACAAATGTCAGAGAAGGGAAACGACAGATTGTTGTTCCATTCTTTTTCCTTGTTTCCTTTTAAGTACACTGCCCTCTATATACAGTTCAGTTCCCTAGAGTGTGCAAGAATCATGATAATGGCTTGGTTTGCCTTGACCTCTCATTCAGTTATAAATCAAAATCTTACAGACCTATTAACAGAATAAGAGAGTCTTCCTTCAGGCCTATGAAGGTACTTTTCCAGATGGCAAGACAAGCCCAGTACTTCAACAGCTTAATCTGGATAATGTGCAATATAATGACAGGTATCAAGTAGAATCAATATATGGGACAATTGCTCATGTACTTTCTCAAAGACCTCGGCCCTGATGTGAACATAGATCTGAACAATAAAGTACTGCATGTTACTAGTAATCCATATAGCCAATAACTTTGTGCATGACTAGGATGTAGCATGAAGCGTGGAAACATTCTCACTTAGAAGTTCCTCTTTACGCTGTTAGCAAGGCACCTGATTACAATATATGGAATTAGGAGCTGACTCATAACATCTTAGTTCCATATTGTACCATAATTATATATCATTGGCTTTCAGAGCAATTAATATCTTGGGTCAGTTTTGAGTTAAGATATTCACTTTTTGTTCCATAGGCAATTATGTTTTCATTTTCTGGTTAATTGGCTATAACGTTTTATAGAATACAGATATCATGATGCAGTTTGTTTCATTGCATTCTGCATTATATTTCCAACAATATATAACATGATGGTATTATTATTAATACATATCCTTTTTTCACAATTTTATCCACTAGTGTCAAGCTCAGCTTGTAGCCCCTCCCCCCGAAAGCTTATAGACCAGTGCAAATGCACCCCCTGCACCTCCCTTAGCTGTACTACTATATTTGTGCAGTGCATGCAAATATGCAACGTGCTGCATTATACATAGATAATTCAAATCTCTATCTGCATCCACACTGTCACATAGATTAATAGATTAATAATGCAATCCTATTTGTATCTACCCAGAAGTAGGTTCCACTGAGTTCAATGCGGTTTACTCCCAGGTAAGTACCCTTAGGATTGAAGCCAGCACATATCTTATTTGAAAAACAGTTTATCCTTTCCAATGGGAAGCAGGATATTTAAACAGAAAGCATTTTCATAAAAATAAATATGAAAAAATCCTCAAACAGAAGTATACTTCAGTTCTGCTGTAATGTTGCTGTAACTGAAAGTTTTTGCTGTTCTGGATGCTGAAGAGTTAATAAAGAAGCTGCAGACTGCCAGCTAATATCTACTCAGAAATGCCCTTGTGTGAGTGGTATTTTTAATACTCCTTGCCCTATATTTATTCCCCTCTAGCGGGTGCTTCATTACTGCTTCTCTTTATCTTGCTTGCCTAATTCATTCTCCCAGATTTCAGCAAGCCAAAAGCTCACCTTATGCTACTGCAGAAGCAATTTTTATTTTCTGAAGGTTAATCCAACTCAGCAGGATTTAGGGATGGCACTTTTCCTTGGTCGTAGGCATGTTGGCTCAGGCCAGACAGCTGTTTGGACACTCTCCATTGGGAATCTTGCCCTCAACACCCACAGTTGATGCACATACATGGTCTACTGGCTGCCTACTTCCATGCCCATCTGTTCAGATGGCATGCCGCCCACTCACAAGTTCGCTGGAACCTTGCCCTTAGTGTGTAGGTGCCAGGCAATGATGGGTTTAGATGGGCAGCCTGCAAAATATTGTAAGTGATCACTTTTTCTCCTGCAAGAATCCCTTCCTCTATGCTAGCTTTATAGCACACACATTGCATGCTATATTGCAATTAAACACACCTGTGTACACTTGCATCCCAACCAAAAGATCAGTTTCATTAGTTGTTTTATTTAAGTCATCTACAGTCCATCTTTCTGTTGTTCAAATCTTCGAAGCTAATAAATTTTTTTGAATGCAAACATTAAACCTTATTGAAAGGGGAGTACTTTATGAACACAAATGTGTTTGCTTGCATCTAAGAGGGGGAAAGCTAAATAAACTGCATTGGCAATACAGACTATTTGTTAAATTGTGAGCATGCATCTACAGCCACAGCTAGTCTTTATTTAGCACACATAAAAGTCAATGTCACGTAAATAAAAGATCTGCAAAATACATTTATTCATATAGAACACATCTGAAATAATTAGTATGCCTTTCTGTGTGCTCAGAATGGTCCCTATCTAAACACTGAAAAGTACAAAATTTAAAAAACCATTCAATGCTGAGTTTTCCAGTACTGCCAGGGCAGAGGCATCAGAGCAGCAACTGCTGTATCCAGCAGGCGAAAGTCCTGTAAATGGAGGTCTATCCAACCCCACAATGGTGCTATTTTGCTTGCACAGACTTACCTCTGTGTTAGAATTTCCTACCCAACCAAGAGGATACAATAAGGCAGAGCAGGATATCCCAACCCCTTCAGCTCTGGTTCCTCCCTACAGTTCTTACCACTATGAAGAATTCTTCCCTTATTTAGGGTTGTCACATATTCCCAAAAACAGGGACAATCCCTATTTGGGGGGTTGTGTTCACATACTGGCAAATGGGTCAGAGAGTCCTGACCCAATTTTGTGGAAGAGAATTATAGCAACCCTTCCCTTGTTCCTTGTGGTCTGTCCAGTACTGAGCTCAGCACCAACTGGTGCTGAGCCAATGCCAGGTGCTCAGCATCTTAAACCCCTTGAGCTCAGATGACAGGGAAAATGATTGTGCCCTAAATGAATAATCAAAAGTAAATTGGGTATGAGTTATGGTATATTTACTCCACTTGTTTTTCTTCCGAAAATGTGCATCAGGAATAGCGTGTCACAGTTTTCACTGTGACATTCAGGTGCTCACTTCCCAACAACAGTAGTGCAAGAATTTGAGGTACATAATGTTAAGAATACAGTGTGCAACAGAACCTAAAATTGGTTGTCAAAAATGCCTGCTAACATGATTTTTTTTAAACTTCATCTGCTCTTGCCTTCAGTAGTTTAGAAGAACTCTGTGGTTTGAATTTTTGTAAGTCAGGACCTTCTGCTTTTAGGCTATAAGGATACAATCTGACTACAGACACCAAAGGCACTTGTCCTTTGGCCTTCTGCCTCGCCTGGAGTCTGAGCATCCATATACCTTAAAACCATCCACTCTGTCGAGTGTTATTCGCATATATATCACAATTTACCTCTCATTCTCTCTACAAACGTGCAACCCAGATGAGCAGCAAGAAGCTTCAGCTGCCATGTCATGTCAGTTTTTACACGTCTTCCCTTCTATCTGTGCTCTACATCTTTGCTGATGGTTTCTCTCTCCCGTTCAACTGCCATGGGCTACAAGACCAGAACAAAGCTGAATCTCAGGGTCACTGACAATGAGGCACAAGGAGAGGGGGTAAAAATCAATGGTCACATATGTACTGCAATGAAAACTTGCATTTGATGACTTCTGCAAGCTCCACAGTTCCTAAATCAGGCACAAGCAGAGGGAGGCAGGATAGTGCGGAGACTGTGGCTGATGCAGAGCAAACTGGAAAAGCTAGAAACTTTACAAGAAGATTTAAATGGAATAAGCAATTATTTTCAAGAAAATACTCAAGATACTGAATACTGATGAATCGTTGTAATGGTGCCAACAACCAATCAGGCTTGCTTCATTAAAGGTAAAGGTGTCCCCCACAGGTTATACTGCTAGTCATGACTGACTATAGGGTGCGGTACTCATCCCTGTTTCTAAGCCTTTAGAGCCAGCATTGTCCAAAGACACTTCCATAGTCATGGGGCTGGCATGACTGCCAAACGTGCACAGAATGCTATTTTACCTTTCCACCAAGGTGGTATCTATTTATCTTCTTGCTTTTGCATGCTTTCAAACTGCAAGGTTGGCAGGAGCTCACCCAACCTTGTAGGATCTGGGTCTCAAACCCTGGCCTGCTGGTTAACAGGCATAAAGCACAATCCTAACCATGTCTACTTAAAAGTAATCCCCAATATGTTCAATGAGTCTTATTTAATTTATTTATTTATTTAAGCAATTTGTATCCCGCCTTTCTTCCCCCACAAGGAAGGAAAGTGACAGGAAAGTGTCTTTAGGATTGCCCCTATAGTGTCTTAACCACTTCTCCACCACAGTGCTCAATCGCTTCATTATCTCCTGCAAATTCATGTTGCATAGTTCAAAACTTGTTTCTGTAACACACACACACACACACACACACACACACACACACACACACACACACACACACACTGGTGCATCTGCAATCCATGAATGCTTACATTGAAACAAATGTAAATTTGCACTGCTCCCAGAATCGTTGGATCTGTGCTACTGAAAGCAATGGTACATAAACGAGTAGTCCCATAGGGACTAATTCTGCATTATGTGGGGTAAGGAAGAAGTTTCCCCTTGCCCCAGGGTACTGCAGAATCAACCCCAAATGCCTGCTGGATACAGCACAGGGTCTACAGCCTAAATGTCCCAGTACATGTTAGGATTGCACTGCCCATCAGTCATGATCAGTTATTCCTAAACAGGAGTGTGAGGTGAGCTTGTGTATTACAGAACTCAATAAAACTCAAGCAACCCAGGATTCTCAAAGAAGAGATGCTACCAGGGACATGGGTTTTACCCCTTACCAAGTGTTTAAGCATTTCATGTCGTCATGTCTGCTGTCTGTCAATTAATTGCCTCTGTATACACATTCTCTTACCTGATTACCGTGTGAAATATATCCTGTGAGGAAGACAGTCCTTCAGCTATAATGGTAATTTAAATGATGGAAAGACATCTCCCCCAACATCTTTCCTGGGAACGGTTCATAGCAGATGAATGTAGCCATCAGCCGACAGCCGTGTTTTATTTGTGATGCATTCTGACTTTGTTTATTAAGTAATCATTTCTGGGTAAAGTGTCAACATAATTTGCTTTTTGAATAATGTGAAGCAGATAACCTCAATTAACAAGCAATTACAGTAATTTTCATACTAAATGTTCTCCTTAATTGTTTTCGAAACCTGAAACTAAAACTGTAATAAATAATGAATGGCAAGAATATGTTGATTTAGGGGGTCCATGACAATTTTCCACAGGAGTTCAACTGACAAGACAAGACACTGAAGTTGTAAACCAGCCTGGATTCAATATGAATTTTGCACAGTGTAGAAAAAGTCTTTACTGTTCTCTTCCAACTTGCCTCATAATAGTTCTCCCCTACATCGCTTTTTAGAAGTTTCTTTATCTAATCGATCTATCCCCAATTTTTTCTCCACATGCTGAAAGTTCTGCTTTAGTTGCTTATTCCCATTAATGATCCATCAAAGTATGGAGATTTTTTTTTCCTAAAGGGTAATAAAATTGGTATTTGTGATTGCTTTCAAAACTTTGCTTCATTCTAGGACTGAATTTTCGTTTAACTGCTGCTAAAAACCAAAAAGGTTCAGATTACTGGATCCATTCCATTTATACCATAAATCACATATACAGAGCTTTGCATCACTTCAAGATGTTAATTTTTTGAATTACAAGATAGTAGTGTGTATACAGAATTATAGTAAATGAAGATTATCTTATATGGGACAATGCTACAATCTACAATACTACAATATATTCATCAGACTTCACACTGGATGTCATGCTTTTAGGTAGCAGAGGAACACACAAGAGATTAACCCCCTGTATCTAGCCAGGTGCCTCCTAAGGCTCCTTGGATTTATGCTGACTTAATAGTTGACATACATCCAAGGAAACCCATTGGTGGTTACCCTTACAAGGGGATTTTAACATCCTTGATCCACCACCTTATAGCAGGAAGTGTACACTCCATCAATATAGCTCAGAATTCATACATTCCAGCTCGGAGATAAGTAGACTTGGATCCTTTTCCAAAAGGATACAAGGAAAAGGATATTGCACAGCTCTCAGTATCTCATCTTTCCACTTATTTAAGGCAAATCATCCTGCATCTCTCCCAATGGGAGCCTCCCTTGCCCAGTAGGTCGTACCCTGTATTTTCAGCTCTGTACCTGGTATTTACAATAGTGGTTGAATTAGGTGCTATACTACTTATCAGAAATGAGCTCATGGCCCACCCTTTGGTTCCTGACCCATAATTGAGATATGCTGATGTTAGGATTGCCCTGTAAAGGCAGCTACAAGCAGAGGGACATATTTTAATTGCCCTCCCCCTTGAAAAACAAGTTACATAATTCAAAAAAGAAAATACAGAAATATGGGCGTACATGCATAGATAGAAATAGAGCTTTTTAACTTGGAAGTGGAGGAAGCATTTATCGCCATCTTCTCAGGTATAAACTAAATAATCTTGGCTTCAACAGAAGCACACAAGCTAAATTCTGTTTAAACTTTGTCTTTCATCTGCTTTGAGGTTTTTCAAAATTATTATTAAAAAGGTCTTGTAACGCTTGTCTTGCACTTCATGGCTATATATGATGTTGGAATGAAGAGTTATCAAAGGTGATGATCAGCTTTTCTTTTCCCTCTCTCTGTTTAACATTTTCTGACTATTAAATGGCTCATTTTCTGGAGACAGTAATTAGTGTCTTTAATGTGAAACAAAGCTTCTGCATAGGAGCTTCTGGTTGAAGATCAATGAGAAAGATTTCATTTCAGTTGCAACTTTAATAACTGCAACAATAGGGAGCCTGGCTTTATATAATCTAATGCCATTTAAAATCTCACAGGTACAAATCTTATCAAACATTCATAGTAGTTGCTAGGGGATTTTCTAGGTATGGGAACTTAGTTTCTGACAAATGTGTCTCCATGGTTCAGCAGCCACTCCAAGAACAGGCAAAGAATTTAGTAAAGGGATATTGAAAACATAAGTCTTGAAGAAAAGAAAAACAACTCTTTAATATATCAGGATGAATTTTTAGAGGAATTGTATTATTTTGTAATATAAATATATTAAGAGGAATATTTAGAGCTGGCTTACACATGCATGTTAATCACTTGCCTTTGTTTTTATCATTTGACTGATTTCAATCCATCAACCAACCAACCAACCAGCAGATCAGATAGTATAGACAGGGGTGCAGCTCTTTGTCAGAATAAGAAGAGTCCCAAGTTCAATCCTGGTGCGCCTAGGAAAATAGCCCTATCTAAAATCTTGGATGGATTTCAGCCTACAAAATAATAAAGAGTTGTATGCCAGGCAGCCCAAGAACTTCTGATGCATTCCAAACACTGCCTCACTTACCCAGTTATTTGCCAGTCTCTGCTCTTCCCAATCTCGTGTCTTAGCTTGGCAGTCCCGTCCCCTCCAAATTACCCCTTTCTCCCTATCCCCATAGATGGGCCATCCCTGGCTATAATCTACCATCATTGGTAATTAAAAATATATATATATTTCAGGACATTCAACTTGGCTGTCCACCTCCTCCCTACAGTTCAGAATAGTTCAGGTTCATTTCTAAAAGGCTGCTGACAGGGGCTATATCTTAGCTATTGGCTTCATCTTGGCACCCCTGCTAACTAAGCAAGAGGCACTCTTTCAAGTGGGTGCTCCTCTTTTATTTAGCAGAGGGAGAGTAACTGACCCTCTACACCCCAGCAATGTCTGTTCAAATGGCTTCTGCTGGTGTTCTTTTTTGCATTTTAGATTGTGAGCCCTTTTGGGATAGGGACCCATTAGCTTTTAATTAGCTATTATTATTTTTCCATTTTCTTTGTAAACCGCTTAGTGAACTTGTTAGTTGAAAAGCTGTATAGAAATACTATACAGTATTTCTGTACTCTATAAGTACAGGCAGGCAGGCACGCAGGCAGGCAGGCAGGCAGGCAGACAGACTGATTGATTGATTGATTGATTGATTGATTGATTGATTGATTGATTGATTGATTGATTGATTGATTTTTTGCATGGAAGGCCCAAACCTCGTCCATGAAAGGTCCTACTTCCTTTCTCCCAGGGTGACTGTCAACTTTCAGAGCAGCATCTTAGCAGAAATCATTGTCTGCTAAAGAGTTCTGCTACCACCAAATTCAGTGTGGATGACTTCTGCACAGATACACCAAAGACTGTGTGTTCAATCTAGTTCAGATTGTTCACACACCAGTAGCTAAATTCCATCTACCCAAAAGTGCAAGTGAAGATAGGGTTCCCATAATTCTCTTCCATAAAATCAGGACAGTACCCTGTCCCATTTGCCAGTATGTGAACACAATCCCCAAAAAATCAGGATTGTCCCTGTTTTTCGGGGCATATGAAGATGCATGGATTTACGGTAGAGAACACCCCCCCCCCCACACACACACACACAAATGTAATCCTTCAATAAATATTACAAGGAATGGATGGGCAATAAGTGGAAGGTAGGAAGCTAACCAACTTCCCTGGGCAATGGAGAGACTCCAGAGGTGGCAGAGATCTATGTAGGCAGGTGCTGCTTTTTAAACCCTTCTTTGATGAGCTAAACCTGCTTCAATTCACTCTTCTATGCAATAGTTAAAGGTACAGGCACTCTGTCATCCATTCTATATGGCCAACCTGGGCTACAGCCAGTGATATCACTGGAGCTATGCATCCAAACACTACTGCAGTTATGTTCTGGGATCTGAAAGTATGCAAGACTGGATCTGGGACAAAGCACAATCCTAACCATGTCTACTCGAAAGTAAGCCTCATTGCATTCAATGGATTTTACTCCCAGGAAAGTGTCTATAGGATTGCAGCCATATCCTACAATTCAGAGTAACTATGGAAAGATGTAAGAGGCACTTACTCTGGATTACTCTATGCATTTCCCATAGGTGGCACCATAACTACGTTGGTGTAAAGGGTCCCGTAGTTACTCTAGATTGTAGCCATAGTCAGGTTAATTCATATTCTGCCTTGAGTCCCCTTTCATGTGGGAGAAAGGGAGGGCAAAATTACTATGCTCTAAATAGAATTATTGAATAATATTCCAACCATATGCTGCACCTTTTCTGTAGGCAGAGTGCTCTATTTGAGTTCAATAAAAATGCTGCCTGCTTTCGGCAGAAGGAGCAAACCTGCTTTATTTGATTATGCTTTGTATAATAAGGATCTGTCTATACAGCAAATGAGGTATTGGCTAGTAGCACCATTAAAACCAGTTTTAATTTTGTTGTAAAGTGGCATCGACAGGTTCTGTACTATATATCCTTTGCCTCTGCAGAAGAAGTACCCATCTCCTTGCATTATATCTTTATTGCAATCATTTTGTTAACGGAAGTCAAAGAAATAAATAAATAAAGGTTTAAGAGAATCTGTTTTCTTTACTTCTCCTGTCACGTTGCATTGGGTCACTTTGTGCCACATGATGTGATGTAATATAACTGAATGCAAAGAGACACATGTCCCTTCTCATTGGAAATTTAAAGAAACGGAGCTTTCTTTTCCCCTGTGGGAACCTAAGCAGGTCAGGTGCCCAAAACTAGCTGTGGGAAATTTGATCAAATCTTCTCAGTTTCAGTATCTACATATTTCCAATCTAATAGCATTTTGAGTGTGACATGTACAAGAAAGGGACCTGATTGTTCCAATTTTAATCAAAGAATAAAACAAAGCTTCAAGAAAGCAAAATTATCACCATCAACACTTTTTACACTCAGTATTTTCTGATCATGTTGAGCACTCTAATTCTGTGGCTAAAGCTGTGGCTAAAGTATTATAATAACTCATAATGACCATGCCAATCTGGTGGGGAGGACTACATTAACCACATTTACATACTTTTGTCTAAGAGCTGGGATGCCTCTATTTTTTTCTAAAATACCCTTGTGAGGGAGCTTAGCCTAAGGAATAATGAGTGAACTTCATGGCTTATCAGTTTTTCCAGTTCCTAATGGCACTTTTAAGATCTGGTACTTTCTTAGTTTCAGGTACTATAGTTTCAGGTACCAAAGTAGCCCTGTAACGTGGGCAGATTTGAACATTTCCCTATTATCTCCTTGGGGGCACATAGGGCTACCGCACTGCCACACTGTCAAGCTTTGCCTCATTGTAAATAGGGCAGAATTGACACCTAGCTATTAACACTTATGTATCACTTTTAAAGGAAAAGTTCACAAAGCATTTTGCATAGCAGAATATATGAAAATATGGAATGAGATTATCTACAAACTACACAAATGATGTGCCAGCAAATAGCCATGGAAAATACATTATGCTATGGAGAATAGATACATTTGCTCTCCTCTTGCTAAGAGGGCCGTATTTCAAGATGTCCAGATTTTGGTTTGTGCTGACTGATACCCAGTGACAAAATAAACACTTCCCCATAGACCATTTCACATGTGCTATATGGATATGTTTCCTGAGAGTACATTGATGCCACATCCTTATGCCACTACATAATGGCTATAAACAAAGAACCTTCAGAAAGGTATTTCTGAAGTATCAGGACAGTGGAGAAGGACCTCACTAGCTTATCTTGCACAATAAAAATCACACAGTTTGAACAGTATTTACTAGTAAAATATTTCAATTTGGAATTTGGTTGAGTAAAATTTGCTTGAATTTTATTTTTTGCCCTCATGATCGCTGTCACTTGTGATAAACCTGTTGTCAGAAGTCCATTTAGAGTTCTCTTTAAAGACTTTTTAAACAAGATTCCCAGCTGTGCCTGAAACTGATTTGTGAAGCTGTAGCTGTGCTCTTTGGTTCTAAGTAAAGTCCTGTGATATACATACCTTTCCTGGATAAGAGAGTACTTACATCAATAAATTGTGTGTAATAAGAAATTATTATACATGAGAGGAAAAATATCAACCATTTCAAAAGAGGGAAAAAAATCCTCAAGACCTGTTTGTTGTATGCGTATAGCAAGTATGGTGCTAGTTGATAATACACAACAAACATACATCTAAAAAATTGTTTTCCTTGAGTTTTACTGTTCATAGATGTTGGTGTTTATCAGTTTTTAATATACTCTTTGGAAATTGATGTGTACTTTATTCGGTCTTTTAAAAGAACCAAGAGATTCAAAGGCAGGGTAAAATACTTTCATGATTCCCCAAAGAAAACTGAGAGGGCAATTAAACAGATGGTAGCAATAAACTCACTTTCAGCGCATCAGGGAATAGGGTCCCTTATTAAAAGCCTAGCACAATGAAAGCAGGAACAGATCTCTAGAGGGAAGAGATTTTTTCAAGCCTACACCTTTCACCCAGGCTGTACCTAAGCAGCAGATCTTCATACTTAAAGTTAAGTATGAAGGAGCTTCAGTTCCGTATTGCTAAGGTAAAGAACAATGTGTAGATTTGAGAAAAGCTGAAATAATTCAGAGGAGTTGGAAATCGCAAAGTGTATTCAGCTCAGTACATGTTTGTTGCAACCTGGGATACAAAGAGATAAGGATTTAGATGACTAAAGGTCAAGACCTATTGAGAGACCATGGATGCCCTTATGATATCAACAGTCTGGTTGCCAGATGATAGGAAAAGACTGCAGCCTGTCGTCAGATTTGGGAAGCGAATCTTTCCTGCAGAAGGGTATAGGGATCAAAGTAAAACTTTTAATTGGGAATTCAGGCTGAATCTTTTACAAATGTCACCTCCTGAATTCAGTTTCACTGTGGAGAGTACAGTGTAACCAGGACCTCCACACAACAGGCTAGGCAACCAGTGAGAATATTCAATTGCAAGTTAAGCAAAGAAAGTTGAAAGGGAGGAAACTAAAAAGTTGAATAATTATTTCTAGGCAATAAGCAAATGAACAGGTTCTTTTAAACAGTGTTTCATGTTGGCTAGCCATTTTTGTAGCAGATATTAACCACACAAAAGACGAAAGCACAAATTGTGTAATGCACAATTTGCACTGTAAAAATGATGCAAAATAATAGCCACAAGAAATGGCCATTTGGAACACTTGCCAATTAGGTATGCCGTTTCATAGTTGTTCTGTTTATTCTTTCTCAGTTTGGCTTCAAAAAGTTGATCTACAATGTACAGATTGGCAATAGTGTATACCAGCATTTTTCAGCCACTGTGCCGTGGCACACTGGTGTGCCACAGATGTTCCATAGGCTTGCCTGGGGATTTTGGAGAGTTTAGGCCAATTGGAAGCATTTAGTAGGACAATTGGGGGGATTTGAACCTCGTTCCTGCAGCATGCTGTGCCTTTTCAAAGGTTAAAAAACTGGTGTGCCTTGAAAAAGGTTGAAAATCCCTGGGTATATCATCAAATTCACATACGTAGCTGGCCATTTGTGATCTCATTAGACAATTTATTTCCAAAATTTAAATACAGTTCCTTTATATATACTGTACAATGCCTATATACAGTTATTTATAGAAGGTATTCAGCAGGTTCTTTCCCGATTTTTCAACAGATTCAGATTGTTTTGAGCCTTTCTATCCTTTTGCTGTTTTTATTCAAAACTTCACTGATGTGGAAAGGAGAATGGTGACCAGCACTGGAAACACTTTGGCAGCAGGAGGGAAAAGCAACTTGAATAAAGTGTTACCTGTAATCTCTAATGCTGCTCTGCCCCCTTGTGCTGCTGCAGTGAACTCAATTAAAAAACGGCTTGGCTGTCTCTGTACATGAAACCTACTTTCTCTCCTCCTCTCTTTCACACACAAAGCCACTGTCACATCTCACTGTTCTGGCAAGTTCAAGGTCAGTGCCTAGCTATTTTCAGCTCATCTCTTCTTGATCCATTCAGAGAGATGACAAGGTAACGTGATTCGGGGTCAGCTGTATTACAGGAACCGTTACATAAAGAGAGAAAGTAGAAATCAATCCTAGCTGACAGTGTCTTCAGGATAATCAGCGCTCACTCCATGCCGCTGTCAGCTTCCCTGCATCAAACACCATGTTACTTCTGTCAGATCTTTTTAACCAAACCATGTTCTCACTTTTGGCAAAGTAAATAAATATTTCACTTTGGCTTGCATTAAATTCATTGTTAGGGAACTTCATTGCTAGGTGGTCACCTTGGCCATTTTGAAACAAAAATCCTCCTATCTTTGTTAGAAACAAAATATGCACATTATGGAAACCCTTGCCTTGGATATTTGTTATAAGAACTGTAACAGATTTGGTTGGTGGGTGGGGGGGAGAATATCATCGAAACCATTTGTCATTTTTGGTGTTGGGTCTCTGCCCTCAAAATTTTTCAGCCCAATCTTCCCTTTTCCCCCTCCTCTTTCCCTTCATCTACATCTGTTTCCCAGAACGCTTGTCTAAATGATGCTCATTGCCGTACCGATTCTATTAAGGCTTTGCAGTGATGTCTTAAGACACTTTTCTCAATTTGTTTGATTATGATCCCTCTCTATGAATCACTTCCTCCTGCCACAAGACAGTTTCCTCCATGTGGCATTATGAACATATCATTTCACAAGATGGGCTGCGTTCGGCAGCGTTTCGGCGACAGCACATGGTATGTCAGTTTAGGGGGAAAGAGCTGCTATTCCATCCCACCCACCTTGTGCTCCCATGAAACTGCCAAAGCCTGCAGTACTCCTCGGAAGAGCAATTTACCATAATATTAGTTGTCAGTAAATTCAAAGACAGAACTCCTAAAGCTATAAAATGGATTAGAAGCTATTTTTAAAAAAAGAATTAACAAACTAGAGTAAGAGTATACTGTCAACAAACAAATGCTTCATCATAGCACTGTAATTTGGAATTTTAATTACTCCTCTGCTTCTGTAACAAAACAATGTCTGAACTGGCAGCCATTTGAATCTCTCACAGGTCATTGAGCATTCTAGTTAATTACTCTATGAATAGCCTGTTTTTCTCCCCTCTGGAAACACGTTTCTAATGGCAGTCAAGGTCTGACAAATGTGTCATCTACATAATTAGCTAGGAAGCAACACAAAACATTAAACATGCTTTGTGCCGACAACTATCAAAACATTTCATTTGTTGTCAATTATTCATTACTTTGTAGGTTCTGAAGGGGTTGTTATTATGGAAATAAGTCCAGATGCTAACAAGGTTAGAGCTTTTGATTCAAATTAGTAATCAGAGGACTAACTTTACAAAAAAAAATTTTTATCCCCACATACGTTTGTGGCAGCTTTCTCTCGACGGTGAATTATAAACGAATTTTGCTAAGTTCAAGTTTGAAATCACAGCGGCATGGCGGGCACACTAATTTATAGAGTTGCATCTTTCTTTGAAGTATCAGGATCTAAGCATAAGAAGTAAACTTTCAGAACCTTTGGCAAGACTAATTTATACTTGGTAAATAGAGTAAGATTTTCACAGCATGAGAGAGGATAACACTGGAAAGGAGAAATACCTAGATGTTTTCATAATCTTTTTTACTACTCATGCATCATATTGGGTCAATTTTAAAAAAAATCTATATAGCAGTCCCAGCTCAAATAATATTTTGTCTTGGTTTAATAAAAAAAGTCATACCGGCTAACTCCATCAAGGCAACAGAAGTAAATTAAATTTGGATTGTAAAAGCTGGACAGAAGATTTCTTTGCTAGATGATGTCACTGGGGTGTTGTCCAGAAAATGAGGCAGTGTCAATGTTAGGAAGAGATGGCATTACAGGACAGTAAAGGACCATTCCATTTTTAACGTCTTTATGCTCCTGAAATCCAGAAACCCAAATATTATAAGGATAAATCTTGCCCCAATAGGGAATGGCTGGAAAAAGAGAAGGATACATGATATAGTTATTTTACCAGACACATAAGACATATTACAAAAATAAGGTTAGGAAGTCATAGAACTCAGCATTTTGCTATCAACACCACATACCAGAAGGCACTAATGCAAATATATTTCAAATGCTTAAGGTTTTTCACTTTTATCTATCCAACTATAAACAGAGCAGGAATGCACAAGTCCCTCAAAATCTTAGCTTCAGAAAAGGGCTTTTTTTTAGGGGTATTCATCAGTACTCAATACCAGCACCTTTTCCCACCTGCTTACCCAGCAGCTAATTAATAATTAGTCATATGGAGATGACTATCAATGACACTGTGGTGAGTACCAGCACCTTTCCCCCCAGAAAAAGACACTGGTCAAGAATATAAATGCTAACAAGACTGAGAAATCATTTACAACAAAACCAACAAGTGTTAAGACATTTTTGCTACTAACAAAACAAACTGCATACTGTAACTTATCCAATTCCAAAATCAGAATTGAGGCACCGCCAGATGCCAAACCCAAATTCCCCGCCCCGCCCCCAAGTTCTCCAAAATTCCTGTCCTCCAAGCCAAACTTCCTACCTAGTTAAAAAAATGTAGGACACCCCAAAAAATGTATGACAAATTTAGGAAATGTTAAAATAAAGCTAAAACACTCGTGTTGCATTCCTGTACTTAATCTTTGTACAAATCTCATTGCAATAGACCAGACACCAACCAAAAAGGCCCATGTTGAAGTGATCCAAGCAGCCAGGCTTTCTCAAGCAGGCATGCACAGGCTTGGTCTTTCAGCCTCCTTTCCTTTGCCCCCTTGTACAATATATGTTTCATTGACTATAATGCTCTTAAGTGGGCACAACTGGGCTTGGAGTTAAACTGGGCTTGAAACTTAAGCCAAGAGTTATCCTCACCATCCCTATCCTGAGAAGGTTGCCAACTTTACACCCAGACCTTGCTCCTCTGCTTTGACAACAGCTGAATGAAAGGCCCCAAACCTGAAAAACACAAGCCCTTGTGAATTACATGCTTTTTTGTGCAAAGTATATATTGGTGGATCCATCTAAAAAGGCATAAGAGCAGGAGAGGCTGGGGATTCTTGGGTCAGTTGGCAACCCTGCTTTTAAAAAATTAATTCTTCCTCCCTCTTTTCTCTCCAAAGCCAAACTCACTGCAAGGTTTCAGAGCAGCTCCACTTGCAAGGCTCCCTCCTTCCTCTGCTGTCCAGCAGCCTCAACTCCCTCCTTCCCTTCTTTGCAGCAAACAGCAAGCAGAGTTTCTCTCTCTCTCTCTCTCTCTCTCTCTGGCAAGTTCAGGGACTGGAGCTGAATGCTGGACACAGCCATTTTGGAATATATCTGGAGCACTTTAGTCCCTGAGAAGCCGGATGCAAAGCCTAGCGCTATGTGGGAGATGTAGCTTTTCCACTGTTGGCTTGGAAATGGGGTTTAGCATAGGGAAGAAGGGGAAAGACCACAATTCCCACACCTTCCCTTTAGTGCACATATGATAGAGTGGTCATCTGGATTAGATGATCTCCTTGCTGTAGAGAGAAATGCTCATCCATATTCAGCGCCCATAAACCTAGGAAGATGATCAAACCTTGTAGGGGAGGCCTAGTTGCTCAAATGTCTTCCACAGAATTGGCACCCACTTTCCTTACATAGTGTAAATTCCATGCAACATCCAAAGGGAAATATAAATTAGGTCTGCTCCACCTAAAGGTAGCTTTGACAAAATCATACTGAAGGTGTAGTAGGCATAAGCCACAGCTAATGTGTTTCTTTTGTTTCTATGTAATTCAGGCACTACCTGCATACTACTCTCCCATTAATTTTTCAATTACTTTTTTCAACGGTATGGCTGTCATTGAACATGACATGAAACTTGCTATTCTATCAAGCCAACCTTGTGTGTCTTTCTCAATGAATCACTATGTCCCATCCTAGCTAAGTGCCAATTCTTACGGAATAAGCCATGTCAATGGATATAGTGATTTGAGCTTTTAAATACTACAGTTAAAGGGAAAATGTTGTAAAATGACTTTCCCACAGAGGACCTGTAACAAGTAAAGGGCTCTATACAAAACCATCCTTACCTAGAAAGGACAGAGGCTTGTTGAATGAAAGCTAAATTTCCTGCTTTATATGACCATTTTTCTTTAAAAAGAAGATAACCTGAATATAACAGACAACAAGAAATATGCCTGTATTTATTTTGCCATGATTGGACATTTTAAAAAGTTTCCCAATATCTGTAGTCAGGAGCATCACCAGGATTTGTGTCACTTGGTGCAGAGGCCATCATGTCACTCCCATGCAGTGGGCAGGGCAACAACTTGAACGGAGGTGTAATCATGTGTCATTGCTCCATCTCCACTGGTTTTTTTGCAATACTTTTTGAATAAAGATATTTCAAAGTGGTTTGTTTCACTGCATTCTGCTGCAAATTACGCATCCAATGACATATAATATGATGGGATTATTTCTACAAATGATGAATTTAGCCATTTTGGTCTCTAGGGGTGTCACCCCCTCAAGAATGAACCATTTCTAACACCATAGTTGGGACCATTTTGGAAGCCTTGTATTTCTCTGGATTGACCTTCCACACCAGCTAAGACATGCTTGCTTACTCACAAGTAAACACTTTCATTTTCAATGCAATCATCAGGAACCTCCTTCTGGGATGATTTGTGGGGGCTGCATTCAGGACAATTCTGGTTTCCTTGGATTCCTCTCAGCCTGCCCTTTCCAATGGACTAAGTCACTCATACCTACTCACAAGAAAAGCAGCAATATGGGTCAGTGGGTCAAATTAGAGTTTTCAATGCTTTTTAGTTTCTTGGCCATAACATTTGATAGGAAAGTGCTATTTCAAAACTGAGTTTTGCACTGTATTCTGCTCTTCAATACTAATCCAATGATATATGATCAGATGATATCATACCATCATGAAGTTGCATTTTTGGGGTCTCCCCGTGCACGTCATGCTCCCAGGTGTGTCACATGGTGCAGGCTGCACCCCCTATACCCCGTAGTGATGCCCCTGCTGGTAGTCATGACAGGATCTGTACCATATTTACCCAGGGGCAAAAATATCACTAGAAAATTGTTTGCAGAATTTAAGAACTGCAGCTCGATACACATCTGTGTTTTAAGACTAATCTTTTCGGAGAAGATCAAATATATCAATGATAGGTGAGTAAAAACATGTAGAATCTATGCAGCCCCCCATTTTGGGTTTCCCAAGGTCTCCTCATGCCTTATACTGCATTTAAAAATGTCACTTCTGCTTTCACAAAGAAACTGGAAGTTGCAAGTTTTTTTAAACTGTCAGGTCCCAGTCTGTCCGTGGCTGCTGCTGAGCTTAGAGGTCTGTCAGAAAGTAAGGAAAGTAGAGCTCCCCTTGGCTCCAGATGAGGTATTCCAGTGTGAGGCATATCCATGGTTTTATGAAACATGGGTTTCCAGAAGAGAGCTCCTGTGGATACTGGGGCATGTGTGTACTATCTACTGTATCTGCTTTAATTGTATCTTCATGTGTGATACAATTTCACGTGCACAGGCTGCTGACTTACAGTTTCTTGCTGGTCACATAAAATGCTATATAAAATCACTGGAACAGTAACAACTCCAGAAATAAAAATATCAGGGTTGTCAGTATTGCAATACTGTTCTTCTTTATCCATTACTACAATAAGATTATTATTCCACACATTAGGCAGATTCTGCCACAGATTCTGGTCTTCCACAAACATCCAGATATTTGGGTTATCCTCGCTAAGCACTGCCTTGGATAATGGTGACAGTGGTCAACAAATTCACATCTCTTGGGTCAATGTACTGAATTTCAATTGCATAGGAGAAAAACACAACTAATTCACATCCGAAAAAACAATATTTCACCAATGCTTCCAGCTTTTGAGTGGTTAGTCATGTTTGTAGTCTGTACAGAACTTGCCTTGTTAGGGACACTTGTATGGCCAATCCACATTTCTTAGTGGCTTCCAAATAAATGACTTGGGAATAATGCAGAGATAACAAGCATGAAGTGATCATGTAAAGTTGCATTCCTAGCAGTATCCTAACCAATTGTTCTTATTCAGGTGAGGAGAATGTGTAAAAGCAAAGATCTTCATTGCAGTTGTAACTTTCCACATTTAGACAGCTGGTGAGCAGAGTTTTACCAATCCTGCCCATCCCTAATTTTTTTTTACTAATTCCAGAAGTCTGCTATGTACTCAACAGGATGTCAGGATGGATGGATGTTGAACCAGATTAGTTTACCAGTGACTAATAAACACTTCCAGCAAATTGTTGGTTAAGTAGACATTGGATTTAAATAGAAGTCAAGTTCATTAGGGGCCAATCCTATTCAACCTTCCAGCAGCAAGGGAGGTGCAATTTAGCCTAGGATAAGGGAATAAACTTCACCATACCTTGAGGAAGTTTCTGTGACTGCTTCCTTACCACTGAGGTAGCATATTGACTTTGGAAAGTGGATGGGACTAGGCCTTAAGAAAGTTAATTTGTTGAGAATAAAAATTTGTTTTGATCACTGTTTTAGACCATCCATGAGAACTCTTCAAATTCCTCTCTGCCAGTCAAAATTTGGCATCTTCTGGAAATTTGAACACTTCAAATATTTATTTGCCAGTCCTTTTGGATGCTGCCATTTTTGCATATGATAAATTTGTGTCAAAAAGATAAGTAAAAGTTAAGATGAAGTTATGAGTATTATTCAGCACAGTTTCAACCAAGAACTTTGTCTACATGCTTGGCACTGGCTGAGAGAATCAGGTGTCTTCCAAGAATAAACACAGGGAGGTAAGATCTTAGAAAGGGAGGGGGACAGTAGGAGTAAAATTTAAGTTTTGAGGCAATCTGAGGCGGCTAGTTTTTGTAAGAAAACAGAATCCTATGGGCATTTTGCCCATCCTTGCCAGAGAAAATATTTTATCAGTGCCTCTGCTTCTTTTTCAAGAAAGAACAAAGTAGACAGTAAAACAAATCTTCAAAAAAACAAAACCCTACTACTAAATATGCTCTTGTGTTCTAATGATCTTTCCAAGAAGGAAATAATCCATTTTCAACTAAAACTACCTGCAGCAATGAAGGAGGAAACATTCTTGAAACTGGAAACATTTTCTTGAAAGTGCTACAGACTCATTTAATTAACACTAAACAGATAACATATTTACACGGAAGTCAAAATATTTTGGAAGCTGATAATCCTGTAAGCCTTAACATGATAGAAAAACAAGAAATAAATGCAAAGTGTTACCGTTACACATGCCTGCCTGATCAATGGTTTTCACATATTGATCTATAAATGGAGTTGACAGGCTGTGTTGGCTGCACATTTTCCAAGCAGTTCTATTTTTGTACAAAACCAATACGGGCAATTACCTTTGTTGGAGATGCCAACTCTTATCAATTCAGTGTGATTTAGTGTCATTTTAATTAAATATCAGGATCTACTTCAGGACAATCTCCACAAACAAAGCCTGAAACTTGACTATAAGCTTGATATGAAGTCAACATGCACAGCAGCCTTGCTTCTCTTGACGTGACTCAAAATACACTGCTCAACAGAAGGGACTATAATATTAACAATTTTATCTGTCTCTTTGGTTAACTGTAACTTTGGCAAGTAGTCCAGGTTTGGAAATGAGAAAGGGAAATAAGAAACAAAGGGAAATTGTTTCCTGCTTCTCTGATAGTGGATTAGAGAGATAAATAAGACAACCGAGTCTGTCCTAAGAACTCAAATTCAATAACATTTGGATTTGATAACAGTAACAATTCTAATTCTTAATCTAAGCAGCAATGAAGGAAGATTTACCATGCTTTGAATTGGCAGTGAATGAGGAAAATTTCTTGTACACCTCTCAGCTTTTTAATAGATGAACATGGGGAATATTCACAGACCAATAGGGTTCACATATTAACAGGAAACCCAAGGAAAGCTCTTGCATGCTGTAGCCTTTGCCCAGCCCTAAGATTCATGCTGCCAAAATGAGGCCTTAACATTACTTGCTTTATCACCTTTGTAGCAGCATTGTGGGGTATTCCCACCGTAAATGAGGCAAAGCTACAGAAGGCCTTCACATCTCCATGCTTCAAGTTGCCAGCTGGCATTGTCAGCCTCACAAATGCAAACCTCATATGTCTCTTAGCGAACACTACAGATCCTTCATTGCCCTTGTCATACATAATGTAGAAGACAAGCTGACCGCCATTAAAAGACAGTGTAGGAATGCACCTAAACACAGTCTTAAACATTAGGAAATACAACCGTTCAAACACAAAAAGACACAGAACATTCTGCTCTCCCACATGCTCCTTTACTGTTTAGAGATACTTGTATGTGTGCCTTTTGCTTCTTCCGATAAGCCTTGCAATTTTTAAAAAAATACGGCTGGCAACATTTTTTGAAAGGTTAACCAAAGTCAGTGAGTTGGCAAAGAGAATCTGGCCCACAGTCAAACGTTCCAATGCAGTAGGCTTAGCACAATACAGTAGATTGCTAAATATGAATATAATGGAAAATAATTAGAGCTGTCACCCAATTGGAGAAATCTTAGTTGATTAATGTATGACTTTTCACATTGATGAATAGTTAATCAATTAAATATGCCTACATCTGCATATGAAAAAAAAAACAAGTGATTTGATAGGATAGTGGGAGGAAACTGTTTAAAGATGGTGTCTGCCACCTGTGGTTTTTGTAACTATTTGTATTAAAAAAGAACAATGTTTTTTAAAAACATATATTCTGCAGGATTAATTGCTGGCAGCTGTTAATTGATCAAAAGATTTTAACTATAACTAGCCAATCAATTAACAAAATATTGAAGCCTTTAAAAATAGCCTATAGACTTGTGCACTGTATATCGAACTAGAATAACTCCCTGAAGAGAGTGCTAGACACATGTTTTACAAGTTCAGAATCCCTGCTATGACAATTCTCTTCTTTCATTTATGCAGAGTTATAGTTGTGTTCTCATCATGAAACTAAAACAATTACTATTTAATTTATTAACAATATTAAAATATCTCTACATTAGAAATTAAAAAAATCTCTACCTTAGAATATTAAAATATCTCTACCTTAGAAACAAACAACACTGCATATGTGAAATTGTATTGTTTTTAAGTACAGCTTGTCTCTTGTTCCATTCCAGAATCCCCCCCATGCATTAAAAAGATAAATGGATTAAAAAGCAGAGGAAAAATATATTTAAAGACGTACTTCCAGGTTTCTCACTACTCCATTGTTCCTAACTGAATAAGGTCATGCCTTGAAATCAGCAGGGGTTTGATTCTGAGATTCTCTCCTGATACAAAAATAGTGTGTTAAATTTTTAAAATTTAAAATTAAAGCAGTTTATGAATATAAAAAATATGCCCCTTAACAACAGCTTTTTTATTATTGTAGAGAGGCAGTCAGAAGTTAGAAATGCAAATGCAAAGAACCTCTGCTTTGAGTGACTCAGCTGAAGAATGGAATAACTGCTTGTATGACTGTCTCTCTAAAATAGAAAGAAAAGCAGTTTTTTAAACAGGGATGCATTTATCCCCTTCTCCAGGGAATGGCATGTCCCTTCTCATTTGCAGTGGCCATTCATGATGAGTCAAATCCGTGTATTTAAAAAAATCAACATACAATAATGATGCAGGAATTATGAAGATTTGCAGGATACTGCACTTCAAAACACCTGTAAAGAAATACTGCCAAAACCAGCAGGATTTACTCACAAGTAAATCTAGGAAAAAGAGCCACATATTTTATGATGAATTCAAACACCCTTGGCTTGTTTTCCTGTTACATTAAACTTCACTCTGTGGATTTAAATTTTGTTTTAGGAAAAGAAGATATAGTTGTTAAAAAAAATCCAGAAATGCATTTCAAGACATGTAACTTTCAGTGCAAAGTGTCATTAACTGTCAAAATATATGGGCAAGAAAAAAGTTTCACATTTCTTTCCTAAGTACTGAGAATTGTCCATTATTTGTTAGGTCTCTCTGTTAGATAAACTGATATTCAAGCAAAATCATCTTCAATATAAATCTCTCCAGCGCAACGTCTCATATATCCAGTTCTTCAGGATCTATTTTGAAATGTTTAGATTTTTGCTTAAGTCTTTAGCCTTTCCTATTTGCCTGTCGCCAGCCATTTAACAGGCTCGCTCCAGCAAATATGCCAAAATACTTTTCAATTCTGTCACTAGTCAGAACTCTGCATGGCAAAAGAGAGTGAGAGAGATGAAAATACTAGAAAGAGTGAGAACATTAGGAGCATGGCAAGCTTTCAATCTATTCTATCGGAGCCAAGTTTGCATTGGGAAATGACATACACTGTCTCTATAATTAGCTGCTAAGAAAACAACTTTTTCAGTTCCCGATAAAAGAACACAAATTGCGAGAACTATGCTTAGGAGGATCCAGAACCAAATGTTTGCCTCTGATGCAACTTTTTTCTAATCCTTTTTCTTTTATCATCCACACATGGTATCCTTCCCCCCCCCCTTACCCCAGCCAAAACCAGAAAGTTATGTAACAAGGTAATACCAACAATGAGAAACTGCATGATAAAATCCTGCCCAAAAGTGAAAAATGCTAATTTTGTCTCATTTAGCAGCTGGATACAGAAATGCTCATTAGTTTTAAGAGGGTTAATCCTTTTAACTTTTGCATATTGATATGCCAATTATGCCTAATTGTACAAGAGGCATCAGTCAAGGTAATAGTGCATAAACACATGAAAGTTATTAAGTACATCCCAACATGTAATAAAGTAGGTGTTAATTGGTAGCTGAGTTCTGCAGGCTATTGAGGTGGATAATTCATTGAGAGATGGATCACTTGTAATTTCTGTACATAATTCCTTTTGCAGTCTCATGCTGTGATGTTTTCATGCTTGTCAAAAACAACTGCAGCCTGGCGCCTTTTGTTAAACACTGCCAATAAAATATGTTAGGCATCATTAAATATACTTAACTTTTAAACTTTTTCAGAGGTATAGTTCTTATTGATAATACATTATACTATTTCCAAAGAAATTACTGTAAACATGCTTAATGTCTTCACTGAGGAACATCTCATTTTTAAAAAAAGAGGAAAGGGGGAAAAGGAAACACTGCATGCAAATGTGTCAGAACCAAGCAATAGTTTTAAATTGGAGAGTAAACATAAGGAAATGAATGTTTCATCAGTTACCGGGAAGATAGCTTGAGAGGGTTATTTTTGTCAGTCAGTCCTGAAATGTAATACCAGTTCCTCTGAACTAAACATTCACTTCAGCCAACAGAGAAGAGAATAATTAAAATCACATATTTGCTGAGCTACGGTAATGAAACGGCTGTGGTTAATTTTGCATTTGAACACGGGAGTAAAAATAGCAGAGGGGAACAAAAAAAAACAGAACCCACAAAAACTGCAGCAGGATTACTCCATTTACTATCTTAGTTAAAGAGCTGAATATTTCATATAAATTCATCACATGGCTGTAATGGCCAATTAATAGATCACTTGGCTCCAAGAGAGAAACAGAAAGTGTGTTCTGGAGAGGAGGTGGGGGATAAGGAGGTGGCCCCACTACAGTTTTGGTTTTTCACTTGTTTGCTTTGAGTCACAATACAGAGCTGGAGTCCAAAAGCGGGGAAATAACATGGCATAAATAATTTTTCAACATCGCATGGCCTCAGCTGCAAGTTGCAGCCATTACGGAGGGGAAATTAACCAAGGGAGGCACATACCAATCAGTTTGTTTAGCAGCACAGGATGACTGCAGGGGAAGGGACTTGACTGGCAACAGAGTTCACCTCTAAAACTGTTATGGTTTTAATCTTTTCACAGGGATTTCAAAGGAAAAGAAAACACACACAGTACAGCACCACTTGGCTCTTACTGCTATACAGCAATTAGGGCTATTTCAGACTCCAGTTTTTAACTATCACTAATTTTCCTAGAAGGAACATTTTTACATATTATAAAAGTTGAAATCCTGATCCACACTTGGGCTGACACCAGTCTGTTTCAGGGCTCAGGGAGGGCAGGCAAGCAGGGCAGGGTGCAAGCAGCTGGGAAGCAGGTGATAGGACTGGTAACTTATCTCCCCCCCCCCCACACACACACCCAGAAAAAGACACACACACACACACACACACAAATAAAAATACAGAATGCTACATTCTTCATGGTTCTCATAGTAGATGAGTGGATGGATCAAATTCTTTCCCATTGTTACTGACAACTACAGGAATGGGCTACTTCTGCTACTTCTTCACGTACAACCACATGAGTAGGGTGCATTCCCTGATGCCAGATATGATGACCATGTCATGAACGATTATATCCAGAAAAGTTATACAAGCAGCCCACAGAACAATTACCTACCTCACAGGGTTGTTGTGGAGACAAAAAGGATTAGAAGCTATGTAAGGCACCTTGAGCACTTATGTTAGCATGGAAAAGGGGGGATTAAAAATCCCTAAAAGAAATAAATTTAGAACCTCTACTTGTTATGGGCTGGTGAAAGCCCGTGCCCTAAACTTTTTATTCAAAGAAAACAAGAATTTCTATCCTGTGTTACTTTAGTAATAAAGCACGTGATGTTAAGCCTGATATAAAATGAGTAAGAAAAGGTTTAAGTTAAAAAAATTTATATAAAATGTTATCCCTCTTTCTATCAGCTGTTCCAGTTTTTCATTTGTGATTCCAGGAGATACAAAAGGAAAGCCCTGTTAGATCACAGCATCTAATGAGCCAATATTCTATTTTCCACAATGACTCACCAGCAAACCAACCATTGATCCCCATTACTGTATTCAACGGCATCCAACTGGCCCAAAGATCCCCCACTGTATTCAAAGGCATACAGCTGATGAACCTGGAGACTGTTCATTGCCAGCATGACCAGCAGCCACTGATAACAGCTAACTGATACCTCTAACTGAGGGGCTGGCCAGTTTGCTGCCCCTAAAGGGTGTTGCTTTGTGCTGGCCCTTCCTCACTTTTGACCTGAAGTTGTACATTATTTATGTCCTAAGTTGTACACTGAAATGCCATAATATAACACACTTTTAAAAAGGGTAATTAAAAGAACATAACATTGATGTGAGGGACATGACAACCACCAGTTTTAAGTCAAGGATGGCCTTGCCACGAAGCAACCCAAAACAGCTAAATGAAGCAGCATTCTTTGGTTCCCTCAGAGAGGTGGCAAATGAATAAGCCCATCCATCTCCTGCTTTCTCCTTGCCACTCTACCAGCACAGTGGCATCTCCCAGCAGAAGGCAAAAAAGATATCATGGCTCCAAGTAAGAAGCAATCTGGAGTTTTATTTTCTGAAGCTTGGTTTTTCCCCTTCTCACTTCTGGTTTGTCACTGCTACAATCCTAATCCGCAGTTAGACCTGGCATAAATCTCTGCTGGCTTGTGGGTGTTTCAAAAACACTGTAAGGCACTTCTGTGCCACTCCTGGAGAGATTAGGTGAGTGCACAGACCTGCTCCAGCCTCCCCACATTACCATGGGTGCAGGGAGATGGGAGAGTTGCACTGACCTAAATTGCACCCACAGTGTTGCAAGAGGGAACACTTTTAAGATACCATAAAGCAGAATAGGAATTCGGGTTCATTTCATATTATTTTGCATTAAGCATTAACATAAAAATGTGCATTCGGCATTAAGACAGCATCCTTGTAGAACAGTACTTACAGGTTCAGTGACTCTCATATTATCAGAGAATATCAATGATTTACTTTGGCTGTGTCTGTCATGGGGACTGTTGGCACTTTTGATCCTCATCTGAACAGCTCCTGTGCTTTCACGGGAAGGAGAATCAGCACCATTTTCTGAGGATGTAAACTGCTGCATGTTTGATACGTAAACCTGAAAAAATGATAATGTTAAATACTACAGATCAGGCATTTATCCAGATTAGTTGATAAGTAAAAATAATGACATCTAACTGATGTCTTTAAATACTGAGGTATCTTTCAGTAGAATCAATATGTAGGACAACTTCTTGCTCACCTTCTCATCCAAGCCTTCTTTCAAGACCACAGTTTACATAAAGGATTATCCTTATCTCAAAAGCCATTATTTTGTTGTGTAATCTTTCAAATAACTTTCTAATAAGCCTAGCTGGCAGGCATCTTTGTTTGCCTTTGGTCTGCCCACACTATGTATTTGAGACAGAGATCTCAGGTTTGTGCTTGTACTACCTGTAAAGAGTTTGACCTCAGCTGGTTCTGCCAGAAGGAACCACATAGGAAGTGATATACAGCTTTGCTTTACACATTATATTTTTTAGGATGCCTTTAAACACTGGATGCATGCTTACTATAATGACAAACTATAATGACAATGACAGCCAATTTGTCTTGGTATAGTTTGGTGATTAAGGGTGCAATCCTAACCTAGGCAGGCACAACTCATCGATCTTCCCATTCCCGTGGTGATGTGGGGAGGCTGGTGTATGGCCTAACCCCTCCAGGAGTGGCACAGAAGAGCCTTATAGCATTTTTGTGACACCCTCAGGCCAGCATGGGACTTCCACTGCCCTTATGTCTTGTCCTTCCACCCACAAATGTATCCAGGGACTTACCGAGCAGCAGTTATTGTTCCTTTTCTGGGAGTAGCTGAGAGCAAAGGGAAATGTTACTGATGTTATTGATCCCCCAGCTGATCAAGTGGACATAGCTACCTGACCCAAGGCTATGCTCCATCACAGAGTGAGCCAGTTTATGATAGCCAAAGGACTGAGGCAGCAGGATAACACAGGTCCTCACTTGTGGGGATCTTTGAATCATCCAGCAAGGGCAGGGGTCACCATCTAGCCTCACCAATCTGGACAGAAATAGTTTATGAGTAATCTTGGCTTGCCATCTACTTTCACTAACCTCATATTGGACACCAAGTAGGATTGCCATATGTCCCCCCAAAACAGGGATAATCCTGAGTTTTGGGGATTGTGTTCACCCCTGGGCAAATGGGACAGAGGGTCCTGTCCCAATTTTGAAGATGAGAACTAGTGGGTGTTCAAGTGGGTGTTCCTCTTTTCAAGTGGGTGTTCCTCTTTTATTTAGCAGGGGGAGAGTAACTGGGCCCTACACACCCCAGCAATGTCTGTTCTAGTGGCTTCTGCTGGTGTTCTTTTGCATTTTAGATTGTGAGCCCTTTGGGGACAGGGACCCATTAGCTATTATTTAGCTATTAATTTTTTTTATTTTCTTGTAAACCGCTTTGTGAACTTTTCAGTTGAAAAGCGGTATATAAATACTGTAGATAGATAGAACTATGGCACCCTAACACCAAGTAATTAGCTCCCATCTACCTAGCCTACACAACAGCTGTTTAATGTGACCAACAGTGAAAATACAAACAGAAATGGAAAACCTAACCAAAAATATTTCCACCAAACAGTCTGTTGTAGGTGGGAAAAATAAAAAGTTGAATATGAAAAGTATTTTTAAATCTATGGTAAGTGAAGTAACAGATGTGCAAGATATTACAGTACAGATGCAGGTATCCATAATGCAAATATTAACCATGCTCTTAGATTTTGTTCAGTACTTTTGAAATGCTAACCCCACTTATCTCACCTCAAATACATCAACATTTCACTGCTTCAGCCATTTTACTTGTATTGTGGAACATGATCTTTTTCTAACTTGGGACCTTGGGCTATTATTAAATCTGTCAAATCTCATAACTATGGGATTGTCAAGCTCAATTTGTAAGGAGGTGGGAAATTTACAAGGAAAGCCTAAGAGCTGCAGGAGGAATGAACAGTGTGATGCAAAGAATACCATCTTCCATACAAAATGCAAAGCAACATTTTCCAGTTCTTTGCCAGTAGAGTTATGTTGCACCACTTGCTATTTTCAAGTATATGCTTGAACATACAGTGAAAAGCAGTTCCAAGCCATATTCATCTTGAGTCTTCTGTGATTTGGTCCTTGTTTCTGTGACTCTTTGTTCGAATGTTAGCACTTGATATGAAACATCACAAGGGGCAAAATCCATAGCAGTTACGTCACCTTCTAGTGTTATGGAATGTCGTCTTAACTGCTCCAGAGCAAGGGACTTAATTTCACTTTAGGATATAGGCCAAGATCTCTCTTTTACAGCCCAATCCTAATGAGGCTGCCCCTATGAAAGTATGGCCTAAAATAGACCCTGTTTTATCCCAGAGGTGCAGAGAGGCAGCCAGAAGTCTTCTTGAGGTCAAGCCTCATGAAGTCTCCTCATGATGTCTCCTCATGTCAAGCTAGGATTACTAGGATTGACTCAACCACTGTCACAGAACCAAGTTGCTCCCTGTAGAGCTTTCAGTCCTGGGATTCAGGGCTGGCTCTTCCCTCCCTCTGAACACAGCAACATACCATCAGTGCTTTTGTGATGACCATCGCCCTACTTTGCACCATCAACCTTTAACCCAGCACAAGTGCCAGGGCCTTATTTCCGGTTCTGGTTAAACCACACTTGTGTCAGTCATCTCTTCCAGCAAACCTTCTAAACTGGGAATACCCACCTTAGCAGAAGAACCCAAAGATCCTTAGGTACCCAAATATTTCAAAGAAATAGCTTTGGAAGAGAAGACCATTATCCTCTTCTCATTTGCTTTTGAAGACAACGAGCAAGAAGGGGATGGAGAAGTGGCCAGGAAGGTGGTAAGGCAGGCATCCCACGTTACCAGGTAATGCCTGTTTGCAACCTGGCCTACCCTTCTGTCAAAAGTGATCACTTTGAAGCTTCTGTCTGGACTGCCTTGACTCCTCCAAAACAAGGTCCAAACACAGAGTACTGTATCTTTTGTCATAAGAATAGTTTCCCATTTCTTATATGGGAAGAAAAAGAAAGTTGCACACATGGGCATCACTAAGCGAGTGCTAAACTTAAAGGAGGAAAAAACCAGTTTCTTGGTTCTAAACCTCTAAGTGACCATTTGCTGGCCTTTAATAGTATCTAAAAAATATGTGGAGACAAGCCATATTATTGCTTGAACTATCTCTGACACTGGTGAATGTAAATCATCTGCCTAAAATCTTCCCCTGTGTAGCCCAATTCTGTTCTCTCTGCTTAAGCTGCTGTTTTACTCTCAGTCAGAACATGATTGATTGATTGATTGATTGATTGATTGATTGAGTGAGTGAGTGAGTGAGTGAGTTAATAAGCCTAAAATCCAGAGTAACTACGGGAGGATGTAAGAGACATTACATGCACCCATAGTTACGGCTCCACCTAGCGAAAACCTATGGGAAATTCATATTGCAATCCAGAGTAAATTGTTCTTACTCCGGGGCAAGGACTCCCTGTAGTTACTCTGGATTGTGCCCATTGTTAGTTAGTTTTGTACTCTGCCTTTCTCCCCGAAGTTCACCCATTATTCCACCTGATCCAGAACTGTTAAATTCTGACTGGCAGTCTCAGACTGAGGACTTCCCAGCTTTGCCGTTTAGAATCCTTTTTACTGGAAATGATAGGACTTACCATATCACATACTTTTAGCATCACAGCTATAGGCCCTTTCATTCTAGCACAGTGGTCAGCAACTGACAGCCCTCAAGCTAAGTAGTTCCCTCCCTCTCTCTAAATAACATTGCAGCACGGAGCAGACTCTGCCCCTGTTTGATATTTTTGGGATTTGTTTCAGACACATCCAGTATTGCTGACATGACTCCACCACTGATTTCTAGGGTGAACACACTTCCGTCACTAAGCTCATTTTTCATTTTTCATTATATGTCCGCAGGATGCTATCTTTACTAGCTTTCCCACTGTTTATTACCAGTGTTGCTGCTGCACTTCAGCAATTTGATATCCTACCAGTGTTTTGTTAATGTAACCTGCTTGCCACAGTGCAACATCTTTTCTGTTCCATCCTTCCATCATTTATTATTTAATTATTTCACTAGCCCTCCACCCTTCAACCACTGCTTAGCATGAGTCTCCCAATAAAACTGTTTGCGGACAAACAGCCAGACACATCCCAAAGACTGAAGTTACTTAAGATTTTAAAGCAGGGGTTAGGTCAGCTTCAAAAAAGTCATTATTCACAATCCTAACTATGTCTACTCAAAAGTAAGTCCCATTGTGTTACTCCCAGGAAAGTGTCTTTAGGATTGCCGCCATCTTCATTTATATAAGCACCTAATATTAGCACTGATGCCACCATATGGCCTTTTACATTATTATGTATGTTTGCCTTTCTATACCTTCTGATTAAAGTTCAATAGTATGTCTATATCTCTTTTTCTCTCTACAACAAGCCTATTTCACACTCATCTTTATCATTGGGTTGCATATACGAAAAAAGAAATTAAAAAAGAAATTCCTTACCTACAGAATACTTAACACACCATCTTCATCAGTACCGAAAACAGTTCCTTGCAGGTTTTTAAAAAGAAAATGGAAAATATAAAACAGTTTTATATCTAAAGGCTACAAATCTCCCTCAAGCAACAGAAAGCAGGCAAGGAGGGAAACGTAAAGAAACCACTTCCTGCTAAGAAGGAGTGAAGCCACCCACAGTCCTGCATGCAATTTTACATATAGGAGGCAGAGAGCAACATGCTAGGCAAATGCTCCAGCCTCAAGTTAAACATACTATGCATGTACAGATTCGAGTTTTGAAGAAGGAGCACTACCGTTTCAAAGGAAACACAAGGCAGAATTGAATTTGAAGCAACTTCCGTTTTCCTCTGCTTTACGTAAAAAATAAGTCTTGCAAAAACTTACTTGGGCATGCTGGAGGCAAATGGTTTTTGTCCACAGGGGTTTGTGTGAGTGTGTTAGCTTTTGCAAACTACTTTATTTCTTGCCCAGAAAACTACTACTGTCTACTGCAAGTGCTTTTATTTACATATGAAATTAAGACTTTTGGCTTTGCACTTCTGACAAACTCATAGTGAAGAGAGAATAGTTCTGGTCTATCAATTTCCTGTTTGAAATTACCTACATGGAAGACCTTATTGAAGAACTAAGCACATTTGTTTGGAAATCAGCTGCAGTGAAATCAGCATTGGTTACAACTTGCTTTACTATGGGTACAAGCCTAACCTAGATTGGCACAACTCATCAGTCTTTCTGTTCCTGTGGTGATGTAGGGAGGCAAGTGGAAGTCTCTGCACTGGCCTAATCATACCCAAGGAGTGGTGCAGAAATGACTTATAGCACTTTTGTGACACCTCCAGGTCAACACAAGACTTATGCTTGGGCTTAGGCCAGCCTTATTGGAGGTTAGGACTGCAGCTTATGTTTTCTGTCAGAACATCTCAGTAACTTTCTTTGTTGAATTTCTACATTAGGAGAGAATAAACCACCTGTGGAGATTATGCTTTTTTATGCTATTTCACTTCATTTCAAAGGGGCTTGAGCAGAGTAGAACACAATTCTGTATTTTACCCATGATCAGTGGTGTTATGGGCAGTAGGACCTTCTGACACTGAAAATTGCTAAATGGGGAAGGGAATCAATAACCTCCACAGAAGAAATTGTGAAATGTGGGTACCACCCAAGAATAGCTTTCTCAAGCTGCTGATTGGATCAAAGTGCATAATGCTGACTCATGACCTGTGATGTGCCTTCAATTGGTGCAGCTCCTGAGATGGTTGATGCACATTCTACCTAATCAGCAGCCTGAGAACCTGCTTGCTTGTGTCTGGAGTACAGCCTAGCATGCTAAGGGATGCTCGTAACAACTGCATGAGCCACCATTGTTAGGGCTGGCAACAGGATTTGGCAGGTTCCGGGGCTCAGAAGTGAATCCCATTAGAGTGAGTAGGGCTTATTCATAGGTACACTTACCTACTTATGTAGGCAAGTGTGGCTAGGACTGAAATCAAAGAAACTGGCTTTTCTCCAAACTTCTTGTTTTATTCTCCCACATTCCCCGTGCCCCAAAACTTGGCAAGGACTAGACTCTGGAAACTACATAGCAGACAAACAGTCAAAACACAAAGGATAGAAACCTGTATCCTTTAATTGAAACATATCAAGAAAGCTCTGGGTGATGTCAAAATAAGCTGAGTTTTTCAAATTCCACCCTTCTAAAACGCAACAGTGATAGTGAAAGACACATTGCACAAACAGTCTGCAGAATGCCTTCCTCATACTGTAGTAACGGAAAGTACACGCCAGTAGAGTCCAAAAGCTATAAAAAGGTAGCTATTTTGCACATTGCTCAAACTTGAGCCTTCCAGGGCTTCCTGTTTAAAATATCTGAACTCATGTTAGATGTGAATGCTACAAGGTAGCTGAAATTACATATTCCATCAATTTTAATTTGTATTATTATGGAGAGTTTTATCTTGCCTTTTGGCCTTCAAAGAGGCCCCCAAGGCAACTCACATCAATAGATACATCAAAACAATCAAATCAAGCAATCATATTAAAACAAAGATAACATATTTCATCCTTCTCCTTCTCCTTCAAGTCTTTGGTTTCTCTATGTTTAGTCATACTATAATAGTATATTTTCTTTCAGAAGCGCTTAGCATTCTGTATTTAAGTCAGGCCAGACCCAAACACAGAACAACAAACCTGATGTTGAAATCAGACCCACACAATTGCACAATGTTCCAGCCAGGAAAGAAACAGAAACTTCAGTTTCACCTCATGAAATCTGATATAATTTGAGACAGGCAAACTAATTTGTTTACCCCTATAGGTTTTGAGGTCTGGTGGTCGAGCATGTCAGCAGCACTGGCTCCTGTTATCCAGACTGGATCTTAATGCCTGATTATTGTGGTGCTCAACCTCCTTCCTGCTACAAGTACCTCTTGGTTTTTCTGGTTTGTGCACAGGTAAAGTCTAGGACTTGTAGTTTCTGAGTGGAAAATACATATCTTTGCCTCTCAGACAATGTCTGGGATTTTTTCCTGTACAAGCAAGCACTCTATATCAGTGTTTCTCTACATTCATCCTCCCCCAAACATAGTCCACCTCTTTGAAGTACCACCAGAAGTAACTGGCAATGACATAATTGCCAGTAACTTCTGGATTGGGAGGCAAGATGTGGCATGACTAGCCGTAGTAAGAGGCATGGGGTGGAGAGGAAGGCTTTTTGAGCAGGGAATAACAGGGTTTGGAGCTCTTCCATCTGATCCAAGCCTTCTACAACTAGAAGATCACATTTCTGGTCTTGCTTCTGGGCAGCAGGTGACCAGAGATCACATAGCTGGTGATATCTGTACCACTTATTGAGAAATGCTGTTCTATATCAGTAAACATGGGGTTGCTGAGGAGCAGGCATTGAGTTAGGTCTAAAGAAGCCAGGATTTCTTCAGGGAACTGGTTTCCACTTTATTTACGTCCAACTGTGATTTATTATGCATGCTCAGATTATAATCAACTAGCGAAAAGCGTACCCGCGTTGCGGGAGTAACGTATTTCATCCCCCCAAGCTGCATCAACACACCATGTGCAACTTCCCCCCATGCAGAACTTCCCCCATGCGCAACTTCCCTCATGCGCAACTTCCCTCCATGTGCAACTTCCCCGATGCGCATCATCCCCCATGCGCATCAGTCCCCATGCGCATTATCCCGCCATGTGCTTGAACTCCTCATATGCATAAGTCCCCCATGTGCATCAATCCCCAAGTGCATCAACCCCATGCGCAACTTCCCCGTGCGCAACTTCCCCCATGTGCAACTTCCCCCATGCACAACTTCCCCCATGCGCATCATCTCCCCATGCACATCATCCCCCCATACGCAACTTCCCCCCTGCGCATCTTCCCCCATGTGCAACTTCCCCCATGCGCATCATCCCCCCATGCGCAACTTCTCCCATGCGCAACTTCCCCCATGCGCATCATCCCCATGCACAACTTCCTCCCATGCGCAACTTCCTCCATGCACAACTTCCTCCATGCACAACTTTCCCCCATGCGCATCATCTCCCACGCGCATCATTCCCCATGCGCAACTTTCCCCCATGCGCAACTCCCCATCTGCAACTTAACCCATGTGCAACTTTCCCCATGCGCATCATCCCCCCATGCGCATCATCCCCCATGCTCAACTTTCCCCATGCGCAACTTCCCTCATGCGCAACTTCCCCATGCGCAACTTCCCCCATGCGCAGAATCCTCACCATTGCAACCTCTTCCTCTGAACAACACCCCCCTAGTGCACCTGGCACAGAGGACCAAATTTGCTGGATGTTAGTCAGTTTCCCATGTTAAGTATAGGACAAAAACACGTTGACCCCTTTTCAGCCCCTGAAGGGTTAAATTTCTCCAGATGGTTCTTGGTGGGTGTTCAGGTGACAGAAGGAACTCCCAGAATTCCATGCTTCAGGCCCAGCAGTTGGGGCGGAATGTTGAGGAGTCATCAATTCTCCAATGCAAAGTATAGGGAGGAAAATGCGTTGTGCCCCTTTTCACCCACTTCCGGTTGGAATTTCCAAAAACTGGTTCTTAGTGCACCCCTCCCTCATGGAAGGAACACCCACCCCAAATTTCACACTTCTAGACCCAGCGGTTTTGGCAGGGCGGTGATGAGTCTATATATATAAAAGAGAAAAGTCAGTCACTGACTGACTCACACTTACCCTACAATCCAGAGTAACTACGGGAGCACGTAAGAGACATTATGTGCACCCATAGTTACTGCACCACCTAGTGAAAGCCTATGGGAAATTCATATTGCAATCCAGAGCAAATTGTTCTGACACCGGAGCAAGGACTCCCCGTAGTTACTCTGGATTGCGCCCATTGACTCAATTTTCGGAAATTCCAACCGGAACTGGGTGAAAATAGGCACAATGCGTTTTCCTCCCTATACTTTGCATTAAGAATTGATGACTCCTCAACATTCCTCCCCAACTGCTGGGCCTGAAGCATGGAATTCTGGGAGTTCCTTCTGTCACCTGAACACCCACCAAGAACCAATGTGCAGAAATTTAACCCTTAAGGGGGTGAAAAGGGGTTAACATGTTTTGTCCTATACTTAACGTGGAAGACTGAATAACATCCAGCAAATTTGGTGCTCAGTACCTGGTGCACTGGGAGGATGTTGTTCAGAGGAAGAGGTTGCACTGGCGAGGATGCTGCACATGGCGCAAAGTTGCGCATGGGGGGATGATGCGCATGGGCAGAAAGTTGGACATGGGGGAAGTTGCGCATGGGGTATTGATGTGCATGGGTTGTTGATGCACCGTGGGGCGATGTTGTATGGGGAAATGTTACTCCCTCAATGCGGGTATGCTTTTTGCTAATATATATAGATGATGCTTCTTAAGCAAAACCAAGCTAAAGATCCAAATTAATTTTTGAAGATACTATTTTCCTAACTTGTAGCAAAAAATGGCCACTTCTTCGGTGTTTGTCCCATGTGGTGTTAGGGTCCACTTGTACTGGACTGAAGTCATACAAATCATGGTTAATTAACACAACGTTGGAGAAACCAATGGCCGACCTGTCACAGAACATTGCTTTCCCGCCAAAGTGGTACCTATTTATCTACTTGCATTCGCATGCTTCCTATCTGCTGGTTTTGGAGCGGAACTGGGTCCAGTGATGTGAGCTCACTCCGTTGTGTAGCACACAGGTTTCAAACTACTGACCTGCCAATCTTCAGGTCAACATGCACAGTGCCTTTGCAGCCTGCAACTACCTAACATGTAGCAATAACATTAAACTAAGGAAACTCTTGTTATAATTTTATTGGATTACTTTCAGTAATTGCCTGCACTGCCACTCATCATTATTTGCGGTGGGGGTGTGCTGGAGGTGGTCAGTAAATATGTGAAACTCCCCTACCCGTCCAGTATAAGTAAGCTGAGAGCTATTGTGCCTCCTCTCATGTAGGGGTTGCTGTCATTAGAAGGCAGGGTGACATTGCTGACATTTGACAAGCTGGAAGCTAAGCTGGGTGTCATCGATGACAAAAGCCTCACTTTAGAACAGTCAAACTGTGTGTAGGAGCCAGTGCCACAAACACATGCTGATGTATTATTTAAAGAGTGCTTTTGACAAGGTCTAGGAACATGTCAACTGCAAATGCAGAGCACCCTCATTTGGGCAAATGTTAGACCTTTGGGTGCTAAGAGCACTGAGACAGAAATACTGTGGTGTAAAAATATGTATAAAATGCCATTCAATTTGGTGTGGACAATAAAATCATCTTTTAAGCGTGCAGCCAGACAGCATGCTCCTCCTGAATCACAGTGCCAGACTTCAAGAAGAAATTCAGACTGCAATCCTATGCACATACACTGCAATCCTATTTGTGTCTACTCAGAAGTAAGTTCCATTGAGTTCAATAGAGCTTACTCCCAGGAAAGTGCTCTTAGGATTGCAACCATTGTCAGGAAGCTTGACTGAAGACAATGCTGAGGATTTACTTCTCCACCGTGGACTACTTACCACCATGCTGAGGACTTACTTCTGAGGAGGACAAACCTAGGACTGTGCTTTAATCCTTTCAACATATCTGCTCTAAGATTCCTGGCTTGGGTCAAAAGTGTCCACCTACTCAAACTGAGCTGTGGTTGCAACTTAGGCTGCAATCCTAGCCACACTTTCCTGGGAGTAAATCCTATTGACTATCATGGGACTTACTTCTGAGTAGACATGTATAGGATTATGCTCTTATTCTTAGGGTGCAATTCTTACCAATTTTGGCCAGCACACCTCACCTATCTCCACATTCCCATGGTGCTATGGTTAGGCTATGCATCTCTGCGCACTGGCTTAACTCCCACAGGAGTTGGCCTTACAGCACTTTCACACTGTATTGGCAATCCAGCAGTCACTGCACACACTACTGCACAGACAAAATTTGGAGGGAAGAAGAGTCTTTTACTTTTACACCAGATAATATAAGCTGGTCTTTGCTTATATATAAGCAGAACACAATTATTCAGCCTCAAAGCAGAAACATCCTTCAGGAACAAATAGCACCTGCCCCAACCAGTCTACCCAAACTTCCTCCTGATTAACCTTTCAGTTACCACAGCAGATATGTCCCCCTTTTCAAGAACATTTCCTCTTTTTCAGCCTTGTGTCCTAGAAAAAATCATTATTGTCCTCCATTTCCTTGTGAGCAGGCAACATGTAGTTTTCTTATAATTAATAAAATATATGTAACAGTTTTAAATTTAATAAGCAATATAGAGTTTAAATTAACCACACGAAAGCAACATGAGTGTTTTTAGCTTCTATTTTATCATATTTTCTTGAGTGACCTACATTTTTTTGGGGGGGGGGGGGGGAGAGCATGTCCTTTTTCCAGTTCTAACATATGGTCACCCTTCCACAGCAGGTTTGCTATAAGTATAGAAATGTGGCAAAGGGCTCCCTATAGCCAAGAGGTGGCCAACTTTAGGGTTTCTGGACTTTTAACAAGATTGTCTATGGTGTGGAGAAGATGGAGGTAGATAGTGAGGTATGTCCCCTTCTTACCTCAACTGTGGGAATGGAATCCATTTGCTAGCAGTCAAATTCAGAACTCCTGGGTTACTCCTGGGTCCAGTTTCATACCAAGATTGATGCTCCCTCACCGCAGAGAAACAGGCAGAGGAAAGGGTTTTCCTCTTCTTGTAGAAAGCATCAGTTGCTGTTTCTACTCTGGGTACATAAGTTACATAAGGGGGGAAGTTACATAAGGGGGGACTTTTAAGTTACATAAGGGGGGACTTTTAAAATCTCCTTCTCACATGTCAGCACATGCCTCACTATTTCCCTCCACCTTCTGAAGACCTATATCAGGAATTTTGTTCCCTTAACCAGGAGACCTGTGCTCCATGTCTTGAATGAAGTGGAGGCTTCCAAGTGCTGACCAAGCAACTCCTATGGGGCTCTATTTCCCAAACAGAATTCCATCTGAGGTATTGTGAGGAAGATCTGGTTGTGACTTCAGTGCCCTTCTTGGCAATTTCAGCCTGAACCAGGCTAAACGTATGACCAGAAATTCCCAGATATGTCTTCTTTTTTAGACTTCTGTCTGGTTGTCCCTGAAAAGTCATCAGTTTCCTCATTTTGGGTGTTCTATTATCTTCCCTCTACATTCAGTTCTCCTGCATGCAGCCACCACCAATAAGGCTCCTCAGACTGTGACAGTCAGCCAGGGTGGGGAGAAGCAAGAGAGAACAACTTACTTATCCTCCATTTTTCCAGGAAGCTGAGCAGCCTTCTTCAGAGAGTTCAGGCAGGGTTCAGATTTGGCTGTCTCATTTGCCAGTATGTGAACACGGTCAGTGATGGGCTTCAAAGAAATTAAGAACCGGTTCTCTGTCCATCTGCCAGCCACTTTTAAATGGCTATTTTTAAACTTTATATGTGCTATCTCTTGTTAAGAACCGGTTCTATAGAGTAGGTGCGAACCTGCTGGTGCCCACCACTGAACACGGTCCCCCAAAATCAGAATTGTCCCTGCTTTTCGGGACATATGGCAAACCTACTTCTGAACATGATACCAGCAATTTCAACCATAGTTCCATGGCATGATGGTGTGCTGTGAGCAGTGGTGGGCCCGGTCTCGCCCAACAACCGGTTCTCCGGAAGTGGGGGGGGGCAGGCCGGGTCATGGGGTGGGGCCAAGGTCAGGGGGTGAGGCTGGGGAGAATTTAAAGGGGAAATTTTTTTTATTCTAAATTTTTTTTAATCTAAGTTTTTGTTAGTGCCCCCCAGCAACCCTAACCGCACTTTCCTGGGAGTAAGTCCCATTGACTGTCATGGGACTTACTTCAGAGAAGGGATGCATAGGATAGGGTTCTCATGCTGCAGTTCCAGCCACACTTGCCTGGGAGTAAGTCCCATTGACTGTCATGGGACTTACTTCAGAGTAGGCATGAATAGGATAGGGTTCTCAGGCTGCAGTTCCAGCCACACTTGCCTGGGAGCAAGTCCCATTGACTGTCATGGGATTTACTTCAGAGTAGGCATGCATAGGATAAGGTTCTCAGGCTGCAGTTCCAGCCACACTTGCCTGGGAGTAAGTCCCATTGACTGTCATGGGACTTACTTCAGAGTAGGCATGCATAGGATAAGGTTCTCAGGCTGCAGTTCCAGCCACACTTGCCTGGGAGTAATGCTGGACTGGGCCTTACTTCAGAGTAGACATGCCATGGATCAGGCCCTGAGCTGCTCCAGGCAGCAGAGAGAGAGAGAGATCTGGAGGGAGCAATGCCCCCTTCAGCATCCCTGGTTGGCAGTGGTGCTCCTCCTAATGCTGGACTGGGCCTTACTTCAGAGTAGACATGCCACGGATCAGGCCCTGAGCTGCTCCAGGCAGCAGAGAGAGAGAGAGAGAGAGAGAGAGAGAGAGAGAGAGATCTGGAGGGAGAGATGCCCCCCTTCAGCATCCCTGGTTGGAGGTGGTGCTCCCCACATCAATCAGTATTAAGCCCCTGGGTTCAGTGTAATTTATTCCTATGCATTATGCCTTGTGCTCTCAGGGGGAATGTGTGCCACAAACAAGAACATAAAAACATAAGAAAAGCCTCCACTGGATCACACCAAAGATCCATCAAGTCCAGCTTCCTGAATCACACAGAGGCCCACCAGCTGCCTCAGGGAGCACATATGACGCATCCAGGTGCTTAATACAGCAGACACTACCACAAGTTCCACAGGTGTTGCTCATACCACTGGTTGAGAAACACTGATCTACAGTTTAGGACCAGAGTCTGTGGTGTCCATCTGCAGGCTGAGGTTTTCCCTAAGCCACTACTTAAGCCTACAATCCTGTCCACATTTTCCTGTAAGTAAGCTTCATTGAATATAATAGTACTTCTGAGTAGTCAAGCAAAGGACTGAGCTCTTAGTAACCAGCCTCTGGCTCCAATCCTATTCACTTTCCTGAGAGTAAGCTCCACAGACTCTGATGGGACTTACTTCTGAGTAGCCAAGAATAGGATTGGACTCTAATACTGCACTCCTCTGCACACTTTTCCTAGGAGTAAGCTTCATAAATTGAAATGGGATTAACTTAGGATTACAAGCTCTTAGAAACCAGCTTCTGGCTGCAATCCTATACACTCTTTCCAGGGAGTAAGCTTCACTATTATAATGGAACTTACTTCTGAGTAGACAGATGGTTGGGCTTTGAGGCTACACTCCTATCCTCACAGGGTAGTAAAACGTACTGACTTTAATAAGATTTACTTCAGAGTAGGCAGTGGACTGGGCTCCTGGGGGGCAGGATGGGAACTGGGGCTATTTCTTCAGGTGCCCCCCATACTGCCTCCCCACAATCTCAGGTGGAGAGATTTCTCAGAGGGGTAGGATGAGGTGGGGAGATCTGGGGGAGAAGGACTACAGTGTGGATAGGATTGCAGCCTGAGCCCAATCCTAACCGTGTCTACTCAGAGGTTAGTACCATTCAAGTCAATGGGGCTTACTCCCAGGAATGTGTGGTCAGGATTTTAGCCTTACAGTCCAATCCTATGCAGGTTTACTTAGAAGTAAGTATTCTAGTCAATGGGGCTTACTCCCATCTATGTGTGGATATGATTGCAGCCTCAGAGCCCAGTCCTAGCCATGTCTACTCAGAAGAAAGTCCCATTATAGTCAGCGGGCTTACTTTCAGGAAAGTAGACAGGGCTGGAGAAACAGGGCTAGAGGGAGAGATCCAAACTTCTGCCAATCTCCTCAGAAGTAAGTCCCATTATAGTCAGTGGGCTTACTCTCAGGAAAGTAGACAGGGCTGGAGGAACAGGGGACAAAAGCCCTGGAGAATTTCATCCTCACAACACTCAGACCTTTCTCAGACCTTTCAGAAGCTCTGGCTTCTGGCTTCTCTATTCCCACCCAAGGACCCTTTGTAAAGCTGTCCATGAAAATGCCTGACCCACAAATCACCATCCCCAGAGAGGCTGCCTCATTTGCATATGAGAAACCCATCATGCTTTGCGAACTGCACAAGGAAATAACTTCTGAAAACTTGCTATAAATAAGGTTTTTAATCAAAATAAGATGTTTAGCAAGGACAGACTTCCTGAATAGCATCAGCCAAAGCTTTGGGGCATTAAGAAGCTCCTCACCCTGCCTTGAAAGTATTGAGCTTTGAGACATTTATATAGTGATCCAAACTCCTCTCATCTCAGCAGTGCAGAGTCTGAGTGTGCTGTGGAATGATTGCAATGCCTTGTCTGAATAATGGTCATGGGAACAGACTGTTTGTATTTTAAAATTAAAAATACCCTTAGGGAGGGGAAGGAGGGGGAGAGAGAGCCCCCTTCAGAAGGGGAAGGAGGTTCAGAAGGGGAGGAAGGAGGAGGAAGTGGAGCTTCAGCAGACCCAGAGACCCTTTAAGAGAAATTCAAAAACATTTGCATGCAATTCAAAGATGACGGCCCCCTCTTAGCTAATGGTTCCCTAATGTCCTCTCCAAATTAACAACCGGTTCTACGGAACCGGTGAGAACTGGCTACAGCCCACCTGTGGCTGTGAGTCATTTGGGGAGGGGAGTGTTTGTGGAAGAGCTGGTTTTCATTTTTGCAAACATCTTGCATGTGGATGGTTGCCTGTAAGGGCACAGTTTTTTTTGAAACCATGAAATATTTATTCTTGCACAGTTTTAATATGTACCACTATACAGTACCATTTTAAATCTAATTACAGTGTTTAAATTAAATTTATGAAATCAATATAAGTATTTTTAGCTTTTATTTTGTCATGTACTACATTTTCCTTGAATGTCCTACATTTTGTGGTGTCTGGTCTATCAATCAATAATATTTATATACTATACTGGTTTCAACAAAAAAATTTCACAAAGGCTGCAATCCTAAACATGCTTTTCTGGGAATAGGCCCCAATGAATACAAAAGGACTTTCTTCTGAGTAGACAGGCATAGGATGGCACTGAAAATGGTTTACAGAGAAAATTAAATAACTATTTTTCTGTTTTGAGCATATGGGCTGAAATAGTGCCCTGCCACCAATGATAGTAGCAGTGGCATCATCAGGGTGGTACAGCTGGTGCAGGCTGCACGGGGTGACACACCACTATGGGGTGATGTGCTGGAGAAGTTTGATAATCTTCTGGCATGTCTGCACCTCAGCATGCCCATTCAGGCCTGCTCCAAGATAGAGCAGCACCTCAGCATGCCCATTCAGGCCTGCTCCAAGATAGAGCAGCACCTCAGCATGCCCATTCAGGCCTGCTCCAAGATTGGCTGCAGAAGAGGAGCTGCTGCTCCACCTTGGAACAGGCTTGAATAGCCGGCTGAGGTGCACTGTGCATCTCCATGCCTCTGGACATGCGCACTGGAAGACTCCCACTGTGCATGTCCAGATGCCTGGACATGCGCAGTCTATGCCTTTTCCCCTGCCATTCAGCCTTACTTTAGAGGTGGAGCAGCAGCTCTCGGACAAATGGTCAGGTAGAGGCACGGATTGTGCATGTCCAGAAGCCTGGATATGTGCAGTCTGCACTTCTGCCCAGCCATTTGGCCTTGCTTTGGAAAAGGAGCAGCAGTCACCTGTTGCTCCGCCACCGAAATAAGCCCAAATGGCCGGGCAGATGTGCGTACTGCAAATGTCTAGGCTTCTGGACATGCACAGTCCATTCCTCCTTAGAACTGAGGAAGTCTCCTCTGAAGCTGGCTGCCTTCAGAGCCTGCACAGGTGTCAGAGTTGCTGCCTGTGCAGTCCTCTTCTGTAGCCAGTTGGCTGCAGAAGAGACTGCATAAGCATCAGAGTTGGCGCCTGCATAGTCTCCTCTGAAGCCAACTGGCTACAGAAGAATATTGCAAGGGTATCCGTGTGCTGGGATTGATGCACTCACCTCTGCACCGGGTGACGCACACTGTTGCATCGCCTCTGGGTGGAAGAGATGTCAAATATGGCATTGTGAACACTGAAGGCAATGGTGGAGATGAGAAGCTTGGATATGCTGACATTCAAATAAATTAACTGGGTTCCTATTTGATTCTGTTCACAAAATGCTAGTTTTCTTTAAAACTTTCAGCTGAAAGCTAATGGATATATCTGCTATTCCCATTTGAATCCTCCTGGATGTTAATCTTCAGCTGGGTCTTTTCACAGCTTACTTCATTAGTAATCAAAAGCAGGGACATTTATGGAATGCCCTCTTCATTGTGACAGGTGCCTGGCAAATACTTTGTGACCATATGACTGGAAATTTCTGGATTTGTCCTCTTTTTTAGCCTCCTGTCCGGGTGTTCTCCAAAAGGGCTTCATTGTCCTCCAGTTTTGAACTTTGTAATGGTGTGCAGTACCCCATCATGTCATATATTGTTGGATTCATATTGAAGCGCAGAATCCAATGCAAAAATCAGTTTTGAAATATCTCCTTTCTATCAAAAGTATGGCCCCAAAACTAAAAATAAAAAATGCACTGAGCTCTGTGGGAAAGTGAAAGTGCCAATATCACAGCTTTACTTGTGAGTAGACAAATGTTCTATTGTCTGCCGGAAAGGCCGGGCTGAGAGGAATCCAAGACCTTGTTCTCCTTTTGAGGTTTGGGCATCAGGTCACAATGCCAACAGGGCAATCCTAAACCCTGATTAGGCCGGCACAAGTCCCAGCACAAGTGTTGTGCTGGCATATGGTTGTCACAAAAGTGCCATAAGTCATGCAACAGCCTTCCCTTGCCACAATGGGTGAGCTCTGCTGGCCAAAATTGGTTAGGCACCCCAAGCCTTCTGGTTAGTTATGGTTTTCTTTTTATTTGCACCTGCCTTTGCAATGTTTTATCTATCATCTTATGTTGTTCTTATTTTTAACTTATTTTGTAGCTGCTGAATTAACAACTTTTATCTCTGTTTTTGTCATTTTATGCTCTTTTACTTTTGTTGTTTGTAACTTAATTGTTGGAATTTGATTGTCTTACATTGTGAACTGCTTCAAAAACTAATTAGATGAAAATAGGGTTATAAATGTAGGAAATTAAGTACATGAATGAAGGAGAAAATCTGCATTGATCAAATGAGTTTACCCATACTTAGCACCACTGATGAGACTTCTAATTCTAAATTAATCACTTAAAGTAGCTCACTATGTACTTTAAGCATGATAGAAACAATGTTTTGAGGCTCTAAGTCAACAGGTTTTTCTTCTCTTGTTCTACAACAACTTTTGATGGTCTGAACCTTTGGCAACTATTTCAGATACAATTTAAACTCTGATCATTTTGCCGTTTGTTTCATAATAATTTAATTTACCATAATTTGATTTGGATTTCAGTTTAAATTAGTAAAATTTGTCTTTATTTGTGCAAATGAGTTGATGCATCTGTTTAGTGTGTCTAATTAATTTAATTAATCTTTGTGAAAGAGAATCTAACATATATAGGCAGGAGTATACAGAAATTTCAATTCTTTTAATAACTTATAAATAAAAAACCTTTCATCCTTGTATTGTATGGTGACACACAGCAATGCTAAATGATACAAATTTTGCTAATCTACATCTTTTAACAAAGCTGCATTGTTTTAATTTTTAAATATTTAGATGTGTACAAACCAGATTCTTATGACTTTTCCTATTATTTATTGAGCTCACAAGAACACAAACTCCTTCCTGTTGTGTCAAAATATGGATGGTAATGCTATCAGCTACATAACTTCAGATAGTGGGATTGCCTTCATTTCTGATATCAAGTTGTATCATACGACAGCTTGTAATTTGCAAAGTTGTAGTGCAGCTTTTTATCAGTGAGTCCAGGTGGTGTCTCATAATATCTTCTTAAACAAAATTCAAGTTTAAAGAGACCTTTATTGGCATAATCCAAGTATAAAGAGTGTAGGACAAAAATTAGATAAGTGAGAGCACAATCCTAGGCGTAAAAGTATTGGCATCCATCAATCTCGAAATACTATGGTATCGTGCTTGATGCTGAAGCACAAAGGCCTGGGTAGATTGATATGGAGCATAGGCTGTTATCCAAGCAACGCAAATCCCCCCTCTCCACGCTACTGAAATAGTCCAATGGAAAGGCAGAACCAATACAATTGGTTCCAGCTGCATCGCGGAGCTGGGCTACAGACAGGAGCTCACCCTGTCTTGTAGGGGCCTGGATCTCAAACCCTGGCCTACTGGTTAACAGGCACAGTGTCTTAATCACTTGCCACACCCACAGCCATAATCCTAGGTGTACACTTGCACCAACCCTGTGGGTTCCAAACATGCCATAAAGACCATTTGTACCTTCCTTAGAGTAAGCCATGCTGGCACACAGAGGTGCATCAGCCCACAGAGGCCAGATCCAGACTCTACACTGGCAGAGAGAAAGAGCAACTATTTTAAAGTGGTTATTTTCAACCAGTGTGCCATGGCCCACTTTGGTACAATCGTAACGGATGGTACAATGGTAAAATAAATGGTGTACCATGGCAATTTTAGCACATTATCAATGTCCCATGAGATGAAAAATGTTGAAAATTGCTTCTTTCAAATATAAAATGTATCACACTTCTTGTCCTCTCTGGAGACAATGTCATCTAAGTTCAAAGGATGTAACAATAATGTCTTATTTCACCACGTTTGAACTGATGAAATTAAAGCCATTTTTACTAATCTAAGACAATAACCAAGCTTCAAAAGCCTCTGAAAAATCAACTCATTATGTATTCAGTAACATATACTGCACACATTTTCTAAAGATATGCAGTAGAAGGTAAAATCCTCTTTAAATATGTTTTCCAGGAGAGCTTTCTTCTTTTTTTTTAAAGATTCTGGATAGAAGTTAAAACAAAAAAGTTATACAACATTCTTCATGTTAATTAAGGACCATATAATTAATTCTGATTCAGAGATGAATGAACTTCAAACACATTTAAATTTGGTCAAGAACCTAACTGGATTTCCTTTCAACTGAGCTGCATTTAAAAATGCAATTGTAGCCAGCCTTCTTCCCAATGTTTTCAAGATCTCAGAATGCAATGTATGAACACTAAGATGAGATGTAACACTTATTTGTTACTTCAAATATGCAATTTATTTCCTTTTATTATATGTCTAGCAGAATTGAGCCACTGTTGTGGAAGTAAAATTTCAAAAATATTTGTGGGCCCAGAGAACAGCTGGGCACTGGTGGGCACTGCGCACTGGCATCGGGTACTGAGCATTGGCGGGTACTGTGCCATTCTGGACACCAACAAGCACCAGGCACCAAGGGGCAGTGACAAGCACCAGTGGGCACTGTGCTTCTCTGCTTGGCACCTGTGGGCATCACTGTGCACCACCAGGCTAAGGGCACCAGTTTCAGCAGACACCAGTAGATAGCGGACACCACTTCAGTGGGCAGTGGGCACTTGGCACTCCCACCGGACACTACTGGGTGCCCCTACTGGATACAGCAACCACCCCTACTGGGCACGGGACACCAGACACTGGGCACCAAGTGTGACCAGGAACTGCACATCCCTTCTGGGCACAGGGCATCTCCAGGAGGCAGCAGGCAGCGAGCACCATCAGGCATACCTACCAAGCACTGGACATCCCTTCTCAGCATCAGGCACTGGGCACCAGGAAGCAAGCACCAATGGACAACACCAGGTACAATTTGGTTCTTGGTGGGTTCTTACATCACATAAAGGATACACTCCCCAAATTTCATTCTTCTAGCTCCAGGTTGGGGCCAGGTGTTGATCAGTCAGTCTTCAATATTAAGCATAGGAATGAAAACATGTTGCACCCTTTTTCACCCTCTTAGAGGTTAAATTTCTAAAAAAAATGATTCTTAAACATGACATGGAAGTTATACCCTCCCCAAATTTCATGCTTCTGAGTGAAGGTATTTGGGCAGGGCGTTGAGTCAGGGATTCTTTAATGTTAGGTATAGGGACAAAAATAAGCTGTACCCCTTTTTACCTCCTTAGGGGTTAAAGTTCTAGAAATTGTTTCTTAGTGAGTGCTCATGTCACAGAAGGAATACACTCCCCAAATTTCATGCTTTCAGGTACTATGGTACCTTGTATAACAAGTGCCCCACATAAAAAGTGATTCACATAACAAGCAGAAATTCCCATTGGGAGTGTGCTCCACTTAACAAGCTCATTTCACTTAACAAGCCCCAGGCAACTGCCCCCAGGCTGATACTCCATGTAGAGCCTGTTTTAAAGGGCTGCTGGCTAGTGTGCTGCTGCCTCTAACTGCCCCCAACTTGGGGGCAGTTGCCTGGGGGTGCCAGAGGCAGCTGCCCCTAACTGACCCCAAGTGCCCCCACCGGCTTCCAACCTCCAGCAGCTGCTATCTTCCATGCAGCCTCTTAACCATGTCTACTCAGAAGTAAGCCTCACTGCATTCAATGGGGCTTACTCCCAGGAAACTCTCTTTGATTGCAGCCTCCTAAGCATGTCTACTCAGAAGTAAGCCCCATTGTGTTAAATGGGTCCTACTCCCAGGAAATTGTCTTTAGGATTGCAGCCTAAATAGACTTCATAGGATCATGCACACTGAATGCATGTTTTGAATTCAATTCCAGTGTTTTGTCATCATTTTAACATACAGTTAATATTTTTATATGAATATTTTTTGGGTTCCAGTTGTCTGAGTTTCCATTATTTCCTATGGGAAAATCTGCTTCACATAAAGAGCATTTCACATAACAAACATGCTTCTGGAACGAATTAAACTTGTTATGTGAGGCACCACTGTTTGTGGCTTGGGGCTGGGTATTGATTAGTCAGCAACCTTTCAATGTATAAGGATGAAAAGTCTCCTTTATTGTGTCCCACTTCACCCCCTTCTGGCTTGAATTTCAAAAAACTGGTCAGTTGGTTGGTCAGTGACTCTTCAATTTTATATATATAGAAGAAGATAGTTGTTTGTGACAACTTAAGTCACTGTTTTGGGCAAATCACTATCACTCATTATTTGGAGTAGGGCCCACAGCTCAGTGGTAGAACATGTGGTTTGAACATGTGGTTTGCAGCACAATCCAGAGCAACTAATCTATCCACATAAGACCCCTAACTATCACTAGGGTGGAGTAACTGCAAGATGCTCCACCCCAGTTACTCTGGAAAAGGCTTAGGGCTTAAGCTTAGGGAAGAGCAAGGCAGCATAGGATGCCCTAAGAGAGGTGGACCTGCTCTGCCCTAACTGCTCTGCCCTAAGCAGTTCAGGAGAGGCATGTTGAGGGCATGTTTAGCATTGCCTAGGGCAGAGCAGTTACTCTGTATCCAGAGCCTGTTTCCAAGGCAGAAATGCCCTCTTCCAGCCCTCAGAGTTATACCACCTCAGGAGCAGGTATAGTATTGAGTAGACCCATTGGACTCCATGATAAGGCCCGAATAAGAATGGCAGTGTTGACCAAAAATCTGAGTTCTTGGCCAGTCTAGCTGCAACCCCTGCCTCTCAACCTCAGGATATGGAACAAACTACGGCTGCCCACAAACCTCAGGATACAGCAGGCCATTCCAAGAAGCCCCTTGTATTCACTGTAGAATGTACTGGAATCTCATCAGGGACTCCTTATAAGGCAGGTACCCAGTGGCGTCACCAGACTGGTGCAGGCCACATTGGGTGACGCCCTCCATATGGGGTGATGCGCAGGAGGAGTTTGACATTCCTTTGGCAAGCCCCGGGCGTAAGCGTGCCATTCAGGCCTGCTCCAAGGCAGAGCAGCAGCCAGAAGCTGCCACTCGTCCTCGGAGGTGGCCCAAATGGTCAGCTGAGGTGCACTGCGCAGAAACAGACTGAGCATGATGAACAGCTTCAGAGGAGACTTCCTTAGAGTGAAGGAAGTCCAAGCCTCTGCACAGCCATTTGGCCTTGCTCAGGAGGCGGAGCAGCAGCCGAATGTCTTCAGAAGAGTACTGCACAGGCACCAACTCTGACGCCTGCACAGTCTCCTCTGAAGCTGAAAGGCTTCAGAAAAGTACAGGTGTCAGAGATGGTGCCTGCGCAGTACTCTTTCTGAAGCCAGTTGACTTCAGAAACTGCGCAAGCACCAACTTTGGCAACTGCACAGTCTTGGTGGGGGTTGTGCGCATCCCAGGGGTGACGCACAGACTTCCGCACCGGGTGATGCATAGAGTCGTGTCACCACTGTAGGCACCACAGCTGTTCCTTGTTCAGTGTGATCTGAGGGGTGTCTCCTCAGGAGCAAGTCCTCCCCATGTGTCAATTACTTAGCGTGCTATGGAACAGTTAGGGCAGCCCAGGCTTCCTGACTCTCTGGATGCAGCATAACTTTCTGCTCTGGATACAGAATAGTTAGGAGAGAGCAGTTTGGGCAGAGCAGGCTGAACTTGCTCTGGATTCTGCTCTTAGTCTGTTTGTGGCCTTTCCAGATCCATTTGCAACTCAGGTGTGACCTGAAGCTCACTAGAATCTGGATCTGCAAGCCAAGAAACACTAAAGAGGAAAACCTAGTGGTAGAGTCCCCAGAAATTGAGTCCCTAGAACCAGTTTTCACTGAATCAGACCCTAGTGACTGTTATGGAATTATTATGGCAATTATTATTTCCTATTATGGAATTATTCAGAAAACTCACCATCTCTTCTTTAGCAAAAATGTGGAATACTTACCATTGTTTGCGCTCCTTCAGTTTTTAGTGCCTTGGAGTTATTTACCCTCGTTCGCTACTAAGCTAGAGATCAGACAGCTTAATGCCACAACCAGGTCACAGACCTCCCTACCTTGGTCCATTCATGCTGGAAGCATCAACCCTGTAGTACTGTGCCACCAAAGAGAACTGGTTCCTCAGCTACACAGGCAGTTATGTGGAGTTGTGAACAGTTATACTTAGAATTCGTACTGCTGAACCGTGGTGTGCTATTTGTCAGGTATCTCCGTGCCAAACTCAAAATGATATCCCAGATGTGAAGTTAAGCTTTGGCTTTTTAAACAATTCTGCACTGAATGGTATGTAATACAACAGCGTTATTCAAAAATCCAAAGGTTTTCACAACTTTGGCCACTAGGGTCAAGCTCAAATTGTTGCCCTCTTAAAGTTTGTTGCTCAGTGCAGTTGGTATCCCCTGCACTCCCTTAGCTCCCTTAGCTATGCCACTGCCACTGAAGAGGAATCCTGTCATTAGGAACAGTCACTCACTCTCCATCTTCTTAGCCCAATAGATCTCCCGATATTAATGGCTTTAGGATATTTGCATGCCATCTATTGATGCCCCAATGATGAAAATTGTGGATGAGTTGATGAGTTATTTAAGTGCCTCTTATCAATGCAAATGTCAAGAAACTGACAACGGAGTGATTTATCTGTGTCTTTATGTCTGCTTGGCAATAGGGAGGCAAGACTGACATGTGCTTCCTCTTTAAAGGGAAGAATTTGTAGCAGCCATAAGCTCTGAGTTGTAAGTGTCATAAGACAGGTTACATTTTTCTTCCTTAGCTTGATGTCACTCGTCAGAAGAAGAATGGTGGCGGTACACATGAATTTGTCATATATTCAACGTTCACATTTTGTTTTCCCGATATATGACTAAAATCTAAGCAAAATAAAAAAGAGCTTGTCCTTGTTTAGTGATTGCTTGCATGTACTGTATCCCTCAATCATATTACACTATAAAAACTTCTGTAACGCACTCTATGAATGCATGATCCATTGCTTAGGGTTTTTCTCTTTTTTTTCTTTAAAGCTGTTTCATATTATTTGATTAATGGCTCAAAACTGAATACAAAGATAAAGGGGACTTTGAAATTCATACCTTGGAGTATTAAAATGTACTTTGGACTAGATGTAAATGTCAAGGAGAAAAAAGATCTAATGAACTCTTTATTGGCAAAATACAACACTGCAGCTGCACTGAATTTAAAACATTTTTTTTTCCTTTTGCAGAGCATATTATTTCAGCTTAAAAATAACCATTGGGAAGTTTGCTTCCTATATGTACCCTCATTTAGTATTTATAATGTCTTGTTTTAAGCCTTTTTACAAGTCATTTTGGCAAGTTAAAAGTTTCAGAAACTGGGCATTTTGTTGACATTTAGTGGATGCTACCAGGCTTAGAAAACTGTCCAGAAGTAATGATGTGTTGCCACAGAAGTATTTTCCTTTCAGGAAAATTATAGCGCATAAGTTTTCATTTTCCCCTGATGTCTTTCCTGCCATATTAATGGCTTTAGGATTTAAATCCTTTACTGTTATTGTGACTTCAAAGCTTACCAAAAAAAGCTGCAATTGAATGAAGCACTTCATCTGTCATTATTCAAATATGAAGCAATTATGATGAAATAAAGATATAATTCCATAGAGAAATGCCCCAATCAATTTTCACTTATATTTAACAGGAAATATAAAATGATGCATAGAAGACTACATTTAGGTAATAAAACTGGGAACATAAAAAGTAGGAATTACTGATCTATATCTTATTCATTTCAGATCTGTAGGAGCCCTATAAATATGTTTACTAAATACTGACAAAAGTTTACCTCATAGGAAAGAGTTCTTTTTCTGGGCTTAAATTCACTTGTTTTACTCCAAACTAAAAGAAATCCATGCCTGTGGAAGCAAGCGTGGTCTGATGGTTGAGCGGAGGGCTGCCAGAAGACTGCTAAGCAGGAATGGATGATGTTTTATATTTGGGTGGGAGACCAAAAAGATGATAAAGACATCCTGAGACAACAGAGCCAGAAGGAATTGTTGTTTACAGCTTGGCCTATCTGAAACTGCTCATGTGGCATTCCCTCATGCTAGATGTGATGACTACGTCGGGAAAAGGAGAGGTCGACAAGCTGCCTGTAGAGCAATCGCCTACTTCACAAGGTTGTTGTGAGAAAAAAGGATAAAAGCTATGTAAGCCACCTTGGGCATTTGCTTTGGCATGGGAAAGGTGGGGTATAAATCCCTTCAAGAAATAAATCCAAGGACCACACACATAATTGACAGCTTTACCACCAGTACCTTATATGGTATTTATATTTCTACTTACAAATATTTACCTTTAAATTTATTTAAAATAATTACTTTTAAATTATTTTAAAACCTTTAAATATTTCAAGATCTGACTTTTCTCAGATACTATGATTTTCTTATATGCAGCTAATTGCTGTTTAGAAAAATGCTGATATACTATAAAGTGTTTCATGACTTTGAGCACAATCCTAACCATGTCTACTCAAAAGTAAGCCCCATTGTGTTTAATGGGTCTTACTCCCAGGAAAGTGTCTTTAGGATTGCAGCCTTCGTTACTTTCCTCTGGGGTGACCTAATGCTATACTAATAAAGAAATAACCTTCACACATTATGTCAGTCCTAAACATTTTTCTAGCTCTGTAATAGCTGTGGGAGTGGGACATATGATGTATCATGCATTGAGGGGGGAGTCACAGAGGCCTCCTCAAGGTAAGGTAATGTTTGTTCCCTTACCTCAGAGTTGTACTGTCCTTACCGGAAAACTGGTTAGGACTGAGCCCTTAGCCCTTGGACATTTCAGCCTGGGACCCCTTTCAAACTTAAAAATCTGTCTGGGACCCCATTTCAGACTTACTAGAATGTGTCATCACTGTGATGCCAGAGCTCCTCCATGTCTACTCAGAAGTCAGTTCCATTGTGTTCAATGAGACTTACCCCCTGGAAAGATTACAGGATGTAATCTGTGTCAGATTACAGGATGGTGGAACCCACCCTCTTGTGACAGCCCTGACCCATGGCTGTGACTCCCCTAGGGGAGCCTGACCCCCCCCCCCCCACTTTGAGTACCATTGTGTTAGCAGTATCCAAAGGAGCACATGAGGAAGAAAGGCAGCATGTCATACTATTCTGTGCATGATGGCACAAGTACAAGCACATAGAAATTAGGTAACAATGAATTTAAAATATTACACTTACTAGTGACATTTTGTACTATGCACTTCTCAATGTGTTGTGCAATTCTCTGGCCACAGTTACTGAAAAAGTGTGGTAAAAAGCACTTTCTGGTGGTGCACAGAGTAGCACATAGTCAGGATGACAACAGGAAGAGAGGGACATACATTTTTTACTTTCTTACTACCTTCTAGAACAGGTAAGTCAGTGGGAGTTGCAGGAGGAGGGGAACAAGGCAGAATGGGACACAACAAAACAGGGTGGAGAAGGCATATGTGAAGCGTTGGACACAACAGTGATGGAATGAGCTGGGTCCTATCCAGTGGTGGGCCCCAGCTCCCCTAACAACCGGTTCGCCAGAAGTTGGGGGCGTGGCCAGGGTCAGGGGGCGTGGCCGGGTTCAGGGGGCACGCCACCCACTCCAGCAATCTGGATGTGGGTGGGTGGGGTGAGGGGCGGAGCAAGGGGCCGGCCCCAACTCGGGCGCACTGCGTGTACACCAACGTTGGCGCTTGCGCAGTGCCTGCCCTGAAGATGGTCGGCCAGCTTCAATACAGGTACCGTGCCTGCATCAACGTTGGCGCTTGCGCAGTAAGTGCAATTTTAAAATGGTAGTCGGCTCAGCGGGAATTTCAAAATTCCCCCGAACCAGTTTGCCCCATTCTTGCAGTCCCCCACAGCTACCGGCTTGCAAGCAGTGGGGGAATGGCAACAACCAGTTTGGGCAATCCGGCCTGAACCGGTAAGAGCCCACCTGTGGTCCTATCACCTTCAGCAACAGCCTCCCCACTCTTTTTTTCCCTCTGACTAGTGTTCGCAAAATCACTAGTTCAGTTTTAATGAGACCCCTTGCAGAGAGGGAGTCATATGCATTGTGAAAGGATAGGATTCAGCTCATGGAGCAAAATCCTAACCATGTCTACTCAGAAGTAAGCCCCATTGTGTTCAGTGAGTCTTACTCCCAGGAACGTGTCTAGGATTGCAACCTTAGGCTGTAATCCAAAACACACTTAACTGGGAGTAAGATCCATTGAACACAGTGGGGCTTACTTTTGAGTAGACATAGCTAGGTTTGTTCTCTTTGTCATTATTAATATTTGCTGAATAGTACATTATTCACATTCTTTTTCTTCTGTATCTTCTTCAGATACTATCACATTTTTTCCTAGAGAATGGGACTATTAAATCTAGTACAGATTTGTTAAACATAGACATTCCACACGCACACAAACACATACACACACACGAACAATGCTTTTTATCCCATTGATGGTAACCAGCTCTAAAACTTAGACTTTCAAACATTTCTTTTCTGTGTTGTAGCTCTTCCAGTACTAGACTCACTAAATAAAATGTAAAATGCTGACACCTAATGTTAACTTTGAGTACTATCCACGCAGTGTATTTTCTACAATTTTCAGGGATTTCCTGGTATATCTTTCTTTTTAACATCAAAGTTTATAACAAGCGTACAAAGGTATATATTGGTACATAGGTACCTAGCTTCTGGGTACAATTTGTGGCTTCCCCAGTTCAAGAGAGAGCAGAACAGGGAACAATTTTTACCTTAATTGATTGAAAGCTACTGCCAGTCAGAAGAGATAGTACTGGACTATGCAGTCCATTGGCCTGACTCTGAGGCAGCATGATATGAAATTACATGGGGGAATGATAAAAGCAGTCTAAAATTCCTCTTATCCTACTTTGATCTGCAAAAAGCCTTCCTCTTTTGTTCCCTAAAGTCTCTTTAGGGTCAATTTTAGGGTCCAACAGAGAAGCATCACTCCACTCTGATTAAGGAAGCCATTTAGTATCAATATGACTCAACATGCCAGTCACTGATCACTAAAGATTTCTGAATCAGGACTATTCTTTTTGCCACCCTCTTTTGAAGAACGGTGGACGAAGGTATTAGATCTTGCTGAGATGGACAAACTTACAACTTTTTTTTAAAGGAAAAGTAATTAAAGATATTATGGACAACTGGAAACCATTCTTGGACTTTTTGTGTGAGAAAGGGAATATGAGTCAAATGAATTATGTATTTGATGAACAGATAATTGTTATATAACTTACCTCTTTTTATTGGAATTTTTAAAATAAGACCATGGACTGTATAAGAAAGATTACAAAATTTTAGGAATTGATATGATAGTAAATAAATGTAAATTTAGAGTTCTTCACTTGTCATATAGTTTCTAATACTGTTTTTATTATTTTTGTTTTCCTTCCTTCCTTCCTTCCTTCCTTGTCCATATCTTGTCTTCTTTTTTATTTTCAATAATAATCAATAAAAAAGATTGCTCATTTGTCTCAGCATGTAGAATCTGTCTCATTTTTGTCTCAGCCTTCATCTCTCTCTCTTCCTCCCCACCTCCCTTCCACCATTATCTTGACTCAAACTACAGGAAAATCAGATCTGACAATACTATTTCTCATCCTTACAGGGGAAATGATTCTTGCTTTGCCATAGTGGTTTCAGAACATCTTTAATAAGTCACTGATTGATGTAGCCCAATCCTATCCCACCACCGCCCTATAGCTTGCAGCAAGGCCAACAAACCACACACTGCATGCTATGAAGAGGGTGATCATATAGATGCAAGATCTAAGTAAAGTGTTTTTTCACTTATCTCCTGGGAGGCTTAGGCTGCAAACCAGAGCAAATTCAGCCTGCTCTGACCTAACTGCACTCTCCTAACTATTCTGTATCCAGAGCAGAAAGTTATGCTGAATCCAGAGAGTCAGGAAGCCTGGGCTGCCCTAACTGCCCCGAGCATGCTAAGTAATTGACACAAGGGGAAGACTTGCTCCTGAGGAGACACCCCTCAGATCACACTGAACAAGGAACAGCTGTGGTGGCTACAGTGGTGACATGACTCTGCACATTACCTGGTGCGGAAGTCTGTGCGTCATCCCTGGGATGCGCCCCCCCCCCACCTGGACTGCGCAGTCACCAAAGTTGGCGCCTGCGCAGTTGTTTCTGAAGCCTTTTGGCTTCGGGGGAGACTGTGCAGGCGTCAGAGTTGGTGCCTGTGCAGTACTCTTTCTGAAGCCATTCGGCTGCTGCTCCGCCTCCTGAGTGAGGCCGAATGGCTGTGCAGAGGCGCGGACTTTCTCTGCTCTAAGGAAGTCTCCTCTGAAGCTGTTCGGCATGCTCAGTGTGTTTCTGCGCAGTGCACCTCAGATGGCCGTTCAGGCCAGCTCCTCAGACAAGTGGCAGCTTCTAGCTGCTGCTCCGCCTTGGAGCAGGCCTGAAGGGGGGTGCTGACGCCCGGGGCCTGCCAAAGGACAGTCAAACTCCTCCGGCACATCACCCCATACGGAGCACATCCCCAATGCAGCCCACACCAGCCGCACCAGTCTGGTGACGCCGCTGGGTGCCTGCCTTATAAGGAGTCCCTGATGAGATGCCAGTACATTCTACAGTGAATACAAGGGGCTTCTTGGAGTGGCCTGCTGTATCCTGAGGTTTGTGGGCAGCCGTAGTTTGTTCCATATCCTGAGGTTGAGAGGAAGGGGTTGCAGCTAGGCTGGCCAAGAACTCAGATTTTTGGTCAGCACTGCCATTCTTACTCGAGCCTTATCATGGACCCCTATGGGTCTACTCATTACTATACCTGCTCCTGAGGTGGTATAACTCTGAGGGCTGGAAGAGGGCATTTCTGCCTTGAAACAGGCTCTGGATACAGAGTAACTGCTCTGCCCTAGGCAATGCTAAACATGCCCTCAACTTGCCTCTCCTGAGCTGCTTAGGCTGCCCCAGTTAGGGCAGAGCAGGTCCATCTCTCTTAGGGCACCCTATCTTGCCTTGCTCTGCCCTAAGCCTCCTTCAGAGTAACTGGGCTGGAGCATCTTGCAGTTGCTCCAACCTAGTGTTAGATAGGGCAACCTAAGGGCTCTTATGTGGACAGATTAGTTGCTCTGGATTTGGCTGTTAATTACCTATGGGTTTCCTCAGACCACATGGGCTATTTTGCTGGTCCAAGGTTAAGAAGGCAGAGGGGTGGGTTTGAAAATTGGAGATAAGATCCAATGTGCACTTTTTCCTGAGATCCCCCATTCAGATCAATTCCATACCCGCACTCCCCCCACCACCCATGACTTGTTCTCTCTCTGTTACCTTATCTGCTCCAGTGTGGTGTGGCCTGAGTAGGCTGTTGGCGCATATGGGGAGCCACCCGTACATTTGTGCTAGTGGCACCCTCACACACAGCATGCCATTTAAAGTGGCACAGTGCCATTTATGATGACAAACAGTTCCGCTGTTGTAATTTCATGGCAGGATTGGGCAACAAAGTAACACAACAAATAATATTCATTTTAAAAATTCCAGTTTTACAGTTACAGTGATGCCTCACGTAACAAATGTAATTCGTTCTGGAGGCATGTTTGTTACATTAAACGTTCTTTACGTGAAGTGGATTTTCCCATAGGAAATAATGGAAACTCAGATGATTGGTTCCACAACCCCAAAAATATTCATATAAAAATATTAACTGGATGTAAAAACGGTGAAAGAACACTGGGATTGAATTCAAAACATGCATTCAATGTGCACGATCTTATGAAGTCTACTTAGGCTGCAGTCCTAAAGACACTTTCCTGGGAGTAAGACCCATTTAACACAATGGGGCTTATTTCTGGGTAGACATGGTTAGGAGGCTGCAATCCAAGACACCTTCAAAGTGTCTCCCCACTTTCTCCTTATCTCCCTCCTGTGCCTCTCTCTCCCCTGCTCCCTTCTGGCTAGCCCTGAGCTGCTTCCCTCTTCTTCACTGCTCTTCTCTCCCTCTGCCCAGCGGACGCCCAGCCACAGGAGGAACAGCATGGAAGTATTGCTTTCACTATGGGCAGGTGCGCTAGGCAGCCCTGACGCTTTTTAAACAGGCTGCCGGCCAGCCGTCTGCCCCAACTCCCAACGAATGTGTTCTTTACATGAAGCACTTTCTATACGTAAAGCAGAATCCTGGAGAAATTTTTGTTTGTTACGTGAAACATACTTTATGTGAGGCGTTCTTTACATGAGGCGCCACTGTTCTTTTGTTTTATATTCTTCAATGCAGCGATTAGCTCTTGGTTTATAAACAAGTTGTGAGTTTCCAAAAAAGCACATTATCGGCTTTCTTGTATGTCTGGCACATTTTGTAATATTTTTGAAAGTTTTGTTACATTTTAGGCATCTGCTTTAAAAACTTTATAGAATGTCAAATAACTTATTGTAAAAATTGTATCAGATGAGGGTATTTCAGTATACTTCCTACAGAATACTAATAATAGAAACCATATTTCCTAGGGCTTGTTCAATGATTATCTATTCAACCATTATCCAGCCTGAATATCTAGAGGGAACAGGAAATGGTCTTAACACACAAATCATTTTCTGTTGTTGACCCATGCTCTTTAAGAAGCCACGAGAGAAAGCAATTCAAGGGGGTAAAGGAAATACAATTAAGGAGGAATTGAGCAAATAAGGTAATGATACAAGTAAAATCTCACTAGTGTTAAGAGACAGGTAACACAAACCCCTTGAAACCTCTCATATGGAAAGTAGTTTAAGGGCCCAATCTTATCCAACTTTCCTGCTCCAATGCCTCCACTGTGTCCATATGATGTGTGCTGCATTCTTCTGGGGAAGGAGGGGAGTCACAAAGGCCTTCGCAATGTAAGGGGATGCTTATTTCCTTACCTGCTGCATCAGTGCTAGAAAGATGGATAGGACTAGACCTTAAGGCTGCTTCCTTCTTCCTTCCACTGGATACAAAATCGGTATCCTTCCAATGTCACATCCCCACTGTTTAAACTGTGCTCATCAGTGATTGTTTGGAAATAGTATAACTGAGCAGAACAATTCATAACATTGATAAGAAATGATATGCAGTAGTTTTTAAAAGCATTCAGAAGTTTGACATGTTTGAATGTTCATTTATTTGTTGAAGACATTTCGAATCCAGTTTTCTATCTTTGCAAGGGCCACTAAAATGGCTTACAAAACTACTAGCACTTAAAAACAATTTTAGAACAGCTTTTCTGTGAATGCTTACATTATGTTAATAAATGTAAGAGCTGTTCATTTACTTTACAAATTGGGAGTAAGCACATCACCTTTAGAAGTACCATTTCATAATTTATACATTGATATTATAATGCAGAATATGTCATAGCTATAACTTTCTATATGGTGTCTAATAATTCCCCTCATCCCCCTTTTTGGACTTATTTTCATAAAGGCAAGATACCTTGAAACTTGCAACTGTTCTTCCTTTCTTGCTGATATAAAAAGCTAAACAAGAAAAAGTACCTAGATGTAGTATGTATTTAGAATACTAAAAACTGACCCAAAATACATGAAGCATATTAACTCCTGGAGTTCAAATGAGTAGAAATATGCAGCTTAGCAAAAAGCATATCCATTGTAAATAATTATCCAAGCAAAATTCATCTTTGGGAATAAATTGGAAAACTATAGCTCAGTCTAGTAGAGAAAAAAAATGCTCGAAAGCATTGATGCATCTTAGTCAAAAATAGATTAAAAGATACAGCTGTACTGTCAATAAGATCGGGAAAATGCCGTACTGTTTGCTCTTCACTGTGCAGATATAATTGCAGACTCCAGAATCTCAATAAATCTGTGCACGTCATGGAAAGAATTGTAGAGAGGAACAGGGGCAATGCGAAGAGCATTGGGTTCTCGCATGTCACACTACAAAACAGCAAATAAACAGCCAGTAAATTAATATAGCTTCGCATTATTTGTCAAAGTGAAGGCACAGCAAAGTTTACTTAAAGACAGTGTTCTTGTAATAATGCTGGGGAAATGCAATGCCTCCCTCCGTGAGAGAAGGAGCAATGAAAACAAAATTAAACATAGCTTGAAGCAGTTTGCTGTTTTCCCCCCTCAAAATTGTAGGTATATTTTCCATGAGGCTTTGGCAATTTATCATACTGTATATTCATATTTTTGGACAGAGTTCTATCCATTGTTAAAAGGCTAACAAAATCCCAATTGAGCTTTTGTCCTTTTTAAAGTTTTTACCCTCTACTTTTTGCCTTTCCTCACTTCCTCTAAACACCCAAATTATTCATTACACGATGAGGATTCTCATTGTCATACCTATGACTATGAGAATCCAATGGCTCCAGCTCAGGAAAACAGACCTTGGCTGATCCAGGGACAAAGGAAGAAGCATCTCGATATTTTGGGAAGCCATCACAGATGCTTCTACTATACTGCATGGGACCAAGCATACCTAAACTCTGAGGAGGACAGGACACATTGCAATGACATCTATAACCTGACTATTGTAGCAATCTAAAAACAGTGGCTAAAGGAGCTATAGCCTGTCCTCTCCTATTACTTTAGTATTGCTGATTTGTATATAAGAAGGTGGTTTACAAGCATGATATTAAATTTGCTTAATTTTCCAAATTTTTTTTCATGAATGTTAAGTTCTGAAAAGGGAAGGGAAATAAGGAAAGGCAATGGATTTGTTGTAAATTCCTACTGTGTGCTGTGTATTTTTTGTTTTAGTAGTAAATTCCTACTAAGTGTTGTGTGTTTTTATCTTGTCCTGTTCTAGAATTCTAAGCCTTCGGGATTTTAAGAGTTCTTATGGGAAAAAGAGTGGGTGAAAATATAATGAAAAACATAAAAATGTGTAAGTAGGGCAGGTCTCTGTGCATTACAACTGCCATGAAACATTGGCATTTTCACCCCTTGCCCCGCCAGGTTCACCACTGGTTTTGTTCAATACTATAACATTGTTCTATCTGAACTATTACACATTATACCATGAAACCTGTAGCTTGTTTTTGATATTGCAATCTTAAAAAATTTGTCTGGATTGTTAATTCAAAGATCTTATTCCCATCCTGCTCTGAAATCAGTCCCTCAATAAACCTTTTCTAGTTTGTTCTGGACTTATCTTTGTGGTAATGTTTTTAAATTTCTTAAGGGCCAAATGAGGATAGTGCAACAAAGAAAAAAAATTATATTCTTTTGCAGGCAAACATAACAGCAATACATGTGTCTTACAACTTGTGTGGTAAAAATTATGAAAGCTCTGTCTACTTACAGCTACTCCTCTTTTTTCCAGTTCTTTAAACACAGTTTTAACTGGCATGGAGAAAATCAGTGTGAGCTGGCACCCTCTTTCCTCAATGTGTGACGGTGTGATTATTTTGATAAAGGGCTTCTCAGGGTCATTGATATCTTTACTATAGTAATGTCTTATCAGGTATTCCAAGTAACCAGTAAGAAGAATGGATTTCCTTCTGAGGCGTTTCATTGTTGTTTGTCTAAAAACCTAGATTTAAAATAATTTTTTTTAAAAACTACATAATTGACAAAAAATTCAAAACAATTTTCCCACCACAAGACAAAATCTTGAACAACACAGAACACTAACTGTCCCGTACATTATACTCCATAATACATTTAATACATGCACGCATGTGTATGTGTGTGTCTTTGTCTTGTACTGTTTTGCTTTTGGGATAGGAGTAGTGGAAAAGCTGAACAAGACTATTGTATTGGAAAAAGGTGCTTAACTCTTATGTAAGACAAAGAATAGTGTTGGAGCAGTGATATTCAATAAGATTACAGCGGGAGAGTTAAACCCTCTCTCTTCCACGTAGTGATGCAATCCTGAACAGTCTCCCCTTTTAAAAAAGAGGCACATTTTGTTTATGATTAGCTTTGCCCTATGCATTCCATGCAAAGAGCATTTGTTAATCATTGTTAGATGATTGTTCAGGTGTCTCCTGCTTATCTGACTGGTTAGGGACCAGAATTTTGGTGAGAAGTGGATATGGTTGAAAAGCAGGACACATTCTTTTTTACTTTAGAAATGTTGATTCTGATGCTTTTTTAGCTAGCAAATTGCAAATACTCTTTTTATATAGCAAATTCCTGCTGTCACACAAAATACTTCTGCAAATGGTCTCTCATTTACTCCCAACTGGAATAGGAATGGATCAGGATCTACAGTGGCCATGTGACTGCTCTCTCTCTCTCTCTCTCTCTCTCAGTCACTCTCTCACACACACATATGCATCCCAAAACAGTCAGAATCACCATGTCATATGCAAATCAACATGGCAGAGGGCAATTTTAGCCTTTAGAACAGCAGAAAGGTTGAAAGAGCGGAATATGTATTGAATGAATGATTTCTGGATATAACTGATTAAAAGAATGGATTGTTAGAAAAGGAAGCATCAGAAAGCAGGGGATATCTGTATCTGTGATTGGATCTACTTCCCTTCTATAGCCCTTGTGTTTGCAGGTTCAGAGACATACTTGCCATATAGTAAGCTTGTAAAGTAGGGCTGTGTTATTATAGTAGTGGTGACGTGTGAATCAAGGACCTCCAATATGCAGTATTCAGTTCCTATCCTTGTTTGATCACAGGTTCAGGAGATGAGAAATTTTCCAAAATTATTACTACATGTGACACTGAGTTGGTCAGACTAGGCAGAGTCATGGAAATGCCTCAACATCCCTTTCTTCTGCTACCATCTTACATTTCTTTTAAGTTCTGTGGCTTTCTCAGTGAAGTGTGGCATAATCCTATGTCTGTCTACTCAGAATTAAGCTACACAGGACACTTCCAGGTAAATGTATGTAGGAATGCAGCCTTAGTTTCTAAGAGAAACTGGACTCTTCTGAATTTAGCCATTGACATTCCTGGAAAGAGCGCAAAATGCTAAATCTCTTCAGTCACCAGGATATTTCCCCCTTGGCTTCTGAGTCATTTGGGAAAATGAGAGCTAATCAGAGGAGGTGCTTTTGCTTTTGCTGCCGTGACCAGCTTGGACATCAAGAGGGAGTACAGGCATTCTTTTGCCCCTCTACCAGTGGTCCCAGTAAAGGACTCATGATGGTTTGGCTGCATAGTCAAAAGGCTGATATCACTCTCTTCATTAGGGAGATGGGTATTGATAACAAGATTTTTATGGATTTAGGTTGCAATCCTATCCACACTTACCTGGGAGCAAGCCACATGTACTTCAATTGGACTTACTTCTTAGTAGGCTTACATAGGATTGAGCTCTTGGGTTCTTGGAGGAAAAATATTACTCTGCAGAAAGCAACCCGATGCCAGGTACTGTTGCTGGAACCTTCTTATTGCAGAAACAGGAACATATTTTAAATTCCCCTCTGCTGGAACAGTTTCTTTGCTTGAAAGTTTGCAGAATAACTATTACAGTTGGGGGAAATGTCTCCACATCAGACATTTTCCCCATAAAAGGCAAGGGATAGTCCTTGCTGTGCATTAACACATTGTTTTGTGTTTTGTTTGGACCACTGTACCCTCTATTTAATGTATTCCTGTGCAAGATGGCATACAATTTTCTACGCCATCTCATGCCAGCTACGAATCCTATTTCATTGTACAACAGCAATTAGCACAAGGGAATCCTGACTGCCAAAAGAGTAATGCAAGCTCCACAGAATCCATAGAAAGTGATGAGCTCTCATTGCCTTTGACCCCCTGCAGTGGGCTAAATGACAGATCCCCCTCCCTCTTCGAACAGCACCATCTGAGTCAGAGCAGAATAGCATTAGCTCATCTCTAAGGTCACATAAAGTTTACTAAAATATAAGGGATGTTTAAAGACAAACAAAACTAGTTGCCAAACAGAAGAAAAATATTGCTGGGCCCTTTTGTGTTTGCTCAGTGTAGAACTGAAAGTGAGGGGGAAAAATGTGCAAAAAAGTTACTAGCAATTCTCTGATTTTATTTTCTACAATGATGTAAAATTTGAAAATTTTCTCATGTTTCCAAAATATTTTCTGAATGTTTCCAGCTGAGACTTTAGAAAAAGCAAGATGAACAGATGTAGGAACAGATAGGAAAATGCAAAATTTTCATTCAAAAATGCATGCCTTAGATTAACTTCTCACAGAAATCAGTATGTAAGCAGCAATATGAATCACCACCAGCACATAAAGCGGTTCCATAGGCTGAAAATCGTTTCCTACCAGCAAACCAACTGCAGATATCAGTAGCAATTGCTGGATATTCTATGAATAGCAATTACAATTTCTACAATTGTCAGAATTAACTTCTTTCTGAGAAAAAAAGGTGTTTTCTACTCACCTGTGACTTAATAAGCACTGACATATGGGGAGGAAATTGAAATAAGAATGGTTTTCTGCCTGAAGCAAGTAGCATTTTAATGAAAATACGAATTCGTGCAGCCCTCTGTATTCACACTATCAATACCCACAGATTTGACTAGCCACAGGTTCCGAACCCACAGGGTAGGCCATCTGTACCTGACAACAGCTGTGTTCTGTTTGGGTCTGGATATACTTCTGAGGGTAAGAAAAGCACAACTTTCTGTTTTTGACTGAAAACTAGAAGTGCTTTTCAGTGCCTTCCAGACTCAGCAGAGCACATCTCTGGTTAGTTTTGGAGAGATAGCCCCCCATTCACAGATTTGAACATCCATGGATTTCAGTATTTGGAAGGGCTCTGGGAACAGAACCCCTCTAGATATTAAGGGTCACCCTGTACTATACTCTTAATTTCCCAATATTTTGCAAAAATGTGGGAATTCTGTTTATGATATAACAATGGGATCCTTTCTTTGAAGATTAATTTTGCTGATTATTTCTGACACTCACTGTGATAAGTAACCTGAATTTCCTACCTGGCTGACTGTGCACTCGTAACACTGAAAGCATCTTGTTCATATTTTATCTGTTTCCAATCATAATTTTATATTTATTGCACTGCAAAAGGCATTCTGATTAACAAGAGCATCTTCAAGTGGCTTCATTTTGTTTGCACTTCATCTGTCATGAGAAAGTAACGACTTACCTCTAAGCTAGCATGAAGAGCGCACACCAATAAAATGGAAGGATTTGATAATCGAAAGCCATTGACACCAGGACTCAGCTGCAATTCTGGAAAATTAGCATATTCTATTAGGTTCTAAATTGTTTCTTTCTGACAATTTATTTTTTCATCGACACTGAGATGAGCAAACTACTTTTTATTCTCTGAGGGTGCAACAACTCCAAACTTGTGTTGGGTTGGCTCAAGTCCTTTGCGCTGACCCAGTGCTCCACTTGGAGAGCAGGGAGGCTGGTGTATAAATGTGCTTCCATATGTCTGCCCAAGATTTGTTAGACTGGCAGAAAGATAATGTGCTGGCCATGTCAAGCTGGAACAGGCATTGGTTGTGTTGTTAGGAGTGGAAGAGAGGCTTTCCAGGACAGGAAGAGTGCAAGCAGCAGGTGGGTCCATGGGAACTGAGGATTCTGTGGGAGGTAGGATCAGGATTCACAATGTACCTGATGCTAACCCCATTCATCTAAGGGCTGGGCTGCTCAGATTTTCATCACCTCCTGAGGTCATGCAGATGCAAGAAGCCTCATTCTGGCTCCAGCGGTGTTGCTTGTGCAAGAGGAAGGAATCTGGATATGGGGCAGGCCAGACAGCATGCATTAAGTATGGGGCAAGACAGCCGGCTTCCTCATGCTAGTGCAGGTTAGAATTGGGCTACCTGAAGCTTGGGTAGTAAATATCATATACAGTTTAAATGACTTCCATTTAAGGAACTTCATTGGATATCAATTTTAAACAAAAGTGATTAAAAGATAAAACATCACTTTAGGCAACAGTTTTTTTTTTAAAAAAATCCTGCTTAACATGATAACATACCAGGCAATCAATCAATGAATCAATGAATCAATGAATCAATGAATCAATCAATCAACCAATCAATCAACCAATCAATCAGTCATCTTTCCCATGGGGTGTTAAACAACTATGGGTGCAATTCCAAAAACACTTTCCTGGGAGTAAGACCCATTGAACACAATGAGGCTTACTTTTGAGTAGACATAGTTAGGATTGCACCCTTAGTTTCAGCTTAGAGGCACACCTACCATTCCCACTAGAGCTGAAAAAGAATGCAAAGTGCTTTAAGACAGTTCTGTGCCACTCCGGGGAGAGGTTTTACTCCAGGGCACAGTTATGTGCTTTGCCTCCCTTCATCACCACACATTAGGATTGCACCCAAAGTACTTGACACTTCCAAATTGCTTTGCATTCTTTTGCTGCTCAAGGCAGGGGAAGGAAAGGATGTGCTTCCCAACTGGAACAAAGCTATTCTACAAGCCCAGAATTCTTGTGGATGCTGAGACTCAAGTTGTATTAAATTTATATTTGTCTTATAACTAAAGATAGCTTGGAAAAATAACAAAACATAAAACTAACTCAATGCATAATTATAGTTATTTATAGTTAAATAATTATAGTTAAAATCCAATGTCAGCAACTAAAGACACCCAGAAGGCCAGGATGACTCTGCAAATGCATTCTTCATGAGTGGTTATGTGATTATTTGTAACTCTTAGTACTGGGATATAAATTATTGTTTCATGAAGAAACTGTTTTTCACATGTGTAATTCATCTTCATGCAACAATCATCCTGTGCATGAAATAAAACATAAAATATAACTTTTTTGTAGAAAAGAATAGAAAAATATACATACTGTTTTCCATGAGAAACCTGGTTTTAAATTCATGACCCCACCATCCTATTAACCTAAAAATTAAAAATTAATAGAACAATTAAAATATTTAAATTCTGTCATTAACACACTTTAGACTGAAATCCTAAAGACACTTTCCTGGGAGTAAGACCCACAGATCACAATGGGGCTTTCTTTTGAGAAGCCACAGGATTGTGCTCTTTGTAATACATAATGAAACAGCGAAATCTGTGGCGTCAGTGGAATAGTTCCTTTCCATATGAACACCTTCCTGCCTAGTAAATTCATTTGGGAAAAATATCAGTAGCTCCATCCATATAATTTACTCATGCAAATGTTTCCAGAGTTATTGCATGACAAGACAAACCAAATGGTTGCTTCTAGGTATGAATGTTCCCTGAAAGCAGGGGCTCTCAATTGGTGGTACACCAGTTGGTGTTGGGAGGTACATGTAGAGGTACATGTAGAAGTCGAGATAACCGGAAGTCAGATCCGAAGCAAGACCTTGAAAAGCGGCTGCTGTAGCAGAGATTTTCCATCTGCTTTTCAGTGGGAGTGAAGGAGCTTTCTCAGCTGCCCTTTGTGAGAACTGAAGGAGAACTTGGTCAGCCAGCATTTCAGACTTCGGGGCCAGTGTTGTTAACCAGACTATGAATGTAACACCTTGAATGTAGTGTTTCTTGAAAGATAGAACAAATCTGTGTTTGTAAAAATCCCTTCGGGGCTTTAGATTCACCTGCCCATGTAAACCACTTTGAATAAAGACTGAGGAGCAATCCAAAATGTCCAGAAAAGCGGTATATAAATGCCTAGTTAATGTTATTATTATTTTTTACACTTTTTCCTTCCATCTTGAGCTTTTTACCACTATCATCCCCAGTTACTTCCAGTGGTATTTCTGAGGACAAAGTCAGAGCAAGTGGGGCATTAGAGAAAAACCACTAAGAAATAGTGTTCTAGAGTGCTCTAAATCCATATCATGAGAAGAAAGCAGACTAGAATACAGCAGGCATGATCTTTTGTCAATCACTTTGAAAAGGAGTGTCCTAAAGTCTAGGAAGGCAGTACAATTGAGGACACATGTGAAAGTGATCTAAGGTCCTTAGAAAGAAATGCATATGTGCCCCTTAATGGTTTTGGGGGGCAGCTCTTTAACTTCCCTTATTAATTAATATAGTTGAATGCAAAATTAATTTTTAACAAAAACTAACAAAACAGCATTTTCATTTGTTTTCAAAAACAAATGAAACAGCATGAAACAGCATGTTTCCCCCTTTGCATACATAGTAGCACTGATTTTCTTCCATCTCCTTCCCCATGGATCACTACAGTTTGGGGCTTTTCACAATCCCTGTGCTACACATGAACTAGCTGTGATGTAAAGTGTAAAGCTGTGGTGTAAAGTACATTCTCTCTTGAAAATGTAACTTATGCATGAATTTATCTGTTGGCCATTTATAGTCAAAAGACTATTCAATCTTACCAAATTAGTAATTTGATTTTTTTTTTTAAAAACCTGCAAATATTTTCGAATACATTTTCTAATAATGTCTCTGTTGTTTTTGTAATCCTTTACAGAATGCCATTATATACAGTAGGATAGAGTTGAAAAAAATCACACTGTTTAGTATTATTGTTGCCACTACAGTATCTATTAAAACTAGTTGCAACACTGCAGCATTTGGTTCTGATGTTGACAATGCACTATAAAAATAAAACACATTAAAATTCAATACTTAAAACACAGAGCACATTAAAATCAATACCTGAAAGTTTTGGATGCTGGTGATTTGAATAGTATATGAAACACGTGCAGTTAATTTCCTGTTTCAATTTTTACTATATTTTAACATAAAACATGATCTTATTTCCTATTACTGTTATTAAAACATTCCAATGAAGTCAATGTTGAAAGTACAGTGGCACTTAAAGAGCTTAATTCATTCCGGAGGCGTGCTCTTTAAGTGAAACGTTCTTTAAGTGAAGCAGATTTTTCCATAGGAAATAATGGAAACTCAGACGATTGGTTCCACAACCCAAAAAATATTCATCTAAAAATATTAACAGTTTATAAAAATGATTACAAAACACTGCAATATAACACTGTACAAAGCACTGTAATATACAGTAACACACAACACTGCAGTAAAGAAAATACTGTGCAGTACTGAACTGTACTGTACCTTTGAAAACCTTCATGGCTGGTGTGAGGGTTACAGAGAGGGAATGACTTTCACTATCATTAATGGAGTCACTGCTATCCATTGGCTCAATGGAATCTTTGTCTTTTGTGCCACTTTAACATTCCCAAGCTGCTGACAGGGAGCAGCACTAGAACATTGATAAGGCACACCTTCCACACTGTCACACACAGATCCCACATACAGACCTGACTCAGGCTGCCCCCCCCCCGATGTCCCATGAGTTCCCTGGCAATGGAAGCCTATTCCAATCTTTACCCAGAGCCCCTCTGTAGCTCAAGCTAGTCTCCTCATCCCGCCTGTGAGTTCCCTTGCCATAGAAGCCTGTTCCATACTTCCTCAGAAGTGCTCTTTATTCAAGACAGTACTCTTTAAGCAAGTCAAAATTTCTGAGAAAATTTTGCTCTTTATACAAAACGCTCTTTATTCAAGATGCTCTTTATTCAAGACGCTCTTTATTCAGGGTACCGCTGTATTGTATTTTAGCAAATCTGCCCAGGACAACAACTCCAGGGGGTTCTCACAGGTTCTATAGAACCCTTTGCTGATGAGCACCTGATTCTGAGAACTAATGGGACATACAATCTGTTGTTAATTCAGGTTATTAGGACATAGAACCTGTTGTTAATTTATTTATTGGAGGAAGGGATATGGGGGAGCCTGATCAAATAGAGGAGTAGCAAACACAACAGAAGACTGGAGAAAACTTCAGGAGGATCTGGATAAACTGGAATCCTAGGCTGTAACAAATAGAATGAATTTCTACAGGGGAAAGTGGAAGGTTCTGTACTTAGGCAATAAAAACAAAAAACACAGGTTTAAAATGGGGGATACTTGGCTTGGCAGCACAACATGTGAGTGGGACCTTGGAGTCACCGTGGATCACAAGCTGAACATGAGTCAGCAGTGTGATGTGTCTGCAAAGAAAGCAAATGCCATTTTAGGCTGCATTAAGAGGACTGTAGCTTCCAAGTCACGAGAAGTTCTAGTTCCTCTTTATTCAGCATTGGTCAGACCTCACCTTGAGTACTGTGTTCAGTTCTGGGCACCTCACTTTAAGAAAGATGCAGCCAAACTGGAGCAAGTCCAGAGGAGAGCAACAAGAATGATCAGTGGGATGGAAGGGAAGCCCTACGAGGAAAGGTTTGGGGAACTTGGGATGGTCAGCCTGGAGAAGAGGAGGCTGAGAGGAGACATGATTGCCCTCTTCAGATACCTGAAGGGCTGTCATAGGGAGGAAGGGGCTCATTTGTTCATAGCTGCTTCTGAAAGCAGGACTAGAACCAATGGGTACAAACTGCAAGAGAGGAGAATCCGGTTGGATATCCGGAAAAAATTCCTGATGATGAGGTCTGTTCAGCAGTGGAACTGATTGCCAAGGGAGGTGAGGATCTTCAAGCAGAGGTTCGACGAGCACCTGTCGGGGATGCTCTAGGAGGATTTCCTGCTGCAGGCAGGGGGTTGGACTACTAAGTACGTTTCAACTCTATGATTCTATGAATCCCACCACTGCTCTCGACCCACTATCAGATCTCATCCACTGGTATTCTGAAGTTAGAACCAGAATAAGAAAATATCTTGTCTCAGAATATTAACATGAATAGAATTAGCCAGACTGTATAAGAAAAAAAGATACAGTATTGATAGCCAAAACATATAGGTGCCTTCTGTTGACTGAACCAGTGGAAAGCTCTTTCTGTCAGTGCTGCAAAAACAATGATCAAGTGCACACTGCAAATGTATGAGGTTTGTAGAGATGAAGAACCAACTAGTTGGCTGACATGCCTGAAGAGTTAAGTTAGGCTTTGTATGGATTTTGGACTTTGGATTTTGGACACATCCAAAAGGTTCACCATCCCTGGCCAGAATTCATTTTTCTCAACTAGTTGGTATGGATACCACCAGTAATATTTGAGGTAGCATTCGTAGTAGTCATGGGATGCCTGGACATCTGCGCACTGGCAAGAGACCAGGAATGCAACTCAACAAACAGCAGTGAAATAGGTACAAAGGAGGACAAACCATAAGAAATACTGGTCTAAAATCATTCTTTTGGACACAGGACATGGAAAATGAAAAGAAAATATAAATAAAATACAAAACATAACGAGAAATGAAATCTGCTCCAAATATATCAGAATCAGTGATGTAAGAATACATCTTACAAAAATAAGAGGCAGTAAAACAGCATAAGTAATACAGTAAGATTCTTAATGACAGCAAATACTCAGCATGAAAAATCAGCATTTGTAATGTGTTAGCAATTCCAAAATATTTTTGGTCTTAAGATACCAAGAATATACTCAATATCTGTTGCTTCATTTTCAAGTTTCACAGTTTTAGCAAAAATTACGGGATGGGCAATATCAAATAAGTTCCATAGAAAAATTTTTACTCCTGAATTTGGGAATTAGATTCTTATATTTCCAGCTCATAGGTTGGAGGGGACCCTTGAAGATAAGAACTTGGATAAGCACAACCAAGAAAAATTTCATGCCCAAGACTTTGGTGAGATTTTGAAAAATGAGATACCAAAGGAAGAAAGTGGAACTCATAAAAGTTATAAAATGAGGAACAATCGATAAAGGAATCATAAGGATAGCCTAGACCTGCAGAGAGAGTATTAGGAAGGCTAAATTGCAGAATAACAGAGGCTACAATCCAGAGTAACTATGGGATCTTTTACACTGACGTAGTTACGGTGCCACCTATGGGAAACCTATGGGAAATGCATAGAGCAATCCAGAGTAAGTGCCTCTTACGTCTTCCCGTAGTTACTCTGGATTGTTGGGTGTGGCTGCCAAAGACAATGAAAAGGGCTATGTTCAAAACAAGTTTAAGTGCAAGGTAGCACTAGACCACTTCCATGGAGAAGATAGTGAAGTGCTAATGGACAGTGGAAAGAAAGCAGAGCTGACCTATTTTTATCTTTCATCTGTCTTTGCACATGAGGACAGGCATGTATGATGTATGATGATCACGACTCAAGAGTGAAGAAGATAGAGAGATGGTAAGGAAATGTCTAGTTACTCCCGACAGATTTCTGGAGGAAAACTTCATCATAGGTTACAAGCTGTGGTGGGTATGTACAGTCTGAGATTAGTTGATCACTTATCATGAGGTCATGAGGAATTTTTTTCTGTAATACAAGTGGGCAGTGGATGGCATTTTTTTTAACTTACCCTAGACTGGGGAGGGAGGGAAGGTAAGTTCAAGTTTCATGCACTAAAAATTGGACACCAGAGTATCTTCATTGGGGATGCAAAGATAAATAGATTTAATTGTTAGTGAATTTACTATTCTGCCATGTTGTATTTTTTTAAGCCTATCTGGGGACAGGAATGCAGAATGGTGCTGTTGGGGGTGGGTGGGTTCCATACCCTGTATCCAGCCAGCAGCCATAGTTTGGACTGCCCTCCTTTAGATGAACTCGTCTTGGACTATGAACTAGTATGAACTTCTGGAGAACTGTTACCAAACAAGACAGCCAAGACTGAATTAGGTGTAACATGTCCAATACACGGCAAATTCCTATGTTCAGGTAATGTGTGTAGGTTGAGCTCACCCTTCCTCTCCCATGGCAAAGTCATCCCCTCCACACTCAAGGCCCATTCTTCTATAGAAAATATTTATTGCTAGGACATTTTTTGGGATTTTCTCATAATTTTGCGTGAAGATGTCCAAGTTTTAAATGTACTAAAATATTAAAAAAGAAGTGCATGCCATCTTGGATTATCCTAGTTTTAATTCCAAAAGTTTTATCTTAGATTTTAGCAATTAACATAGTAAATATTATACAACTTGCTGCATTACTGTCTTTCACTGAACATCTCCCTGTGTAAGTTTAACAGGAGTTAGTAGCAACTGTGCACAGAAAACAAACTAACAACTATAAACACCACTTGCAGTTAGTAACTGGAGCATTTATACAGTTGCTTGCTCATTTGAAGGCAGAAGTGTCATATAATTAGGAATGATGAAATATATTTCAAAGGCCTAGTTTTACCTCCCCAGCATGCTCCCATTAAACAAATCAAGAGGTAGCGAGGCAGAAGAGTTTTGAGGAAGAGAGATTCATGCCCTTTTAAGGATCATCATTTGCCCCACTGCTTTCAAGCACGCTTACTCTTGGGAGCAATCCCTTTAGTAAGTATTTTTATTTAGCTCAGTTTTCCCTTCACATCTGCATGGTTAGAATGAAGCATTGGGCATTCACAACTTGACTTGTTTCGTTTGTAGTTGCATTAATGATGCAAGAGCGTGGGATATAATGATCTCTATGTATGTGCGGTGTAGACATCAAAAGAGACCCAGTGAAAGAACATAAGAAAAAAAACAAAAAATTCCTTTGACCTTTGCTGTTGAATAGCAGATGAGCATGCTATTCATTTATAATTTATAACCTGAAGGATCATGGAGTTCATTTGCGTTCTTCCGAAGGAAAAAAAAATCTCAACTATACTGAGTAGTGATTAAAAACAACGAAAGAATGAACAGAACTAGGCTTTGAATTAGTGTGGTTTGAGTTTTACAAACCAGGACAAAGTTTCCTCATCTAATTCTGACCCAACAATTTGTGCATCCATCACAGATTGTCCACAAGGACCAAAAACAAAAGACTAGCATAGTGAATAATAAGTATTTCAAAGCTAAGGGGGCTTTTTATGTGCTGACAGTGCTAGCCTCACCTGCGCTGGAAACAGACAGGCTGGCATGCCTGTGCTGTATCCAGCGCAAGTTTCAGAGGCTGCTACTGTGGTACCCTATGGAGGGGAGACTTGTCCCTTTCCCCAAGGTAAGGCTGCAGAAGCCTCTTTGGGTCTACTCAGAATTGTTACACCTTGGAGGCAGTGCACGTCTGAGATCAGAGTGGCAAGGAACAACTCTCGTCAGGAGCCCTCAGAGAGAAGTGTTGGATCTTAGCTTCTTCACTGTTGGATCTTAGCTCCTTCACCCACATTCCTCCTTCTTCCCCTCTGCCTCCCATTGCCCATCCCGAAACTAGATCTTCCATGTAGCCCCAGAATACCTTGAGGTGTGATTCATGCACTGTGACTTCCCAGCCATGGACTTCACTGTATGCCTCTGCTAAGCACACTTATCTGGGAGTTAGACACAGGACTATGACAGATGTTGGACAACAAGCTAGATGCAGAACAAAAATGGGCTCATATGCCAAGAGCATCTTGTCCTAACAGCTTTCCATTGAAACCACAATGTGCAAATGTATCATGCCTAAAGCATTGATACTAAATTTTTCTTTTACACAACACATACATATCCTGGGGAAAAAATTAAGCACCATTCACCCCTCACTAGATGAAATGTTGGGCAATCCAGATCTTCTGCTCCTTTGGCAACAACTCTTTCCCATCTTGATCATCAGGAATCTTCTGAGAATAAAGTGAGGTAACAATTGTAAAATACAATTGAACCTGAAACACCACATTTTGTGACTGATTATAAAGAGGGTGACCATATTCTGGAACCCAAAAAGGAGGACAGAGTACTCCAAAAGTCTGGATTTTCAGTGGAAACTTCCTATATAGAAACAATGCACACATGCATGCTCTGCAGCCTCGAATGCTGCATGTGCATGTGCACTATAATACTATAAATAAAGGCTGCTGCGGCTGGCAAAAACTCAGCTGCGCTGTGCTATGGCTGCTTGTAAGTGTCCCCAAGCACCCTCCCACCCTCAGATGGCTGGACATTTGTTTATTGGATGGTCTGGTCCAATAAGCAAAAGCCGGACATGTCCGGCCATTTCCAGTCGTATGGGAAGCCTGATTATAAATAATGTTAATAGTATGTCCTCTTCTTATTGCTCCACTACTTTGTCTCATGCTTAATGATAACAAAGATATGTGAAATCTGAAAAATTTACTTTTCAGGTAATTGTACTGTGCTGTGGTCAAGTCTTCCACTCACTGTGATTGCTTTTCTTGCCTTTTTCATCATAATACAAAATGTTTAATTCTGAACTGTGCTTGATTCACTGACATCATGACATTATGAGCAGATTAATCCCCCTGAAAATGCAGTAGAAATTTCCATTCCTATGAAAAGTTGTGAGTGTGCATATCTCCAAAGTGAAACTATTGTCAAAAGACCGAAGGAAAGGGGATTACAATAATATAGGCAAATAAAGTGACATTTTTCTTCTGTTTCTTTTTCTTTTTTGTATTTTTAGTGGTTGGCAAAATAAGTCTCTCTATTCCCCATTTTGCACCTGTCATCTCTAAAAATGGCCAAGCTGCCTTTGAGCCCAGGAGCAAAATTTAAGGAGAAAAATAAACCTCTAAAAGCATAGTTATAATCCAATGACTGGCATAACTACTATGCTGTCTTGATGGTGGCATAATGAAATGTCACAATTTGGAATAATCATTCTATTCCAGAAGTAACTAGGTGTCCTTTCACATTATTCAGGTTTTATTTGTATTTTAGGTGGCTATTTTAACTTAACTACAGCAGTAAATGCAGCAGGACATAGTCACTCTGTGTGCAAAGAGCAAAAAACTGTTTTGGCCAATCAAGACTAAGGTGATTTATATCTGATAGGGGTTTGAAGACAGAGGATGCACATGTCCTCTTTAAATATTGAATTTTTCCCTTGTTAGTCTTTTAGATTTAGTTCAGCAGGGAATACACCAATCTCTGAACTTGTCCCTCCAAATTACTCCTCCAGGTCAAAACAAAAAGGAGATTGAGTTCACTTTTTAAAACAAGATTCAAGTTTTCTATGGTCTGAGTACGTGAAAGAGAAATAGTTGTTACGTCGGCAATCCAATCAGGGCTTGCTGAATTCATACCAAACTCCTTTGGAAGTCTCTAAGGGTGCAATCCAGAGGAACTACGGGGAGTCCTTGCTCTGGTGTAAGAACAATTTGCTCTGGACTGCAATATGAATTTCCCATAGGTTTTCACTAGCTGGTGCAGTAACTACGGGTGCACGTAATGTCTCTTGCGTGCTCCCATAGTTACTCTGGATTGTAGTGTAAGGCTTTTAAGATGAGGAAAGGTAATTTCATTCACAGAGACCAGGCAGACAGCAAACTGAAAAAAGAACTAGTCTAAATTAAATCCTAAAAAAAGATCTAACCCATACCAACCCCTCTAAGCTAATGAAGTTGAATTAGAACTGTTAAATCAGCTTATTATCAACTATTCTTACCAAGTGCACCTATATCCCTTCTATTAGCCAAATACCAGATCTGTGGCGGGAGAAGGGGGAGAAAGGAAGGAGAAGGAATACAGCCAGAAATATTTCAGAACAAATACAAATATGAATCCAAATCCTGCTTTCTTTCAAAAAGTTAAAAATCAAACAGGGAGCCAAGTTATTCATTTGGATTATGAATAAAGTTCACAGTAATTATTCTAAAAGTATTGGAAAATACCCAAGACCATTATGGTGAAAAATCACAATGCAAAGCCCTCCTGCTTTAGGGGGGAACCTTAGGAAAATGTAATAAAACTTCAAGAGTGCTTCAAATGGATGAGAGTACAACATATACTCCTAAATTTCTTTCTGAGATGTAGGCTGAAATTTAACCTCTAATCAGGCCAGCATAAGCCCTAGCATAAGTCCAGTGTTGATCTGGGAGTGTCACTTCTGCCCCATTGCTGCGATGTTCAGCCACTACACAGGCATATGCCAACCTCCCCACACCATCATGGCAGTGGTGGGCTGCAAACCGGCTAACAACTGGTTCGCAGCCACTGCGCATGTGCCAACCTTGGCGCATGCACAGTGTGTCTTCTGGCACCAGTTGGCCAAGAGGAGCCAATGTTGGAGCCAAGGTTGGCGCCTGCGCAGTCTCCTCTGAAGCCGGTCGGCTTCAGAGGAGACTTCCTCCTTGGAGAGGAGGAGGTCTGCGCCTCTGTGGGGCCATTTGGCCTCGCTAGAGAGGCGGAGCAGCATTTGCCGCTTCGCCTCCCTAGCGAGGCCAAATGGCCCTGCAGAGGGATGCACTGCATATGTCCAAGACTTCGTTGGGCCTTGCTCCGGAGCTGGAGCAGCTGGCCCCGCCTCTGGAGCAAGGCCCAATGGGTGCATAGAGTCACACTGCGCATGTCCAAAGTCTTGGACGCGCACAGTGTGTCTTTGCACTCAGCGCCATTCCTGCTAGCTCCGAGATGGAGCAGCAGCTTCTGGCTGCATCTCCGCCTCGGAGCTAGCCGGAATGGGTGGGTGCCGGGAATTGGGCCTGACGTTAGCAACCAGTTCGCTAGCGTTGGGCCCAATTTAACAACCGGTTCTATAGAACTGGTGCGAACTGGCCTGGGCCCACCTCTGCATCATGGGAAGAGATATCAGATGAATTAGGCTGGCTTAAACTGGTTAGGACTTAAATTGGTTAGGGCTGATTAAGACCATAATGTCTTACTTATAGCAGAGAGAAGATTTTGATAACTATGATCTCTTTTTTTCAGTTCTCCAAATGTATCCTTAACAAGGGTGCATCTAGATGGTCTTACGTGAAACATATATACCAACAGTACCAAAAGCCTCTCGCCTGCATATATATATATGCAGAGTTAATGCAAAATCCTATTCAGTTCAAAATATTTTATCTGCATTTAACACATAAGCAAGGATTTTCAACTTTTTTTCTAGTCTGCCTAGAATAAGTCTGCCTCTTTTTCCAGGATATTTCTTCTTTCATAGCCATATAGGAAGAAATCATTGTCCTCCTTTTTATTGGGAGTAAGCAGCATGGAGATGGGATCCCATATCAGTTGGGCTCCCATATCTGCAGATCTGATATCTGTGGTAATTATCCAAGGATCTGCCCCTTATTCCTCCTTGTGCCCATTAATGTTGTAATAATCTAAGTTTATGGAAATGCAGCCTGAATGCTGATTTTAAAAAAACCCACTTCTGCTTCTTGTTAACTTCAAATTAGTTTTTTCAAGCTTGTATATATGCTTGTATGGCTGCAGTGGCACAGCGGTTAAAGATGCGGTTCTTGTCAACCTGAAGGTTGGCGGTTTGAGAGCCAAGCAAGGCGGAGTGAGCTTCCTTCACCTGCCCAGCGCTTACCAATCCAGCAGTTTGAAACATGTAAATGCAAGTAGATAAATAGGTACCACTTCAATGGGAAGTAACAGCATTTCATGTGCCTTTGGTATTTAGACATGCTGGCCACATAACAGTGGAAACATCTTTGGATAATGCTTGCTCTTCAGGGTTGTGTCAGGGATAAGCACTGCCTAAGGCTGCAATCCTAAAGACACTTTCCTGGTAGTAAGACCCATTGAACACAATGGGGCTTACTTTTGAGCAGACATGGTTAAGATTGTGCAGTTAGAGGCAGTTACGACTAGCAGGGGGACACCTTTACTTTCATAGGCTTGTATGCTTATAGCAACTAGTAAAGTCATAATATCTTCAGTCCAGTATGCATTTAAATAACATTAATGGGCACTGGGGAGGTGCAAGGTTAATGAAGATAAGGTTCTTCGTATATTTTTTGTATCTGTATAGGCTCCTTGGAGTGGCTCTCCCATGGATATAGGCACACGCTTGTACACATCACATACACATGCTTGTAAAGAAGCCTAATGGACATATACTATACATCACAATAAAGAGCCAACCCAGCGACCACTCCATCACTGAAAATGGCATTCTCTGGAGCCTACTTTGCCTCTCAGACCTTCACTGTACACATTTGGGTGTAACATGTAGTTTGCCCCTCACTCTCAGTTAATGTTCTTTCTAGTAGTAAAAATAAATGCCCTTGGATGCTTGCTATTCACTTGGAAAATCCAAGAACTGAATCCTGCAGGCCTATTGTGGGCCTAGATTGGCTTAATAAATCACATCTCCCAAGACAACGTCCCATTAAACCTAATTAGCCAAAGTCTTTATTCCTAAACTGCCTCTTCTCAGGGGAAGTTTTAACTTTTGGTTTTCAAATGAGCTAGAAGCACTTAACATGCTTTCCCCTCTTCATTTGGCTGGGAAAATAGCTTATATTTTGAGGGTAGTCAAGGGTACTTTAAGAAGTCAGTGTAAAATTCTGATACCCTTCATGAACATTTTAATGTTATCTTGCTACAGCTTATGAAAAATTATTAGTGTCTCTGCTGCAAGTTCACTGTCCTTTCTACAGAATTTTTATGAAACTGCCATGTAAATCAACAACATCTAAACATCTGCATAAACAAGTCCTGCTCTTTATTAACTGGCAGTTCTTATAATGCAGATCTCTTTAATCTTCACCTGCCAAAATTCCCTTTTCTATACAAGTTAAAGGTAGTGACACTATTTCTGGTCACCCTGATGTTTCAGTATGATCAGTAGGGCCCATTATGCCACCACAGTTTAAAAAAGACCTTCAAATACAGTCCAGTGTGACTAAGTTTGAGCTTTTCCTTCAACCCTGCTGAACCATGAAGCAGTAAGAGCAACACAAATCAATCAATTAATCAACCTATCTAGAGTATTTATATACTGCTTTTCAACTAAAAAGTTCATAAAGCGGTTTACAAAGAAAATGAAAAAAAATTAATAGCTAATAGCTAATGGGTCCCTGTCCCAAAAGCTAATGGGTCCCTGTCCTAAAATGTTACAGATCACTAGCAGAAGCCACTAGAACAGACATTGCTGGTGGTCTGTAGGTAGGCTTCCCAGAAAGCTGGAATTGGCCAGACATGTCCAGTTTTACAGTTATACGGCTTCAATCCTAAGCTCCAGTTAGGCTAGTCTAAGCCCTGGCATAAGCTCTGTGCTGACCTGGAGGTGTCACAAAAGTGCCATAAGACACTTCTGTACCACTCCTGGGGGAGAGTTTGGCCAGTGCACAAACATGTGCATGCCTCCCTACATCACCACAGGAACGGGAAGACCCATGAGTTGTGCCAGCCTAAGTTAGTACTGCACCTGAAAAAGCCTTTCCCTTCCAACAGCTGCAGCCTGGCATGTATTCAATAATCAGATCCTTTTCCTCATTCTTTTTATTTTCCTTGTTTTAGAAATCTTCTATGCTTGAAGCATCCCAACAAAAATAGCACATAAACTTTATTTTAAAAATTCTACCTGCTGGTAAATCTGGGCTAAGTTTAAGACTTCATAATAAACTCTTTCATTTTAAATACTAGGCTTCGTACTGTTTTCCTTTAATCCTCTACTGAAGCTTATCTATTATTCTCTTGGCTGTTTTACATGCATTTATAACCCTTTCATCTTTTAAAATTATACTTGGGGAAGGATTCAGCTTTGAAAAAGTTGCTCCTATTCCAGAGCTAAAAATAAAAAGGTTCCATTATGTTTCCGAAACAGCAAACATGCTGCTTCTCAAGATATACCTTGCTGGGAAAACGGAAGGTCAACCTGAAAGAGTCTAAGGCTGCAATCCAGAGCAAATTCAGCCTGCTCTGACCTAACTGCACTCTCCTAACTATTCTGTATCCAGAGCAGAAAGTTATGCTGAATCCAGAGAGTCAGGAAGCCTGGGCTGCCCTAACTGCTCCAGAGCATGCTAAGTAATTAACACAAGGGGAAGACTTGCTCCTGAGGAGACACCCCTCAGATCACACTGAACAAGAAACAGCTGTGGTGCCTACAGTGGTGACATGACTCTGCACATCACCTGGTGCGGAAGTCTGTGCGTCATCCCTGGGATGCGCCCCCCCCACCTGGACTGCACAGTCACCAAAGTTGGCGCCTGCGCAGTTGTTTCTGAAGCCAACTGGCTTCAGAAAGAGTACTGCGCAGGCACCATCTCTGACACCTGCGCAGTACTTTTCTGAAGCCTTTTGGCTTCGGGGGAGACTGTGCAGGCGTCAGAGTTGGTGCCTGTGCAGTACTCTTTCTGAAGCCATTCGGCTGCCGCTCCGCCTCCTGAGTGAGGCCGAATGGCTGTGCAGAGGCGCGGACTTTCTCTGCTCTAAGGAAGTCTCCTCTGAAGCTGTTCAGCATGCTCAGTGTGTTTCTGCGCAGTGCACCTCAGATGGCCGTTCAGGCCAGCTCCTCAGACAAGTGGCAGCTTCTGGCTGATTCTCCGCCTTGGAGCAGGCCTGAATGGGGGTGCTGACGCCCGGGGCCTGCCAAAGGACAGTCAAACTCCTCCGGCACATCATCCCATATGGAGCGCATCCCCAATGCAGCCCACACCAGCCGCACCAGTCTGGTGACGCCACTGGGTGCCTGCCTTATAAGGAGTCCCTGATGAGATGCCAGTACATTCTACAGTGAATACAAGGGGCTTCTTGGAGTGCCTGCTGTATCCTGAGGTTTGTGGGCAGCCGTAGTTTGTTCCATATCCTGAGGTTGAGGCAGGGGTTGCAGCTAGGATGGCCAAGAACTCAGATTTTTGGTCAGCACTGCCATTCTTACTCGGGCCTTATCATGGACCCCTATGGGTCTACTCATTACTATACCTGCTCCTGAGGTGGTATAACTCTGAGGGCTGGAAGAGGGCATTTCTGCCTTGGAAACAGGCTCTGGATACAGAGTAACTGCTCTGCCCTAGGCAATGCTAAACATGCCCTCAACTTGCCTCTCCTGAGCTGCTTAGGCTGCCCCAGTTAGGGCAGAGCAGGTCCACCTCTCTTAGGGCACCCTATCTTGCCTTGCTCTGCCCTAAGCCTCCTTCAGAGTAACTGGGCTGGAGCATCTTGCAGTTGCTCTAACCTAGTGTTAGATAGGGCAACCTAAGGGCTCTTATGTGGACAGATTAGTTGCTCTGGATTGGGCTGTAAGTATCTACCATATTCTTAAGAAATGTATCACAGCACTGCATGCCCATAGCGCGTCCATTCGCAATTTCTAGCAATGGAGTCAGAGAAACAGTGATGCAATTTCTGATCATCTGTTCTCAACAGTCATTCATTTTTGCATATTTGCATATTCATAATTGCATATTTGCATATTCATAATTGCATATTTGCATATTCATAATTGCATATTTGCAATTGCACTTTAAGCCGCAGACCACTCCATATACTGACACTTGCTGTAAACCTTACCAAGAAGTTACCATTGTTTTGCAACAAACATGACTCACAGTTCAGTATACAATTTATTACACAAGGAAGGGCATTTCAGCCCATGGGTGCTGGAAGGAAATGCTTGACTTCTGTTGTCTCACCCAACAAAATTGTACGTGTTTCTGTTAAAAATTAAGTTCCACTGAGTTCAACGGCGACTTACTTCCAAAGAATAGCATGACACTTTACCAAAAGAGGAAGACACTCATGCAGAATTTTTTACTTTACTTGCTGGCCAATGCCGACATTCTTATCTGCCCACCATGGGAAAGTGAACAATGGGAAGTGGGAGGAAAGAAACTGGGGAATCCTTTTGCATACAAGATTTGTATAAGTATTTGTATTTTACTTTTCTAAAATATTGCTTTAGCAACCTGGCACTGATTCTGGGTTAAGCTTTGGATGTCTCACCACAAATGAACAATTGAGGCTGCAATTCTAACAAAGTGCTACTCCTTGGGGAGTTAGGCTCATGCACAGGCATATGACAACATCCCCATACCACCATGGGAAGATATGCCAGGTGAGTGATGACAGCCTAAATGGTTAGAATTGCACCTGAACTACATTTTCCACCTTCCACCTATAGCCAAGACCTGTATTCAAATTTGTTTTATGTTCTCAGGTAGGGATTTATATTAGGTATTTTTTAAAGAGAACAAAATCAATCATAAGACTACAAATGTATATCAAAGCTAGGATGATGACCACAGTTTCCCTATTAATAGAAGAGATCTACAGAAGTTTGTAAAGTCTCACATTTTGGTAAATATTTTTAAAATATCTTTTCATGTGACAACCCTGAAGAAATGACACTTTGCTACAATATAAATTACTTTTATATTATGGTGTAAATCTTTTAAAATGAAGTAAAATAAAATATCTGCCAGCAACATATTTGACCAGCAACAACCAACTGTCTAATATGGACACATGTTGGGGATTAGTCTCTGAGGTCAACATCCCAGTCTAAATTAACATTTACAATAGGAGAACAAAACATACATGCTGGTGGCCATTACAAACCGCCACTACAAACTGCAATGGAGTCAGTGACCAGAGTGCTGGTAAACTTGACATGGGTGTCAACTTATAGGAGGAATGAGGAATCAGAAGCTGCTGCTAGGATTCTTTCCCTCCCAGTTCCTAGTCAGGCTTACACCAGTAAAATACTTAGGCTGCACTCCTAAATTCCAGTTAGGCCAGCATAAGCCCCCGCATACTCCTGTGCTGACTTGGTGTCACAAAAGTGCTGTAAGACACTTCTGCGCCACTCCTGCAGGAAAGGTTAGGCCAGTGCACAGACATGCACTTGCCATCCTACAGTACATCCCCACAGGAATGGGAAGACCGATGAGTTGTCCAGGGCTAAGTTAGGATTTTACCCTTAAAGCCCATTGGAAAACTTTCTTAACTCTGTGAAGCCTTCATTGCTGCTCCCACCCCACTGAATGATATAGGCGATGCCCCACTGCACTGGCACTGAATGAGCTACTTAGGATTGTTCATAAACTTTGGCTACTTTTCCCCAACATAGTAGGGCAATGCAGGACTTAATGACATTAGACATGCCATTCATCCATGCCCTTGATCATGATATCTTTTATATTTTGCTAACAAATCTCTTTTGTTGTTTACCCAGAACATACAAAAGAACAAATGGACTCAAATTTAATATTAAAATTACAATATTGACTCTTTTTTTACAGAGCAATCCTATCCATTGCCTTTCTACTTAGAAATAATATTCTGAATCCCGTTCTGTTCAATGGGGCTAACTCTCAGGAAAGTGTGAGACTCCCAGAAAAGTGTGAGTAGGACTGCAGTCTTTGTGGTACATTCCCTTTCAGAAGCATTTACTCTGCAAAGCCTCTCCTATATTACCATAGACATGGCTGTGCAAGTCTTCCTGCAACTAGTTAATTTGCCGTTGACCCTTCTTTGCCATTCCTTTATTTCCCTCCAGTTTTAACTCACCCAGCTTATTTAAAGTGGATAGCACTTGATGCATGTTCACTTTTAGGGACTTTTAGATCTAACATTATGTGAAAGGAGAAAATATTCCCTATTCACTTTTCTCAAACTATGCACAATTTTATACCTATCTTCTCCCTATTAATTTTCATGGTATGTAGTCTGCAGTTTCCAGACAGGTATAGCTTCCAGGTTTAGATCTGGATCCATTAAAAAAAATTGGTGTCACATTAGTTATCATACAATCCTTTAATAGAAAGGTTGATATTAGGGGCAGTTTACATTTAAACTGCATGGTTCAGCAATTTTAAAATTGAGATCTTTCAGAATCAATCTATACCTGGAGACTTATTGCTGCTTAATCTATTTACTCTTTCTGTGAACTTTCATTTCTGTGAACTTTCAAAGTGTGGCAATTCTTCAAATGTCATATCAGAGTGATGTTTTAAGGCATGGAGATCTCACCAATATCTTTAGTGAAATATTCATGGTAAATACTCATTTAGTTCTAGCAGTATTCTTGCCTTTAATCTATTTTAAATCTTCTTATTGGTGTTCCCGTAAAAAAATAAAATTCATATGGACTCATCACGTGAGTCATTGAAAGGGCACCAGTTTATCAGCTGCCATTGGGTAACTTGACAGCAGTGGCATAGCTAGAGGGGAGTGAAGTAGTCAGTTCCAGTTCATAAGCTACTTCAGGGGAGCAAAGTGAAGGGGTGAGGCTCCCTCCAAGACTTACTGCTCTGGCCCCCTAAATGATGGCATTGCTTGACACCGCACAGGTGTGTTGCACTTCATGAGGCAGTAGTGCCAGATTTATGTATAAGCTAAACAAGCTATAGCTTAGGGCCCCACTCTCTTGGGAGCCCCAAAAAATTTAAAGGAAAAAAAACTGGATGTACATTTCCAAAATATAAGATAAAAATCAAATAAAATAAAACCTACATACAGCAGCAGTGTTTTGTGTTGTGTAGCATCCTATGATGTAAGTAATGGACCCCGCCTGGCCCATATAAAGGGCCCCATTACCTTCAATAGCATAGGGTCTCATCAAACCTAAATCTGGCCCTGTGAGGCAGTGTCCCACTATGAGCCTATACTAACAGTGATGTACAGCCTGTCATGCTTTTGACCTAGGAGCATGCTCTTTAGCATGCAACCAATGCTTAATCACTGACAAAAGTAAATGTCCACTTGTAAACACCTGAGGACGCAGTCCTAGCCAATTTATGCCAGCACAACTCATCCCTCAACCTGTTCCTATGGTGGTCATCCTGTTGCAAGAGTGTAGACCAGCCTAACACACCCAGGAGTAGCACATAAGTTATTTATGGCCCTTGCGAACACACCTAGGCCAGCACAGGACTTGTGCCAGAACTTTGCATGCCTAACTGGGATTGCTGCTTTTTCCTCCATTGGATAATGTGGAGACTAACTAATGTGTCATAGGTGAGAAAGTAATGTGTGAACAGAAGTACTCCCAAAGGATCCCATCCCATGAGAGATCTGCTTATTTTAGGAAATTCTAAGACAAACATCATTTAGTTTTTATCTTGTTTTTCTTTCAAAGAGCTCGGGAAGCATATTTGGTTCTTCCTTTGCCCCATTCTAACTTTGAGCACAATCCTAACCATTTCTACTCAAAAGTAAGCCCCATTGTGTTCAATGGGTTTTACTCCCAGGAAAGTGTCTTTAGGATTGCAGCCTCTGTGAGCTAGATCAGGCTAAAATAGTGTGATCGATTGATCCAAGGTCACTGTGTGTTTATTGCTGAGAGGAGGATACAGTATTTGAATCCAGGTGTCTGCAGTCTAATGCTCTTAGGCCATAAACCTATTCACGCTTTCCTGGAAGTAAGCTCCACTGAACAAAATTGGACTTACTTCTGAGTATAATGCCTTTGAGTGCCTTACAACTGACACTGACCTTTAGCAGCAGTACCTGTTTGCTTGAATATATTATTTAATTCATATGGATCAAAAAATAAAGGCATAGAACAATATATGGCCCAGAATCACAAAAGAGATTTGACTACAGGTGGTTGTTTTATGACCTGGTTTTTGCAGAGATATATAGTATATTCTGAACAAAAGCAAAACAAATTATAGTTGAGATTAAGGTTGTGTCTTAATACATCTCAGTAAGGCTTATTATAGCATTAACTTCTTTTTACTTGGTGACATGAGTAAGGAATCTTCAGTGGCACATATTTTATTGGCAATTTTTTAAAAAAATGAAAGCTAGAATTTACAGCATATGCTGTAATTTAATGAATTTCAGATAAATTACTCTCATATAAACATCAATAATGGAAAGAGAATGTGAAAGATGAGAATTAGAAAATCTATAATGGGCAGTAGAAAAGGTTGCCATAATATTGGACACAGGGTGAAAACAATTGATCAGATAATTTAAATGACAACAAGGAGATCAAGTGGATAGGAATTTAATTACTCCTTTAAGAGGAGGATAAAAGGTGAGAAAATGGAATTATTTCCGTCTCTTGCACTGGAATGAACCTTTTTGGCCACTGGGTGTCACCCTTGACTCAAATGAAGTTTAAACACCTATATACAGCATAGAATCGGCAGCTTCAATCGCACTTAAATTCTACTCTATTTGATTGCATGGCATACAGCAAATTGTTCTGCATTTAAAGCAGCTATAAAATGGAATACTTTGACACAGACAAATTTGCTTTTGTCTCACTGCTTTATTTGGAGACCTGAGACAACCTGGTGACGTAAGGGGCAAAAAAGAAGGAAATGTGCACACTAGTCTGAAAGAATTTGTGGGCTGATCTTACATTCTGTAGTGAATGCTAAATAAATACACAACCTAACTTTATAGATCACACATTGTGAAGAACAAGTGATTTAAAATGCATTTCTCTGAATTCATTCCCTGCTTTCCTATTCTCCCTTCTTTTCCCTCTATTGTCTTCCCTGCTATTGATTTTCCATTTGCAAGTCTCTTGTGGCAAGGACAGGTCATAATATTCATTTGTGTAACTGTGTGAAGCACTAACACTGAAATTCTGTAAACACCTTTCTAGGTATAAGCCCGACTTAATGCAATGGAACTTTGGAGCAAGTAAAAAACATGTAGGCTTGCATTGTACGTACACCAACAAAATTATGAAATTGCAACAATTGTTCCAAAGTGATCACTAGTAGATATTGGTCAGGTTCCAGAGTGGTACAAGTGGCTGTTTGGCTCATGTTTGGGCACTTTAAGAAGCAATCTCACACACTGTTAAAAGTGCCTTCAAATCCTAGAGGACCTTCTGAAGTGGCTAGTGGGTTACTTATAAGCCGTACAGCAATGCAACACAGAACTCAGCCATCAAGAAGTCTGGCTATGATGCATGACGCAATTGCTGGAAGTCTGGGAATGGTATCACACACTGTCACAACACTATGCACCAGAAGAAGGCATCTGTGCACTGGCTTAATACTATTTATTAAGCGAGCATTTATACTATCAATATAACAGAGGAAGAATAATACATTAAGGCTGTTTCCTTGCCCACTGTGGGATATAATTGTGCACATGAGACCAGACACAAAATAATGTGGATCCATGGAATGCATTCCTGCAGGCTAAAAGGAATGAGGTAGAAGAGACAAAGGAAAATAAAGAAAAGCTATTTGGAGTTTAAAAGAGCATCAAATGTTGACATTTATTTCAGGCAACTCAAAATCTCTGAATCATCTCGTAAACTGCTGTTACATCCTATAATGAGTTCTCAGTTTCAACTGGCCAGGACAATTCAATGAATTAATCAGAATTATTTGTCTAGACTGTTGTGAATAACATTATTAACTGTCTAGACGGCTTGGCTTTGCATCTAATGCAATACTGCATGTAACTTAGTACCTATCTCTTCAGAAGCTTGATACAGTTGTCCTTACTCAAGCTAATATCAAAAGAACAGTACAGTGGTGACTCACGTAAAGAACGCCTCACATAAAGTATGTTTCATGTAACAAAAATTTCTCTAGGACTCTGCTTCATGCAACAAACTGTGCTTCACATAAAGAACACATTTGTTGGCAGTTGGGGCAGACGCGCTGGCCGGCAGCCTGTTTAAAAAGCGTCAGGGCTGCCTAGTGCACCTGCCCATAGTGAAAGCAACACTTCCATGCTGTTCCTCCTGTGGCCGGGTGTCCGCAGGGAAAAGGGAGAGAAGAGGAGCGATGAAGAGGGAAGTAGCTCAGGGCTAGCCAGAAGGGAGTAGGGGAGAGAGAGGCTCAAGATGGAGAGAAGGAGAAAGTGGGGAGACACTTTGAAGATGTCTTGGACTGCAGCCTCCTAACCATGTCTATCCAGAAGTAAGCCCCATTGTGTTAAATGGGTCTTACTCCCAGGAAAGTGTCTTTAGGACTGCAGCCTATGTAGACTTCATAAGACCATGCACATTGAATGCATGTTTTGAACTCAATCCCAGTGTTCTGTCATCATTTTTATATCCAGTTAATATTTTTATATGAATATTTTTGGGGTTGTGGAACCAATTGTCTGAGTTTCCATTATTTCCTACGGGAAAATCCGCTTCATGTAAAGAACGTTTCATGTAACAAACATGCCTCCAGAATGAATTAAATTTGTTACATGCATCACTGTACCTACAATTTCTTCAAACATTACCACTGGTAAGAATGTCTACATGTATTAAGCTATTATGAACTCAGAGACACACACGAGTAGTGTTTTTAATGGATGTTAGAACTATAGTAAAATGCTTTTGAAAATGTATTCCTTGTTTTTATGCCACAAACATCCCATCAAATAGCACTCCATTTTCTTAGATTATAAAGGCTTTCATACACATCTTAGTTTAATGCTTCCTAGCTTCATATGGGATATAATTTTAATGAAAACATGTCACTATTAAAGAGCTATTAGGAGAGAGCAGAAATTCTCTTTAATTTTTGCTCATAACCAAAGACATTTAAAGATGCTGCTTAAAGTTTAATTAGAAAAAGAAAAAAAACCTTATTCTATTTATACTGAATTAACTATTCAGCATGAGCTTAGTTACAAACATTTGTTTTAACATTATGAGCATTTGTTCATTCATTAAATGCCTTCATAGCAGAAAGTTTCCCAAAAAGATGGTTAGTTGAATTACTCTATGTAGAAATGAAATAACTTGGACTTTCTGCATAACACTGTGTAACAAAATTTGAAAAATTTTGCACAGCAAAAATAGGTTAACCACAATATATGCTAAACCATTATGTGTAAGGACAGGTATAAAATTTATGTAAGCAGGTTGTCATGCTAGTCATGACTGACTTTAACTTCTCACCAAAGTGGTTCGTATTTCATTCACTTGGCTTTACAACTTTCCTTTACATGCTTTTGAACTCCTAATTTGGCATGAAAGGCAAGGATAAAAACAATTTGTTTTAATGATACAAACATTATAATCTTTTATAATATAAGATTATAATCACTGTTTGTGAATAATCTTAGGTTTTGTACCATTAAAACTTGTTAAAGTTGTTTAACAATCTAATAGTCTGAATCAGCATCTTAGGCAGCCTAATCCTAAAGTGGGACTGTTCTGGTGCAGCTTCCTGCTGTTGGAAAAAAGACAACACCGACCTGTATGTGTCAGAAGCGGGAAGTGAACCACCCCCTGTCCTGAATGACCTCTCTAAGTGACCATTGCAGGAAGTGTGGCTTGGACCTATTTCCTTTTCCTCCCTCTATTCCTCTCTCGAGATGTGAGCATAAGGCTCTCCTTTGGGCCCCAAACCCACATGCAAGCAGGGGAAGCTTTAAAACGTCTGGTCCAATTAAGTCTCAGAAACTCTGATGAAAATCAGATGCTGTAAATATGAGCCTTCATGATCTGTAAATAAAACCTGTTCTAAAGTTTGATTTTAGTCTTGATTTTTGCATGCGCCTAAGCAAACAAAAAGGGGGGAGAGAAAGGCTTCTGAATCATAGAAGGGGATGCTCTGTGGTCATCGTTCTGATGAGATGATACAGCTTTCAATACCTGCACCAACTCTCAAGTGTCACATATATGCAGGGAAACTGAGAGCCAGAAGGACCAGCATAATGCACACTGGCCTGATAGATCCCCATGCCACCACCCTCTACCACCACTACATTATGCCATCTGGTGCAACACTTAAGTGTATCAGCACTGGTGCCAATCCCTGTGTTGCTCAGCAGATTTAAGTGTTGTACTAAGTGGTGCAGGGCAGGGAAGTAGAGAGTGGTGAAAGGGTAGTGTGGAGGCAGAGTCAGAAATTCCTGGCTAAGGGGAGTGTGAATAAGGGCAGATAAATCCCAGGAGGGGTGGGATCAATGGAAGCAGTGCATGCCAGATCCTATCCCCTGCTTCTAGACCAGGGCTGTCCAACCTTTCAACCTGAGGGCTCGAGGACCTTTAACAATTGAATAGAGAAGGGAATTTCAGCAGGTGAACCTTCTCATCTCACAGATCACAAGCTACACCTGCAGAAATTTGCTCTTCTACAGAATTGTTAAAGTTGAATGATTGGACAGCACTGTTCTAGACCTTAGATCTTGACTCTGGGCAGCCCTATAGGGCAGGCAAGGGCTTGCCACACAATATAGCTCCCTGTCCTGTGTTGGATACAGTGCAGACTATGTGGCTTGCTATACCAAGGTTTAGGAATGCACTGTGAATAGTATAAGAACCATTAAAAATTCAATAGAAAACTATTTGGTGTGTTACACAGAGAATCAATGTTTTTGTGCAAGAAATGCACATGTACAACTAGTTTGTTACAGTCTTCATATCTTCTATTAAGGTTCTCCCCGAGTAGAGAGTGATATTCTTCTAGCACTGAAAAGCCAGGTTTTGCATAGTTGGAAATAAGATGCTTTCCCCAGATAGTCCACTCAAGGCTCTAATCATTTATGTGCAGAACACAATTGTGGAAATGTCACAGATAAACATTGAATATTTCATGCAAAAAAAACTGTTAAGTGCAACAATTAAAATCCCTGCTCTTTCACTTGTTATAAACTTTTTATTTTGATCTCTTACTTTTTCACCAGTAAAAACGCTAGAGTGTACTTCGGTACTGAACACTGGCTATAGCATGATATTGTTTTAGAGCAGCAAACAGAAATATGGCTATTCCATGTTCTTCAGTATTTTTCAAACCCTTCATTTCAGATTTTCATTTTTTAATTCTTTGAAGGCTGTGTACTTTCCAAGGCCAGCATATGTTTAGTTCCATGTTTTAAAGGGAGAAGTGGCTGAATGCTCAGTGGTTATAACACTAGGGTTAGTCTGGAATTCTGCTCAGCAGGCCAGCAGTTCAAGACCCGAGTACAGCAAGACTGGGAGAGCTCCCATCCTTAGCCCAGCTCCTGCTAACCTAGTAGTTTGAAAGCATGCAAATGCAAGTAGATAAATAAGTACCACTTCAGGGGAAAAGTAAGAGCATTCCATGCTCCATGCTTGCCACATGACCATGGAGACATCTTTGGACAACACTGGCTCTTCAGCCACAGAAATGGATATGAGCATCGCACTCTATGGCCAGTCACAGGCCAGAAAGGAGAATAGGATATGAACAAAGCTGTCACTGCAGATAACTGCCCTTAACACACCCCAATCCCCCTCCCAATCCGTACCCCATTCTACCCCATCTAGTTCCACCCACTCCATCTTATTGTGTAATGCCTTAACATAAATATTTCCTTGATTAGTTTTGGTTTTCAGATGTTGCTTTGTTGGAGTTTTTATAGAATCTTATAGAAAGCTCAGTAGAGTTTCACACAACATTTTCAGAACAAATTCACAAATTTTTGCATATCAACACAGAAAATGGGGGAAAGGGTTTTTCAACAAACATTCAATTTGGGTTTCATTATATAAAAATGTAAAACATACTTACGCTGGCTTTATATTCTGGGTATGTTTCTCATGAATGAAGGCACCAGCTAGACCTCCTGCCCCAGAATTTAGATACTGTAAGATAGATGCCAGAATTTATACATCTTGATCTGATCCTATACAGGTTATGTCTCACCATAAGCATGGATTTCATTTCTAGAACCTCTGCCGTCACCAAAAATTGTGTTAAAAGCTGTTTTTTTTCAAAACACCCTTTAGGCCAGGGGTGTCCAACACGAGGCCTGGGGGCCGCACATGGCCCAGGACGAGGGTAGATGCGGCCCTCCTGCAAAGCTTGCCACCACCATTGGAAAAACTGGTTTTGTGGCAGCATCCATTTTCAAATTTCGCGTGCTTCTCTGCGCACTGCCCTGGGCGGCCGCCACAAAGCTGGTCTGAGCTGCCTGGCTCCTGGAACTCAGAGCACTTCAGACCCCTGCAGACCTTGCAGTGCTTGCCTACCTGCATCCCCTAAAAGTAGCCTCAGCCTCTATCCCAGCTGCTGACTGCTGCCCTTGAAACCTACTCAGAGGTAAGCCCCGTTAAAGTCAATGAGGCTTACTCCCAAGTTGTAATCTGAGAGCCCAATGATGCATAGGATGGGCTGTGATCCTCTCCAAGCTTAACCTTGGAGATATGCTGCAAGCCTAACCATGTCTACTTAGAAGTAAGGCCCATTGTACCCAGTGGGTCTTACTCCCAGGAAAGTGTGTTCAGGATTACAGCATATCTCTAAGGTTAAGTTTGGAGAGGATCACAGCCCATCCTATGCATCATGCGTCCTCTGAAGTCAGCCCCACTAAAGTCAATGAGGCTTACTCCCAAGTTGCAGTCTGAGAGCCCAATCCTATGCATGGCTACTCAGCAGAAAATCCCATGATAATAAATGAGACTTACTCCAAGGTTTAGCTTGGAAAGGATCGCTGTCCATCCTATGCATCATGCCCACTCAGAGGTAAGCCCCATTAAAATCAATGAAACTTACTCCAAGGTTAAAAATGTTGGACAAAATATATGACATCCTACATTTTGTCCTACATTTTTTTAAAAAAATTGTTAGTGTTTATGTGCGGCCGAAACCAACTTGTCTTCTTCCAGTGCGGCCCAGGGAAGTTAAAAGGTTGGACACCCCTGCTTTAGGCAGTCATTTAAAATACCTGCTTACCATAGTAAAGTGGCAGGCAATCTCTTCCCCCCACCCCCACGTAGGAAAATTTATTTCAGCTCAAAGACAGACCCCTCCTATCTGCCTTGAGCAGTGAAGGAAAACACTTCCTAATTTGAATTACTTTGCATTCTTAGTTATGAGTTGTAGGGGGAAGGGAGAGATTAGCCTCCTTAGCTGTTAATTAGCCTATACCTGTCTATAAGATTACAGCTATCTTTCTTCTTTACACATAGACAGACTTTGATCCAAATATGGTGCATGGACCAGAAAGATGTTCCTTACAAACAATTTTATCCCATATTACATTACTTTTCATCATATTTGGGCCAAGAATACATAAACTGGTTTAAGTGGCTACTGCATACCCTTATAAATTTGCCTTATAAATTTGCAGACAGTTCAGCCTCTTTTCAAATAGCTTTTAAAATACCCCTTTCATTGACATGCAATACCTGAGTGAACCAAAGTACATTAGCAATATATACTTTCAAATGTATGCTTCTTACATAGGGTTGCCATAATTATCTTCCACAAAATCAGAACAAGACCCTCTGTCACACTGGCTGGTATGGGAACACAGTCCCCCAAAATTGGGACTGTCCCTGTTTTGGGGGACAAATGGCAACCCTATTCTTACAGCGCAATCCTAACTTGTGCTGGAGTAGGCAGGCTGTCATGCCTGTGTTGCATCCAGTGTGAGGCTCCTGTGCTACTACAGTGCAAGGACAAACCTTTCCACTGTTATGTGCTGCGTGGGACACATGGTTGGGATCAGGCATAACTGTCAGATCCCAGCCCTGCCTCTCACTTCCTGCCCACACACCCCAGGGGACACCCTCTGCCTGCCTTTCTCCCACTCCTAGGAAAGCTGCGCCAGCCTGTTTTCCACCCTATCCTGCCTCCCAGACATCCCTCACAGCCAAGTTTGGCGAATAAATGCTTTTCATTGATGATGCTAAGGAGGCTGGATGTGGCTTTTGTGTACCAGTGCAGCTGACTTCTAAGGAGGCACAAACATGCTTTAGTGCATGTTTGAAATTTTCCTAGGCTGGCACAAGGAACTTGCACTAGCCTGGGGCACAGTTAGGATTGCATCCTTAACTAGTATATATCTTAAAATATACAGTAATTTTTTTCACCTAACCTATGAGTTTATATAAAGTACAGTGATATAATAAATGGATCTCTTCCACTTTGGATCAATTTTAGGAAAAAAAAATGATTCTGTTGACTCTCTTTGGGCAGAATCCATTGCAATGTGATTATTTTAAATAATTCAGAAAGCCACATTCTTACCTTATAGGAACACCAGCAGGCAAAGTCTACTCCCCACTTATGTAAATCCAGTTCTACGTTGCCAACAGCATGAGCAAGGTCAAATCCAACAATGCAACCCTTTAGAAGAAAGATATGGTTTTACATTTTTAAAATACAGAAATCATGCAACTAAACTATCACTGTCCCAAATTCTTTGCCCAAACACTCTTATTCCTTTTTATCATTTATGCTGTTTTTAGTGCTTTATTTTTTATTATTCTGCTTTTTAAAAAGTTTTTTGTTTTTTTTTTTGTTTTTTGTTTTTTGGCCATGACTTTTGATAGGAAGGAGATATCTCAAAACTGATTTTTGCATTGGATTCTGCTCTTCAATACGAATCCAATGACATATGTCACGGTGGCATAAAGTGCTCCAGGATTGGCCCTATCACTCTATAAGACGCACAGACATTCCCCTGTACCCTTTGGGGAGAAAAAAGTGCTTCTTATAAGCCAGGAAATATGGTATTTAATTTTTATTCAAGGATCCCTAAAATTCTTGGCAAGTATCCCTGGATGAACACATTCCAGGTTGGAATCCATCACGTTAGGTCCTCTTAAAAGTTTGAGAACCACCAATCTAAAAGCACCTTCCATATTTGTCTGAAACTGAAAAGATGGAAGTGACATATAGGTGTCCACTGTTATCCACTAGGGTTCTAATCGAGAACTTGCCGTAGATGAAAAAAACTTGAGTGTAAAGAAAATAATAGAAAATAGGTTAAAGACCCACTTCCAGGTTTTTTGCTCCTCCTTTGTGTCTAATTGAATAATGTAGTGCATCTATATACAAAGGTATTTGGTTTATTATGTGGAGAAATACATCACTTGGGTTTCACATCAGATTAGGGCTAAATCCAGAGCAATTATGGGTCCACACAGTTATGTCACCCTCTAGTGTAGCGGTCCTCAATCTATGGCCCGCAGGCCGGATACGGCCCCCAGGGTCCTCAATCCGGCCCACTGGTGGTTTTATAACCCCCCTTCCCCTGCTGCAGGCTTGCCAGACCTTCCTGCAGCACCAGAGGCTCCCTGGTAGGGGCACGTGTCTCCCGCCACTCGTCCGCTGCACCAGGGGCTTCCTTGCAGGCGCGCGTGCCCCTCCTGCTTGATCATGGTACCAGGGGTTCCCTGGCAGGTGCATGTGTCTCCCACCACTCGTCTGTGGCATCAGGGGCTTCCTGGCCGGCTCACGTATCTCCCGCCACTTGTCCGCAGCACCAGGGGCTTGAGGGCAGGTGCGTGCGTCCCTCCCTCTCGATCGTGATGCCAGGAGCTTCCTGGCAGGAGCGCGTGCCCCTCCCATCCTTTCACAGCACCAGGCAATCTCACAGCACCAGGCTGCAAACCTGCACTTTCCTGGGAGTAAGCCCATTGACTATCATGGTATTTACTTCTGTGTAGGAATGCTTCGGATGGGGCTCTGAGGCTGCAATCCTGCATACTTTCCTGGGAGTCAGCCCATTGACTATCATGAGATTTACTTCTGTGTAGGAATGCTTAGGATGGGACTCTGAGGCTGCAATCCTAGCCACACTTTCCTGGTAGTAAGCCCATTGACTATCATGATATTTACTTCTGTGTAGGATTCTGTGTAGGAATGGGGCTCTGAGGCTGCAATCCTAGCCACACTTTCCTGGGAGTAACTATCCCAGTTACTCCCAGGGAATTTTGGGGTTGCCGTTCAGGAATTTCCAGTTTGGTGTCTGGTCACCTTGCCCCACCAGGGGCTGGGGGGGAAAGCAAGAAGCTGCAGATGACTTCCTGCCACTTCCATAGCCCCCAAGTCCCCAAATGTCCTACATTTTGTCCTACATTTTTGGGGTGTTGTACAATGTTTTTTAATTGCAGGAACCCTACTACAAATAAAATATGTGCAGTGTGCATAGGAATTCATTCATTTTTTCAAACTAGAGTCCGGCCCCCGACAGTGTCTGAGGGACAGTGAACCAGCCCACTGTTTAAAAAGTTTGAGGATCCCTGCTCTAGTGTTATCTTATGGAAAGTCATCTTAACTGCTCCGGAACAAGGGGCTTAATTTCACTTTAGGATGTAGGCCTAAATCACACATACATTAGATTGCATGGGTTTTACTTCAGAACGTGCACTTATTCTGTGGAAAATGCTCATTTTTGAGCGGGTTCTTGCACATCTGGCCGTGGCTGAGTTTGCATTATCTGACTTTCTTTCAAATGATAAAATCATTTATTTTTCAAATGATAAAAGTTATATTATATGTAGTGTCTGTTAATCTCAGTCAATTGCAGAGGCATGTAATCTTTGGAGAAGGTTGTGGTGTGCGAAACACTCTTTACTGCAGGGGACCAGTCTTGAAGTAGCAAAATTACCGCTCTTGAAATTCAACATGAAGTCAGATGTTCCTGTTCAGGCAATTTTTTAAGGAGAGTAGAATTATTACAGAAAAGAGTTATTGTTAGTACCTTTCTCAGGAGGTGCAGTACACACACACACCCAATGGAAGTGCTTGAGGATTAGAATTTTAAAAAGTGTTCTTAAGAGTAATAAAATGTTCTTTTTGAGTATTACAATGAGGGAGGCAAACACACATTTATACTTCAAATAAGTTTTTCGTTAAAAAATTAACTCTTGGAAAAATCACATAATTGGCCTACTGTGGCAGAAGAGTTATGTGATTCATCACGATTGATGTCAAAGACACTATTTAACTGCACAACATGCATAATCATATTCCATAAAGCACTATTGCAAGAGCTACATAAGTCAAGAAGGAAAACTGAATTAAGCCTAGCAACAGACTCAGCTTGGTCGTTGAAAGAACCAAAGAAACTACTATTTCTCAGACAATTTGGATTATCTGTGGAAATCCCTAATAAAATGAAGGCAATTGAGAGTCAATTCTCAAAATGTTATCACAAATTTCTAAGTATTAGACTGCAATCCTAATCGCACTTTCCTGGGAGTAAGACCCATTGAGCACAATGGGGTTAACTTCTGAGTAGACATGGTTAGGATTGCAGCCTTTGTTCCCTGGCATATGTCATGCTTGTAAAACTGAAAGAAGTTAAAAACCACAAACTATGTTTTATACATAGCAATTACCACTTGATGGCAGCATTTTTAAAGTAAAGAATAATACAAAATCAGTATTATAAAGCTGCAGTATTCATGAAACTGAAGAAAATGATAGTACATTTTGTGCATTGACTATAAATTGAGATATATTTTACATATTTTTAAAAGGCTCTTCAAAAGTAAGGTGGGAAGATGAACAGTGAAGGCATCAATTCCCAAATCTTTTATCTAACAATAATACAAAGGTTTTGATCATTGGCTTCTGTCTTTTGCTCCATCCAAATTATTAAGACAATACTTTAGTAAATTAAAACTATCTAGGTCTCAGAAAGTACAAGGTAATTGCATTTATAAGCGTGACATGCGAATTCTAATGAAACCACTAATGAGACTGTCAGCCGAAAAGTCCTTGCAAAGTGAACTTGAACTTACTTCACATGACAAATATAACTGGAAATGTTGATTAATTACTCTATTGGAGATGGGCAAAAGCACTGATGCCATGCATTGAAAAAAACTACTAGCCAGTTTCTAAGAAATCATAGGGGTGCTGTTACTCTTGCAAAGAATGCTGGGCTAAGTGGATCAGTGTTTGTCACAATAAGCACTTCCTATGTTCTTAAGGAACAGAGGAATTATTTAATAGAGTTTATTTATGATCTAACTATCAGACTTTGTTCATATATTTTTGCTTTGTAAATATAAGACATGTCAATGAAAAGAAATAGAAACAGATGCCAATTATCTGACATTCCACTTTATCCAACATGGTAGCCATGCTATCTAATTCTACTTTTTGTTGTCAGGAAACTGTTTGTATTTAAATGCCCTGTTAAATAACATCAGCTGCCAGCCCCTGCCAGTCCCTTGATCACAGTTCTCTTGCCCCTCCATCTTTATTTCCTTCTCCCCTCCCAACATAGAGTAAACCTTGGACTGAGAGCATTTTGGTTAGAGAGCATTTCGGTTTCAGTGCATTTTGCAAGACAAGCAAACATTTCTAATAAATTTTATCTTGCAATACAAGTAATGACTTGCAATATAAGCAAAAATAGTCCTGGCCAGAATACTTGTCAGTCCTTGCCAGTTTTGGCCCTCCAACAGCACCTGCTCAGCCTCAGTCAAATGGGGCTTACTCCTAAGTAAGGGGGCAATTGAAAGGAGTATGAGAGACCTAGGCATGCATGTCTACTCAAAGTAAGCCCTATGTAATCAGTGGGGCTCACTCCTTTGTAAGGGGGCAGAGTGCAGCCTGAGAGACATGAGAGACTAAGGGCGCAATCCAGAGTAACTACGGGGAGTCCTTGCTCCGGTGTAAGAACAATTTACTCTGGATTGCAATATGAATTTCCCATAGGTTTTCACTAGGTGGTGCAGTAACTACAGGTGCACGTAATTTCTCTTATGTGCTCCTGTAGTTACTCTGGATTGTAGGGTAAGTGCAAGTTAATTAGTTTTATTTTCTTTATATTTTGTATTTTCTTTATTATTTGGTATTATATGACAGTATTGTAAATCATTTTTATATGAATATTTTTGGATTGTGGAACAAATTGTCTAAGTTTCCATTATTTCTTATGGGAAAATTCAAAAATACAAGCATTTTGGATGACAAGCATGCTTCCGCTTGTAATCCAAGACTCTTATAGATCAAAGCAAATTATGCATGTACGCCAAGGTAACACTGTATTAAAATGCTTCTGATAGAAGCCCATAAAAATCCTGACAGAAAGAAGAGAGAGCAGGAGAGAGGAGAAAGGAAAGGAGTCCTCTATCTGAAACTCTAGGGCCATTGCAATTTATGGGAAATCCTTGGGCTTCCCAGACAACCCAGAACACTTGGGTTCACTGGGCTACTGAGGATCTGCATTATCCAACCTGGTAATTAGAGAACCTACTGGTACAATTCAGGTTGGATCAATAGTGCAGCTATTGGGGCAATGACATGCTGTGTAAGCTGCCTCTCACTATCAGAGCCATTCCTGATGACAACAGCAAAGCAGTGGAGATGCCCCACTTTGCTTTCACTGTTGGGAATGCCTCCAAAGGTCAAGGGTGTGCAGCTTGCACAGCATACTGTGGTGTCCTTTAGAATTTAGTGCTCTGCCTTCTGCCCCATATCCATTTTACTGGGTTAACATAGCTATGTTATGCCAACCCCACCTCCTGTTCCTTGCCCACCCACACCCAACAACACTCTCTGCCTGTTCTCCAGCTGCCCTGAAATGTCCTGCCCTTTCCCTCCCTTCCCTTACCTCCCCAGCCCCTGTACTGGCCAAGATCAGCTAGCAAAATTCACTGTAGATAGGGCCTGGGGAGGTGCAGGGAGGCTGGTGCAACTCCCTGTGCTAGTGTGACAGATTTGCTTAAGTATGTTTGTGATGTTTGTAGCACTGGTGCAAGTAACTTGCATCAGCCTAAGTAGGCAACTTAGGCTGCCCGTCTCATAAGATTTCTATAGTTCATAAAGTTCCCCCAAAACTTTCTGCTGTGAGCAAAAATGTCTCAACATTTCAGTTACAGCAGGTACAAAGACTGACAGAATCTGTCCTTAACCTTGGAATGAAATAGAAGTAATTGGAGAGTGTCTTGTGAGCTACTAACAATTGGCAAAATAATAGTTCATGGGTGATAATGTCATTTGAAGAGTAAGAAAAAGATGACAGCATCAATCATATGAAGCTAATATGCCCAGAAAAGAAAAATGTAAGATATTGAATATAGCTCCTATTGTGATTGAAGAGTAGATCAGAATCCCTTTTGAAATGTTTTTAACAGACAGGAAAAACAGCACCATTCCTGCTCTACAGCTTGTAAAGTGAAAGTCAACTTGGAGCATAAATCCCCTAAATGTTGGGTTCTTTTTTGTGGTCATAAATCCGGTGTGACTTAGCTTAGCTGGCCACATAGAGGTTCTTTTGCAGGTTAGGTTGATTCCCTGTTTGGCCCTTTACTGTTTAGCTGTTTAGCTCCCAGGAATTAGGAGGAGAGAATATCAAGGGAGGAATTAGCAAAAATAAATTTTAGTGACTTAAGTTTTGGGCAGCCCAATTCAATGTTGGGCTCTGTGTAAACTCTCTTCTGGTGATGTGAAAGCTCTGCTGCTATCATGCACTTTGGCACCATTGGTTCAGAAGCCAAGAGTGTCTCAGCAATTCTCAGTTGACCTACTGAAGGAGGTAAGATGTGCTGGGGTGTTTCAAAGCAAGTCAGAGGACTGAATCAGAGCAAACTGGGCCATGCAAGGGATGGAAGGACAGAGGGGAAGGAAATTGGTGGCAACATGCTTCAAGATACTATCCCCCTTCTCCCAGCCCAACAACTTTCTGAAGCTTCTTGGATTTGTATGCGCTGAAGAAATGGCTTTGGAGTGGGGAATCCAACTGGAGGCCAGGTAACTGGTAGAGTAATAAGCAGAAAAAATTACTTACCTCTCCTAGAATATCTGGTGCCTGCCCCAATAATTCCTATTATTTTAAGACTGTGTTTCCAAAACTGTGAACCATGACCCACCAGGGAGCCATGGAACCCAGCCCCCAAACCACTATACTGACCAGGAATAGCCAACACAACTAATCCCTGTTCCCCCATGGGTGTTAAGGATTGCACTTATAGTCAAGTATTTCAAAATAAAAATAGTCTATACTGATCTCACGACACATCCAGCTGACTAGATCTGGCAACACTTTAACATAATTCTGATTGTAAGATGCAACTCAAAAATGGGAAAAAATAGCTTGAGGTGATTTTTCAAGCTTAATTTAGTTCATTTAATATTTAATGGTGAATCTGTCAGCAAGGAAAATCTGACAATAATTTCAGCAGAAAAAGGAAAGTTGGGAAATTGGAAACAAAACAAGTACTGTAATTTAGACCCCATATCTATTCCCAAGGAATTGTGTCACTGTATTCCTTACTCCCTTGTCAAGACCTACCTCAGGAGTTTTATTTCTGAGGGATATAAGAACTCCTGCATTAGGTACTTACATTCAAAACTATTAAAAGCGTTTCACTCATAACACTATTACCTCATTTTTATTCAAGAAGTATCAAGAAACAGAAGTTTCAGAGGAAAAAACTCACTGTCCTTTTTAATATTTTGCTCATGTGCCAATGATAAAAGTATGATTTAGATACCTGAGTTCTAAAGGAGACTCTAGTCTATACTTCTTTCCAAAAGTGGTTTTCATTCCTAATATACTGTAATATAATATGACACTCCCATGTACTTTCTTCTGGCAACATCGGAAGCGTTTTAAACATTAAATGATACGTCTGACCTAGTCAAATTCTCATTCTTCTAAGGCTGCAATCCTAATTTCCAGTTAGGCCAGCCTAAACCCCTCCATAAGTCCAGTGTTGGCCTGGGGGGGTGTCACAAAAGTTTCATAAGACACTTCTGCACCACTCCTGGGGGAGGATTAGGCCAGTGTGCAAGACATGTGCTTGCCTCCCTACATCACTACAGGAACGGGAAGACCAATGAGTTCTGCTGGCCTAGCTTAGGATTGCATCCTAAAACAAACATCGGAAATGGTGAATGTGTTGGTCCAAATTATAACACTGTCATCAAATTGAATAAATAAAGCCAGCAGTTTAAGGATCAAGTGTTGGCAGAAGGCTATTATGAGTCTTCAACTGAAGAATATCTTTATAAAAACATAGAACAAACATGTCCATTCCTGTTACATTAATTTTTATTGCATTTCTCTAATGCATATAAATATCTAATAATGTTAGCCACTCTTAAATTTTCCCCAAACCTAGTCAAGATATGTCACAAAAAAACTGGCACAGTTTGCTTGAACTGTTGCATGTTCTACTTTTATTAAACTTCCCATTTTAAATAGCTGAGATGAATACCCATGGAAGACGGGGAAACTGGGAACCCAATCTGATCCAACTTTCCAGCACTGATACATTCATGCCAACAGGGTATGTGTTGTGTCCGGTGCTGTGGAGGCACCCAGGCCTTCTCAAGAAAAGTTCCCTAACCTTAATTCCGTACTATGGCTGCATTGGGGCAGGAAGGTTGGATCAGGTTGAGCCTTTACTTCCCAGTAAGTATGCATAGGATTGCCTGGCATGAGTCCCATTATAAACATATAACCCAATCTTATTCAAGGTCTGTGCCAGAGGAAGGCATTTTGAGCCAGGAGGCTACAGCACAAACATCATAAAATGCAGAGAGCTGACAGATGGATGAGAAGTCTGGACCATTCCTATTTGATCTGGTGGAATGACTGAGGGTTACTGAAGCAGATAAGCCTGGCCAAGGATGCAGAATGGGTGTGGGAAACTGGGGACAATGTTGGATGGGGTGGTGAGTGGACAGAATGGGGAGACTATGGGGCAGAAGTGGGCAGATCAAGCATATGAGGGTGCAGGATCAGCAGTAGCACATGACAAAGCCCAAATCCCTTTCTAAACCTTATCACCTACACAGATCAAAATGGACTTGCCCCTACCATATTGCTGGTACAGGTTCTCACTGGTTTATTTCAGCTTCTGGGGATTACCCCAGGGCAAAGGGAAAAATTTCACCTTATCCAAGGATATCTCCAACAGTCAAAATCCCCATACTACATCCCCCCCATGATGTTTAACTGCCTGCACTAGCACACTGCATCTTTTATTTATTTAGAGTAGCTGTTAATTAATGAGGAAAGCAAAGGAACTAAAAGAATAGTTGCCATATGATCTAAGTACGCCACTGCCTGGAAATGATGTCACAACTGGAAGTTATGTCATCCCACTTTTTTAAAGAATTGCAGTTAAAAAGAATTGCTGAGATGTGTTCATAGAGCCTTGTCTTTTTAGCAAATTCCCCAAGGCTAACAGAAAACGAATTACCCATGAAGTTGATGTACTACGTAATCTGCCTGTCGCCTGTTAAATTGTTCAGCTGAATAAGAATACTGTTCAGCATCAGCAGGAGATCACCTGCCCTCCTGGCAGTCGGCAAAATACCGTAATAGGAGATGTTACTGAATGGGGAACAGGCATTCACTGAACTAATTGCTGATAAAAATGCAGGAACGCTTCCTATTTCAACCCAAACAAAGCATTGACTTGTTTGGTCATTTTTGAATGTGCAGAAGTGAAAATACAGAAAAATGCTTGCTATCGCAAAACAGACTAAGTGCTGATTCATGGGGCCATTTTAAGTGTGATGATGTAAAAAATAAGTGATGGATCTGGTTATGTTGGTTATCATCACAGTGCTTGTACGGATCCTTAAAAAGGAAAGTGAGTTAGAACAGTGCAGTCTCAACCTGTTGAAGTCCAGTTTAGCACATCAAAATAACTGTACATAAATTGGTTCTAATTATATCTGCTTAGTAGATGTGAACAAAATTAGCACTGACTTCTGTTCACAGATACAATTGTTTGCCTTAAAGCACTTATGTGGTTCAATGATCCATAGGGCACAATCCTAACCATGTCTACTGAAAAGTAAGCCCCATTGTATTCAATGGATCTTACTCCTAGGAAAGTGTCTTTAGGATTGCAACCATAAAGGCTACCAATCGTCAACCATCCCAGAAGAGGAAAGATGCACTTTTAGGAAGGCATTTCATTGGATGATCCAAAGGGTACATGGAGAAAATGCCTGTGCCTTGCTCCTTTGTAAACCTCTGATCTAAAGCCCTCAAAATTTAGAAGTCTTCTAAATAGACGCATGCATTTTACCCAGTGATGGGCTTCAAAGAAATTAACAACCGGTTCTCTGCTCATCTGGCAGCCACTTTTTAAATGGTTATTTTTAAACTTTATATGTCCTATCTCTTGTTAAGAACCGGTTCTATAGAGTAGGTGCAAACCTGCTGGAGCCCACCACTGATTTTACCACATGAATTTTTTAAACTATATCATGTATAGGGGTGGCACTGGAGATGATCAAGCTGATCTATAGCCTGAAGTGGAGGCTGATCTGCTAACCCTCCTATTTTTCTGAACTATAATGCCAGCATGTGCCAGCAGCAAATTTTTTTTCCTTCTGTGTGCCCTATGTTTGTTGGCACCCCTTTATAGACCACCATCAGTGTTGCAGTACTCATGTCAACTTTCACTACAACCACCAACACCTACTCTGTGGCTTTTGGTGAACTGCCTGGTCAGAATCCGGTTCCTCCCCAGCCTGCCTTCTTATTTAAACTGTACACCCTTTGGGAGTCTGTTCTAACTGAAAAGCAGAGCATAAATCTAAAAATAAATGAATGAATAAATGTATGAGTTTTCTGTGGGCACAAATCTGACATCTGAATCATTCAGGTACAAATTTTGAGACATCAGTATGAGAACATCTTAATCTGCTGCAGATCTTAAAAGTGTCAGTTCTTGACCAGAAAAAAAATGCATGCATTTTTTGCAGAGCATGCATTGCACCCAGAAAAGGAGAGGCAGTCAGAGTGATCTCCTCAAAGTAAGGCAATGTTTGTTCTCTTACTTTGGTGCTGTTTTTGCAGTGGAAAGGTAGATAGGACTGGGTCTTAATGTGTTCAGTTTTAAATTTCCTCACTGGCCCTGGAGTGTTGCAACTGGATGTAAGGCATGTTTGTGCCACCTAGAGAGGAAGGGAGGCTGGCACAATGAGGGTGGGTGGGGGTAAGATAGGAACAGGTATCCTGGGGTTGGGGGAAAGCTCTGGGGTCGGGAGAGAGCAAGTGGCAGGAGGGACTGTTCACTGGTGGGGAGCCTGGACCCTGTACTTGTGCTGAATCTTAGCCCCATTCAAGGAGCACCAGTCCCTGGCTGCCTATTTCAACACACATTAGGATTGTACTGAATTTTTTTAAAAAAGCTTTGTTTTGTTGGACCTCCTAATAGATGAAAGATTCTCGCACTTGAGATACTTGTCCTTGAACTATAAAGCCTCTCCAGAGCATCAGAGGAGTGATTTTAGCAACAACACCTTGAATAGATCTTTGGACTCTTGGGTATTTCTTGAAAGGGTCAGGACAAAGCATGACTTAGGAATGGCATGATACATTCAACAGCACTTAAGAAGTGCAAATGCAGTCAATTTGAAGATCATTTTGTACAGTTTTGCTAGAGTTTAAGGGAGAAAATAGGGTCATATGGTACTGGAAGAGCTCATATGTCAAATGAGTGAAGCTTCAGAACTTTTACTCTTCCTTGACTAATTGAGTGCTGTGCAGTGCTGAATTTTAGGGAGACTGCTGAGCCATTCTTTGGACTGCATGTCACTGAGATTTCTCTTCCATACTTTCTATTCAAGTATTCACATACAGATAAATGCAGGGAGGGAAGGATAGAAGTCCCATGAATTACCATATATTTTATTTTTATGCTAGGCAAACTGACTGAATTTTAAGTTTCCACAAATGAGAAGAAGAACACTGACCCTCATAATAATAAGGAAGAAGAAGAGGAGATATGGGAACACTGTGTTATAGGAGTCAATAGAAACAACAGCCAAGGAAGTAGATGTTACACTCTCCAGTAGATAGATAACAGTTCAAGCCATTTACAGAACTGAATCCCCAATTTGGCTGTGGTTCTGTTCTTTAGTATACTTCATATATGGATTACTCTGGCTACAAAGATTAATGGCTGAAGAAGGCTGAAGTTCACCCTGTCAACAACTCTGCCATTTCACACTCTCAACAATGCATACTGACTGAAGCTTATCCAATGCAATGAACTCTTCCTAGTTACTCCTAGAACCATGCTGGATCTTTCCTTGGTTCGTTTTCACAAAATTTAAGGATATGATTTCCTAGCCAAAGATAAGATTGTGGTGACGGAAAGATGGCATTATTTAACAGACAGATCTACAAACGGTTGCAGCAATTCTACCTTCTCCTGGCCGGCTTTTGTTATTCTGGGGATGTCAAACAGCTGTCCTGTATAGTACTGAACTCCACTGAATAGTATTACAGCAACAGAGTCTCCTTCCCTCTCAATTACTGCAAGGATATCTTCAGTTCTCAAGGTCTCCTCCCCCTGAAATAAAGTTAAGCACATATTTTATATCAAACCAAGTAGTAGCAAAACTGTCACTTCTTGTTTCATAAGCTATTTTTTTATGATGTGCCGTGCTGTCTGCAGTGAGCGATCAAAAGCAAATCCTTAATAGGGCAATAATCTACCAAAGTAAGAGCCATGGTGTAACCTTTGAATGGTGAATAATCATTAGTAATACTGCTTCAAGGTGGTAGAACCTTTACAAAGAGGCTGTTCATTTTGCTTCTTAACATGCTTTGCTTGCCTGAATCCTTCCAAGTCTGCCTCAATTAGTTTGATTAAAAAAAAATTAATTCCAATGCAAGGAGCATATAGTTAGCAGGACAAACCAAGGTCTAACTTGAGTGTTCACAGAAAACTCTGGTACATTTAAAACTGCTGTTGCATTCCAACCAAAAATCAGACTCCTCATATAAAAGGGCTGATGGTTCAATCCCGATGGTTCAATCCTATGGGAATCTTGTGCTGCTGAAATTAGTTTTACAGCAGTGCAAAGTCCTTGATGGGTGTTTCAAAAGTTAACATAACATTCAGATGAGCCAGGCTGCTATTGCAAGCGGCCAGTGGTTGGAAACAAGCTCCAGTGGTTGATCCACAATTCCAGGTGTCAGTAAGTCAGCATGGGAGGGCAGAGAGAAGTGGATATGGGCAGAACAGGGTGGGAGTTATAGAATAGGGAGGTTCATGGTTGCTAATGAGATGGGAGTGCATAAAGAAGCATAGAGCTCAACTCTCAAATACACTAACATTGGGCACATGGAGGAGGTGTAGGACTGACATATGTCTCTAAAAACAGGGACAATCCCAATTTTGGGGGATTGTGTTCACATACTGGCAAATGGGACAGAGGGTTATGGCAACCATAGAGAGGTGGAACCAGTGGAACCACTGCTGCATCCTATGCATCAGGCTGAAAATTTAAACATGGAGTTTCTCTATTCTGTATTTGCAAAATAGCTCCCTTTGCCCAGGGAGACCTCCAGTGGCTTCCAGAGGGCTGCTGGATGCAGAAGCAGCCCTTTTGGTGCCACTACACTCAGTGATGCTGTAGAAGTTAGGATGGGCTGTTAACACACAAAAAAGGTGAGCATTTAAACAACTCTTTGAAAAAGTTCCTTAACCATTCTGAATAATGGAGTCAAACCGAGCACTTTGCAGAAAAGCAAACCTGGTTACTGCAAACAGAAGAAAAACACTTATTGCATTTTTTGGAGCCATATGAAGATGTTTGTATGAAGCGCTTACATTTAGAAAGGATTGGCATCTCTGACATACATATAACAACATAAAAAATGCCATGCTGGGCCAGGCGCAGCAATATTTTTATATGACATTTTGAATTTGTGACAGCCCAAAACTTAAAAGCTGCCTCCCACATCTCTCTTCTTCCTTTTTAAAAGAACTTCGTATCCCACAGAAATCTATTAATTTTTTTATTGTATTTGTATTTCAAAAACAATAGGATTCATCTAATCCAAAAGTTCAAAAACCCTGAAGTCATTAAATACAGAGATATTTCAACAAAGAAGGAAAAAAAATCATTTGATCCAATAAAACCAGTATTTCTCTCCTCTTTTCCTCTTAGCAAGGGATAAGGTAAAATACAGTACCACCAAGGGATCAATTAAGCAGTGAAAACTCCAAATTAAATTGGACATGCCACTGTAAAGAGCTGGAAGAAGATTTGCTGATTTGAAAGTAACTTGTATTATCTTAACAATCTTTGAACATCTATCAGGGACTTTGCAGTAGCTTCTCTGGAAAATACTTTTTTTAGAGAATCAAAAGGTCACTTCCACTTCTACTGAGAAGTAACAAAAGTTCTTCATGTCAAGGAAGGAAAGCAGTGTAATATTTTATAATGATCTAAGGGTGCATTCCTAAAGACAATTTCCTGGGAGTAAGACCCTTTGAACATAATAGGGCTTACTTTTGAGTAGACATGGTTAGGATTGTGCTATGAGCACAATCCTAACCATATCTGCTCAAAAGTAAGCCCCATTGTGTTCAATGGGACTTACTCCCAGGAAAGTGTCTTTAGGACTGCAGCCTAAATTTTATAATGATAAAAATTGCATCAGGATTACTGTGGTAATAAAGAAAGCAGTATGTTGTCTTGATGGGACTTGTTTGAGAGTGAATCCTACAAGAAAGATCTGTAATTATGCTTACAAATATAAGCTCAAATATAATATATGAAATGGACTAAAGGAACACAGAAGCTGCATAAGAGCTATATTTGTACAATGTCATCACTGCCAGATTGGTGTCACATGGCCCAGTCCTAACAACTGCAATAAGGACATGTCCTTTGTGTGCCATTTCTATGTAATGGACAGGTAGATTTGGGAGAACAAGAATACACATTTATTTGCATGTACTTTGCCAATCATCTAAAAATTAACATTGGGTGGTTTATAATAAGCAACACTGTTGTACGAATGTCCATTCTTGAAAAAAAATGATTGATATAAACTACCCTTTACCAACCTTTCGTGGTTCTATCATAAGCATGCTTGTCTCCACATCAAGTCCGTGAAACTGGAGCTGAGACTCAACAGCATACTGTCAATAAAGATGTTGAGTGGTTCAAGTGAGCAGATGGAAACAACAAAAGAAACATTTCTCTCCAAGTCAAACACGTAGCTACAATCACCAGAAGGTATGTGAACCATGAGAAAAGGATGGCTGCACACAAATGCAAAACATCCTTTTTCTGTATTTGGAAAGGTAAAATAATAATAATAATAATAATAATAATAATAATAATAATAATAATAATAATAATAATAATAATAATAATAATAATAATAATTTATTGTCATTGTATATACATACAACGAAATTCATAAGACATTCAGAGACCAGCCCCAACAACCCCCCCAACAACACCCCCCCCAGACCCTTTTTAAACACACAACAGCTGCACGGCACACCAAGTAATAGCATTCAACTGTTCACTCATGATAGTCCTTAAATTTACTACTGAGTGCAGATATGGCTTTAGGGTAAAAGCTATTCATAAAGCATGTAGTCCGAGATTTACATGTTCTATATCTTCCCCAGAAGGCAACAGTTCAAAAAAATTGTGAGCAGGATGGAAAGAATCGCGGAGAATGTTTTGTAGCTGCTTCTTCAAACAACGGGATTCAAAAACGTCATCCAGGGTTGGTGGCTGGAGCCCAATAGTGACAGGCCCAAGGTAAAGCCGTTGTTACACCTCACATGGTCCAACACTGTCTTCCTTCCCTTGCAATACTTATAGAGATTCAGAGATTGGATGTAGTGAGATGATTCTCATGTCCCATGGACCAGGAAGAGCCAGGTTCAAATCTCCCCTCGGTGATGAAGCTTTCTGGATTACCTTGAGCCAGTCACTATTTCTCAGTCTCACCTTCCTCACAGGGTTGTTGTGAGAATACAAGGAGGGGAAGAACTATGTACACCACTGTTGAAGAAGTTAATAAACTTGAATTGCACAAGATTCTCCAAGTTTCCAAGAGAGTAGCATCTGAAATGATTTTAATAGTGCCTCAGTGATCAAATTTTTCATCAATCTCCAAGTGTTTACTGAATTTGATAAAGCAGCAGTGAGTCACAAATCTGAATATTAGTTTGCTGAAATCTGTGGTACGTTGACTATTTTCTTGTTTTATAGTGCACAAATGATGCTTGAATTAGTAATCTAAAGCACCATGAACAAGCATTTCCCTATCTGTCTGGGGATATAAAACTGTTAATGTTGTAAGCTTTGTATTGATTTGGTTTCATAAAGTAAAACAGCAACAAGAATTAATAAAACATTTACAACCTGTTGTTGATTTAGCCCAACAGCTTGCGCAATGTCTTTAAAAGGACTAATAAATCAATGGGGCTATTCAATTCTTCTTGTGTGAGGTTTTTATTTGAACAAAAAGAAAAAAGGCACAATCAGTAAGATGAGCCAAGCTCAGAAATTATTGTACTGTTATTTGGATAGGATCAGCATACCCAGATCAGACTGCCAGTTTGCTTTTACAAATACAAGTACAAATACAAGTACAAATGGTAAGCAGTCATGTACAGCAACATTTTCAGAAGAATGAATGGATAAAACTAGTACAGTATAATATAGGGCTATATATAATATAGCTTTATATCTATATCTGTGTTGGTATATGTAATATATATGTATATGAACATATGTAAATGTATATGTATGTATATATACAGGGCTGTGGTGGTGCAAATTGTTAAGATACTGTGCTTGTTAACCAGCAGACCAGGGTTTGAGACCTGAGTCCTACAAGATGGAGTTAGCTCCTATTCGTAGCCCAGCTCCTGCCAACCAAGCAGTTCGAAAGCATGGAAATGCAAGTGATAAATAGGTACCACCTTGGTGGGAAGGTAAAACAGAGTTATGTGCGCCTTTGGCCGTCATGTTGATCCTATGACCATGGTCGTGTCTTTGGACAACGCTGCCTCTTAACGCTTAGAAACAAGGATGAGTACCACCACTGCAGGGGACATCTTTACCTTTACATTATGTATATGCATATGTATATGCATATGCACATGCATATGTATATGCATAAACACATGTATATGCATGTGTGTGTGTGTGTGTGTGTGTGTATATATATATATATACACACATACACACGGATATGTATATGTATATGTAAAGGGATGGATACCTTCTCACACAATTGGTCCATCTTGCTCTGTGTTGTCAATACTGAGTGGCAGCAGCATTTTGACAAGGTCTCCCCAACACTAACTGGAGATTTCAGAGCTGGAAGTGTGAACCTTCACATGCAAAACCTATGCAAACACTGAGCTACAGTCTATTCCCAGGCTTCAGTTTTTAGAATTTTTTTTGAAACATATAAATAAATAAATATAAATATGATGCAGTATGAATTTCTTACGTGGTCCGAGGGAAAAGCTTTGGCTTCCAGGAGGATTTTATAGCGATCTGCAGTAGGCTTAAAGAAAGCCAGCTGTAAAAAAATAAAAAAGGGTTTCAAGTATATATGATTAACATGAAATCTAATTAACCCTCTGAAAACACATCATCTACATTGTGATTCAATCATATGTCTATCATATCTGATAAGATGTGGCATGTACTTTTGTAGGAAGTGACAAGAATGACCTAAGGTGGCTATATAGAGAAAACTTTTCATTCTGCATCTTCAAAGAAGGAGCTGGTGCACCTTTTCTTTTAGGAAGCTGGAAGGAAATGGCTGTGCTTTGTCTTTTTAGTAGAACTTTCTGATGACCAGTATTTGCACTGTAATGTTTTGTGAGGTACCTCAGGGCAGTGCTCAAAATGTCATTTTGGAGCAACTTGGGAAGCAAGTAATAGTTGTACATGTGATTTTTTTAAAGAAAGGCTTTCAGCTTTATCCTTTCGTGATTGACATGCAGGGTAAAGAAAGAAACATCTGCAGGTGAAAACAGTTGAAGCACACCACACACCTTATACATAGAATGAGGTACATAGTTCAAGATATCCAAGTGATATTCACCACCAAAAACAAAGAGAAATAGAATATTTTTCTTCATTTTCTGTACTGACTTTTCAGAATATTTCATAAATTTAAAAATCAGGATGCTGACTTTTAAATTAGGAGCAATAAACCAAGATATCATTGCACACAGAGAGAAATAAATGTACTTTTATCATATCGTACAAGGTTCTTATGATCTCATTGGTTCAGGACTGCTATATAATGCATGTAAGTTCTTCATATAAGTTCTTCATATATGAGCTTATGGAATTCAACACTGCAAAATATGGGGATGGTCACTAGTTTAGATGACTTTCAAAACTGATTAGACAGGATGATAAGAGGACAGGTCGATCAATAGATATGAGCCATGATTATTAAATAAAACCTTGAAATGCCCAGCTCAATATGCCAGAGAAGTATCACCAAGGGAATGCCAATCCTTTTATGCCCTGATTTTGAGCACTGAGAAACATCAGTAGTAGTAAAAACCTAATAATCCTCAGGGTGATCTACACAGCTGATTCTTCTTACTTACCAGCAGGAGATGAAGATTAACTGTCAAACCGTTCATTAATGCTACTTCTTCTTTACAAGCCCCTGAAAAGCAATAATGCAGATGTTTTGTTTTTTAAATTTTTTACTTCTGCCTTGTACAAGGTCTGCTACCATGATGAGCTAAACCACATTACTTTGGCTTCCAGTCAATGGATCCCTAATGACTGGAAGGTAAATACATGTTTGATGTGTCACTAAGGACAATTATTTTTACTTTAAGATCTCTTGTATGGCTCAGTGTTGCATCCTAACAAGAAAATACCAGGTACTTATTTTTACTGGTCTGTTGTGGCAAACAGAGCAAATAATGAAGTAGCAACATTTCTTTTCTAGAAATACACCTGTTTACTTGTTATTATCATTAACATCTTGGCTAAATTAAGCATCATTGTACTTTTGTGATTAAATACACTGTTCATTTAAAGACCTGGATTGTATTAGGGGCAATCATCTATTTTTAATGTGATCATTTTGGTGTCAAGTTAAAATGCATCCTTAATAAAAATAAAGAGACTTTGGTTGCAATCCGAACCACACTTTCCTCAGAGAAAGTACTATTGAACACAATGGGACTTACTTCTGAGTAGACATGTTTTGGATTGTGCTGTTAATCTAACAATTATTCAAACCTTCATTACAGCAGTTTATAAGATAAAATGGTACTGAGCCAGGGAATACTGCTAAACTATTGCATTCTGCCACGGATACTGAGTTTTGTGATAATGAAATAAATGAAATTTAATGAGAGTCATAGGCACAACTAATGGATTTTTCCAATATGTTTGCAACACCAGGTAAACTCTTGTTAGTCAATGAGGAGACAGAAAAGGATAATAAATGTGAATTAGGAATGGAAGAGAAATGGAAGAACATTGGAAAAAGATAAAAAATAAATCCTTGGCACGGGATGAAAATAATCTACTGTAACTCACCAAACATTTGAGAGATGTGAGCATTATAAGAAACTTAGAATACTGGTTTCACTTATTAAGTAATCTCTATTAAGAAATGTATTTGATTATAAAGGAAACAGGAAAATAAAGAAAACAGACCACTAAAAGGCTAAAATAAATTGAAAATTAATGCTAAGAGAGGGGTTAGGAAAGTTAAAGAAAGATGTTTTTGCTGATGCGGAAAAAAGGCAATTCAGAACTTTTTGGAGCCCAATCTAACTCATTCCCCCCATACACTGACCCAGCAACATAAAAAAATCTATCCTTGAATCCTTTCAACAGGTAGAAGAGTCACAGAGGTCTTGTCTGGATATCATTCATTGATTCATTTCTTAGAATGATTCAATAGAATAGCTGCTGCTTCCCCAAACACACCCACATCTCCAATCACTGTAACCTGCCCATTGCACCTTTTCTCCTTCTGCTGCTGTTGAGTGTTTAATTCATTTGATGGAAATGTCTGAAGGAGGAATATCTGGAACTGAATATCTGGAACTAAATGTCTGAATATGTGGAATATCTGGAACAAGTTCCAAATGAAACAAGGTAAAAGAAATCTGGTTCCATATGGATAAATTTCCATGTGGTTCATAGCGTGCAATCTTATCCATGTATACTCAAAATAAGGCATATTGTGTTCAATGGGATTTATTTCTAGGAGAGTGAGTATAGGATTGAAGCCTCTGGCTAAAATCCTAAGTACAGTTTCCTGGGAGTAAGCACTATTTAACTCTGTGGGGCTTTCTTCAGAGTAGACATGATATGCCTGTCTACTCAGAAGTTAGTCTCATATTAAATGGTGCTTACTCGCAGGAAAGTGTGTTCAGGATTGCAGCCTTAGGATGAAATCCGGAGTAACTACGGGGAGTCCTTGCTCTGGAGTAAGAACAAGTTACTCTGGATTGCAGTATGAATTTCCTGCAGGTTTTCACCAGGTGGTGCAGTAACTACAGGTGCACATAATGTCCCTTATGTGCTCCTGTAGTTACTCTGGATTGTGCCCTTAGTCTCTTATTTGAATTCAGAATGTCCTTTCCAATTTATTTATGACTTAGAGTGGTAATTCCCAAACATTTTCAGATAGCGATTCAGTTGACCTACTTGCCCATTGTCCATGGCTCCCCATAAGGGCTACAAACCTGAACGTGGTATTGGACCTTGTTTTTCTGTTTTTCTTTTTGTGAGGATTATTCAGTTTCCCAAGCTGATTTCCATGGGTCCCCAGGGAGCCACAGCTCATAGTTTGGAAACACTATCTTAATGGAATTGTTCCATGCAAGTTTTCATTTTACGGTGGTGTAATATTACCCTGAAAGCTAACAGTCAGTAAGGTACACTGCATTTACTTGAATCTAATGCTCACCCTTTTCAGCCGAATTCAGTCTCCAAAATCAGGGTACACAACAGATTCGGTGGTTAATTATGTTTGAGAGAATACAGTGTTCTGATTATAAGTATCGGGTGAGCATTAGCTTCAAGTAAATACTTTTGTAATATAGGTCCAATACGGTATAGTGTGGGTCCAAAACTCTGTCTGCAAGTTAGTTCCCAGTGGATGGGAACTAACATTCCCATTAGCATTAACACTCACCTTAAGCTACTGTACATCACATAGTCTGAAATAGTTGTGGGAGGATCACATATGTAAACCAGAGCTCTTTAATAGCAATAGCAAATATACTTATCAGAAAATAGATATGGGGGAGTAGCCATGTTTTCAGAATGAACAATTGGTTGTTCATTTTTCGTTTAAGTTATAGCAGAAGTGCACTACTACCATACTGATGAATAAGTTATACCTTTCAAAGAACTGAATTTTTAAAAAAGCACTGAAGAAGTTTAATAAGATCATAGTGCGGTACTCTGAAGAAAGCTAGCCTCACTCATGCTCTTCACTTTATTTGGTAAGGACAAGGAATATTGTTACCAGGATAGATTGGTATAACAGAGAGAGAACACTTGGCCTCCACATACTAATAGAAGGAAAAACTTGAAGAAATTATAGTTCATACAATTGAGGGAAAAGGCTTGGAGGAGAAGTTGGAGTGTTTTTCACTAGTGATGTCACACATTTTAATATAGATCCACTTACACAGCCACAGTTCACACTATGCTCAAAATAGCTTTGGACATGCTAACTGGGGAAAAAGTTTTCTCAGGCACAAAATACTGCAGTATTGAGAAGATCTGTTATCTCCACAACAGAAGCACGTCACTGAGGAATGACAGCTGGAACACATCCAAGAAATGGATCACATCAGAACATTTTGGGTACAAACATCACTCTAAATAAATAATAAAATCAAATCATAGAATGTATTCTGTGAGATGTTTTGTTAAAAGAAAATGATTTTGAACAAGGGAAGAACTGATCATTGCACACAAAAGTGATTCGTTGAACAGCATTTTTGGGTGGACTTTGCCCTCATGTTCACTGTCAAATGCTTTGTCATGCTTTTATGGGGAAATGTGCATTTGCAGTGGGAAAAGTAAACTCACACTTTGACTGTGAGTGTTTATACTTGCCTAATTACCAAAAGAATCTAACCACAATGGAGACATTAACTATTTTCTTTTTTATATTTATTTTTTAAACGAACTGATATTGATACTAATTATAATTTAAAACTAAAAAGTAAACTTAAATGTTAAAAACTAAAATTAAATTTTTTACAAAGGAGAAGTGCTATTTATTTACCTATTAATTTGGATTTATGACCATGTGTGGGGCATCTGGCCCCAGATCTATTCTTGGCTGGCCTGCACAACGCAGCACTCCTGATGCAGGCCTTTGCTGCATCTTATATGCTGCCTGTGGGACCAAACTGCCATGGAGAGGGAAGTAAAGCAATTTTCTGCTTAACTTCTCCACTGCTATGATTCCCAGTGGACCTATTTTGCTGGCATAAATCTGTTAGGTCGAGGGGTGTCAAGCTGGAGCTCCTGATCTTATAGTCACCACTAAGAACTGCCTAACCCACCTCCAGCATAGCTACATTGCTGCCCTGTCCACTCCTATAACAACTTACCTGCTTCATTGGTAGGACTGCTGCTAGTGCAAGACTTAGCAGCTTCTGCACCATTAGCAGCATGCCACATACCAATGGGGCAGCCAATGTGATCGCAATATGCATCATACATTATCATATAGTGATATCTACATCATATTGTGAGAACTTGGCTATCAATGTGGAAGAAAATGAACTGTGTATCCTGGGCTTTCCCTGGATATAGTGCTCCTTTTGTTTCTCACTGAACATGTTTTCAGTTCAAACCAATCCGCTCAAGACACAGACTGTATTATTAGAGGGAATGATGTTGTGTGTGCATGTTGTGTAACCACTGGAATCTGTCAAGGACCCTCCTGTCAAATATGCTGCCACCAATCCAGGACACAATTCTAAAAAAGATGACATGTCATGGAAAAACAGGATATATCCCCCCCACACTCCAACCCCCCGACTAGGGTTGCCATAATTCTCTTCCACAAAATCGGACAGGACCCTTTGTCCCATTTGCCACTATGTGAGCACAATCCCCAAAAATCAGGATTCTCCTTTTTTTGTACATATGCCAACCTTACTTCAAGCCCTCCCTTATTCCCCTGTCTCCCAGCCCCCAGACTCTTTCCCACCCTCACTGCCCTCAACCTCCACATGAACTTTCCCATAGACACACACACTCACCATTCACCACATGCACTCACATACTCAAATACACACATACACATGCAAAAATAACAGAGTGGGCTTCTTCTCTCCCCCACTCTCCTTTTTGAGGTCTCCATGCATGGGGAGTGGGTAGAGGTGATTAGGGTCCCCCTAGTCCTCCTCAAATGTCTGAGGTTTCTGAGGCTCTGGTGCTGAGTACCATAAAGTAGCCCTGGCAGAGCAGATAAAAAATGTTAATCACATTCTCTATTTCCCAAAACCGTGAGGCCTTCCTGATCCTGCTAGCACATACACTGTTACTAAGATGTAACTTGTCTGAAGGTTAAGTGCTTCTTTTGTTAGGGAGAAAAATATCTTTGCAGACATACTAAACTTGCCTAGTGGGGAGATGGACAGGGCGACCAGATCCTATAGGCAAAATGTAGGACAATGTCCCCCAAAAGTCTGGATTTAAACTAAAAATCTGAACTTTTTATTAAAAAAATGTAGGAAATCCTATATTTTGTCCTACAGTTTTTAAAAATCACCCCCTGACTCAGGGGTAAGCTCCATTGACTTAATGGGCTTACTTCTGAGTCGACATGTATAGATACTAGGGCTTACCTGTAGATACAGGTCAGGTCAAAGGCCTGATCTGACCGGATGTTCTGCCCACACTAGTGCGCACTCTAGACACCACACTCTAGGAAGCTTGGCTATTGGAAGAAGCTGCACACTTGCGCAGTCTCAGACTTTTGAAAATGGCTGATGTGGCTGGCCAGAAGTCAGCCGTGCCTAGCAGTGGCTGCCTGTAAGTGTCCCCAAATACCCTCCCACCCCCCAGAAGGCCAGATACTTGTCTATTGGGCCAGACAGTCCAGTCCAAATAGCCAAAGACCGGACATGTCTGGCCAATTCTTTCTGGGAAGATTCTTTCTGGGAAGCCTGGGAGCTAGATGGCTACTCAAACTCTGTTCCCTGGCATCTGGCTTTCATTGTAAATGGAAGGTTTAGCTTCATACTAAAAAGTTGAATTCAGTAACGTAATCCCACCTGCAGTTTGAAATGGCAGAGTGTAGGAACGGTTTTATCACGACATCTGCTGTTTGTGTCAACTAGGCCTAAACATCCTGCTGCTTCTTCCACTTCAAATCTCCTCTACAATCTGCCTTCTCTCTTTTCACCCACTGTTTGAAAAACCTCATCCCTTCCATCTGGACTTCTGGCACTTCCTTCTTGCTGGCCTATGTTCCTTCTGTCAGTTATATCAGTCTAAAATTATCTTTATTTCCAAGCATTCTTATCATGTTCCTCCAATATTTTTCTTGTTACTGGCTCTCCATCACTTTCCACACCAACTATTTCAAACTTGTATTGTTTTCAATTACAGCTCTTTAGCTCCTTTACCCTGAGCTTCTCTGTTTCAATCCTGCCTTTTCTTCTTCTGTCCACTCCTAATTTGCTCTTTCTGTTATGTTTTTCTCTTAAATTATGCATTTCAGCCTGTGAGGATATGATTGAAGATTCTTAATGTCAGTCATGATATTAGTAGGTACTGTGCTCAAACTTATTTGTATAGCTACAGGACAGGGGGGCTTGCTATCTACTGCATGCACTACAGTGTGCCATGTAAGTGGCTCCTCACTATTGAAGCCATTCTAGCCAACAAAAGGAATTAGGTGCATTAGGAGCACCTGTATATAACCATTACAGCCCCGAATTACTCCAAGGCAAGTGGTAGGGGCTGCTTACAATGGTACATTGTGGCACCAGCAGTACTTAGCATCCCACCCCACCATTCCTATGCTACTAGAACATATGTCTCAAATACTGATCCTTGCATAACCTATGCCAAAGTATATTCAAGGTATAATGGAATGACTTTTATTTCACTTATCTCTTCAAACCACTGAACCAAAATAAATGGTTAATCTAGAGTTCACCTTTAGATACATGCCAATATCCCATATTAAATATGACACCACATTTGTCATGTAAGTCTTGGTCCTTTTTAAATGATATGTTTAGTAAAAGCTTTTCTTTATTGGATTTCTATGCCCACAAAAAAACCTTATCTATGCCCCTGGAAAATACTTATCCTTCATAGCCTGTGCTACATTTAGGAAATGATGCTTCTGTGATCCAATTAATCTATTACAATATTCAAAGACAAGTATCCAGTTGGCAAAATGAAGTTTTCTTTTTCTATCTCATTACTCAGCACCACATCTCAAAGACAGCAAAAAGCCCTACATGCCCTTCTTGATAAATATTATTTGTAATGGAAAAAAGCAGGACATATGATGTTCTCACCACCACTTCCATTCCAATTTTGTAAAGGGTTGTGATTCAGCAGTGAGGGGTGCAGCTCTGTGGAAGAGTATCTGCTTACATGCAGAAAGTCCTAAGTTAAGTTTCCAGGAAGGGCTAATAAATCATGAATACTAGAAGAGCCCAGAGGTGTCACAAAAGTGTCATAGGGTACAATCCAGAGTAACTACGGGACCTTTTACACTGTCGGGAGTTACAGTGCCACTGATGGGAAACCTACAGGAAATGCATAGAGAAATCCTCTTACGTCTTCCTGTAGTTACTCTGGATTGTAGGGATACAGATCTTTCATGCCTCTGTTTGAGGAGTTTAAAGGCCTGAAGTGCCGGTGGACCAATGAGGCTGAACCAGTCAAGTAAGACAAGTGTGGTGGACTTTGAAAGGGAAGAGCAGGGGGAGAGCAGAAAGGAGATGTTCTGGGGCGGGGGCCCATAGGTGAACCAAAGCTGGTGTGTGTTTGTGGAGAATAATCCCTCACCACAGATTCTGGCAACCCAGAGCAAGGCACACCATCAGTTTTTTCACAGTTGACAAGGCACGCCCTGCTGTTGGTGGGGGGCCCACGTCCCTCACTTATACTTCTAAGAAATGAGCCTTCCTCAAATTCCTGCTGTACACCTGCAGACCACTCACGGCACACAAGTGTAACATGGCACAGTGGTTGAAAATGGCTGTTCTATTAAGATAATGTTCTATTAAGATAATAGAAAAAAATGTTGAGTAAATAAACCATATTTCCCCCATTATGTTGCTTAACTTCAAAATAAGATAAACAACGATGAAAGGTTTGGGGTCTCTTGTGACCTTGACTCTGCATTTCCCAATGTATTTACTTTTGGAACATTCATTTAGCAAGAAAATGTGTGCTCATTTAATAAACAAGGTGTTATAGAGCCATAAATCTTTAAATGGCCAAAAGAAAAGCCATTTACTGCCTTTATTTTATTTCTAAATAAATTCCACAAGGCGCTGCTGACTTTTTTTGTTTTGTAGAAGTGGCTCCAACAGTATCTCCTCCTGCTCCATAAAGTGTTCAACATTACAAACAAAACCATGTAAAAATTTATTTTATTTTCTCACATCAAGCCTACTAAAGAAATAGATTGCCTTTCCTTTCCTCCATGTAACTGTGCCGCATGTTACTGGGGAGAAATTGCTTATTCATTTTCAATACTACATTGAACCGAGAATATTTTAATAGTATTTTATCTTGCATTTGTCCTCTTTGCCTTTTTGCTTTTTACCTAAAGGCAAATGCAATAGTCATTACCCAGTTGAGATTGTTGCTATAATGCGACCACAATCTGGAATTCTTTAAAAAGGTAATTTGTTCCCATTATGGAGAAAAAAACCTGCTAATTAACTTGCTGCAAAATCAACAAAGTAAAATTAACCACAATAAAATCCCGCTAAAGTTTGGGTGTAGAAAGCCAACGTTCACTTCATGGTTACACAGTGTGTAACCACAGAAGTATACAACGTACACTTCAGCGTACACGACATAGTTACACAGTCACTGAGAGCGGAAAATTACGTATGTAGAGGGAACAAAAGGTCACAATAGCACTAACATAACTGCAAATTTAACAGCCTCTTGTGTACAACACAACAATGAAATACTGCCCAAAGCACAGGGAAACAAGTTAACAGTGTAAGGATCTTTATTCATAGTTTAATAGAGAGATGAAAACATGGCACCCCAATCAAGAGGATATACAGTGCCTGCTCTTATGGTGAGGAGCCTTAGCTTGGTGGGGAAGCATGCATTTTTCATGCAAAATATGTCAGCTGAAACCCAGAGAAAAGGATTTTAAGTAGCAGAGCAGGAAAAATTATGTATCTCTGCATGTTTTTTTGGAGAGTCACTTCCAATCAGAGCAGGTAACATTTGGCTAGGTAATCAAACTGTTTCATAGCTTCTACCAGGATGAGTATCTAAAACCTACCTAAAGTGTTTGTCAGGGGAGCGGGGTAAGGAAGAGTCTCAGGCTGCAATCCTAATCCTAACCCCAAGTTAAGCCAACTCAAGATCCATGCTGGCCGGGGTGTGTTGCAGAAATGCTGTAAGACACATCTGTGCCACACTTGGGGGAAGGTTAGGCCAGTACAGACATGCACTTTTTTCCCTACATCACCACGGGAATGGGAAGACCAATGAGTTAGGCTGGCCTAGGTCAGGACTGGTAATATTCTAGGTAATATTCACCCTAAGTATATTACTGAACTGACCCTTTCTATGTGAGATCAGAGCCCTACACGTTCTAATACCCCACTCAGAAACAGTCCTTTTATGAAGCAAGCAGTAGGGTGATTAACAGAGGCAGGAACAATTTTGAGATGTCTTGTTCTCCCAACTGCTCAGCCAAACTCGTTATCTTATGCTTCTACTACTAGTTAGTACTACTAGTTAGCTACATTAGGATTGCACCCGAAATCTCATTGAATACAATAGGAATTACTTCCGAGTAGATACAGAGTAGCTCTGGCATCACAGTGATGGCACTTCTCATTCTGGCCATGACATCACTTCCAGAGGGTCCTGGACAGATTGTCATTCTGATTTGCTGGGAACCACTGATTTACAGAATGAGTACATGAAAAAGGAATGCTAAATAAAAAAATAGCCATGAAAGGAAAAAGTTTCTACTTTTTAAAAAAGTTTCATTTTCTTGAGAAACAATGATGCAATTGGTTGCATATATGGGCCCCCATATCTAAAAATAACTAGATTTTGTTTTGGCCAAAGGAAACCAGAAAAGTGTAAAACAGATTTATTGACTGTCTAGCAGATTTTACATTAAATTTTCTCATGTTACATTCACAGCCTGTAATTGCTTTGTTTGTTGCTATACTGCCATCTCCACTTTTCCTACTTCTTGATTAGGTTTTCTATTTTCAGGGCACTGACTTCATATGAAGTGGTCAGTGGGACCAATATCCTTATTGAAGACTCTGCCAAAGACCAGGGTGCACTCCTAATCAATTTATGACAGCACAATTCACCCTTCTTCCCATTCCCATGGTGGTATAGGGAGGCCGGTGCATGTTTGTGCAATGGCATAAACAATCCAGGAGTGGTGAGCCTTATGGCTTGTGCTGGCCTATCTAGGGGTTAGTATTGCAGCCCAAGCACAAGAAGATGGCAACTACGTCCATAAACATAAGGCGGCTTTGACTCCCAAGGTGAATTGTGGAGCAAGTAGTCCTGGAGAAGTGGAAAATCCAGACTGCCTGCTTTTTAGAATTGCTTATGCAAGTGCTGCAGCCATGTACTGAATATTACTTCTGCCATGATCTCATAAGTGGAAGAGTAACTGATTACACTACCACTACTCAGACCCAAATCCTAACCAACTTTGCTGCACTGGCATAGCTGTACCACTGGGGCATGTGTTGCATCCTGCAGTTGGGTGACATTCATGGAAGCAAAACCTTGAGGTTAGACAGTGGAAAGTTAGGATTGTGTCCTTAATTCCAGTTCTCTTCTTTCCTCATAAATTCTGTAGAATTAATTGAATTACATAATCCCTAATTTTAATGAAATTTTGCACTATTAATTCTCTGTAATCTGAGAACTTTCCTGATAGCAATTAAAACACAAACTGAAAACACAAGGAATTATCACTGATTCACTGACACATGAAAAGCCATTTGTAGGAATGCCAAGTTTCCTTTAGATTCATGCATTAGACCAAGAAGTTTATGGTGATCCGAGAACCCCCACACTGCAATTAGTTTCATGATATATGATTGGTCATAAATTACTGTCGTTATTATACCTTCTAAACTCAAAGCTTTACAAATTGATGTTATTTCACATACAGTACTTATCAAGAAGGCAGCCAGAGCACAAAATAGCTAGCAGTGAAAATTTTGGAAGCTATGTGACATGATGCAAAAAGGCTACAACTGACCCAAAAAAGTATTTCCAACTTTTCTTACCTACAATATCAGCCATAAGTTCCACAATGCACTCATCTCCTAAAGCCCAAGGACGTTTACCATAGAAATGTCCGTGAACACCTCTGAAAGACAGAATAGATGAAAATTCATAGAAGTTCCTTTGGTCTGGTTCTAACAATGAGAACACAGTCCTTATTGTAGGGTTGGCAGAACAGGAACAAAATAAATGAAAATTGCTACATCACATGAGTTTATAACTAGCAAGTAATATATTCATCATTATCCACTGCAGGCTTTTCTGTAGAGGGACAAAACACAGACCAAAAGTCTTGGGTATATTATAATGTTACTGTGATGCTTTGTTTTGGAAACCAAAATAGCCACCTTATTCTACAAGCAAGCAAAGAAGTGAACTCTAATTCAGCAGAATGAAAAGAATACATTCTGACATTGTCACAGATATGATTCTTTCACCCTCCCCACTAATCCAACCATGCAGGTGAGGATGTGAATGAAAGGGAAACTGAGGTTCTGACAATTAGCACCTTAACTGTCCAGCTTCAGTATAGGGTGAAATGGGAAATATTTATATCAGAAGGTTAAAGTTTCTTTCCAATCTCCTAATGTTTCATTGGACTCTGGTTGCCTTCCATCACACATGCAGTAGAATAAACTGATAGAATCCTAAACTAGCAGATTGATAGGACTGTCAGGTTGCAGATGTAGGTTTGCCGTATGTCCCGCATAACAGGGACAGTCCCTATATTTGGGGATTGTGTTCATATACTGGCAAATGTGACAGCAGGTCCTGTTTCAAAATTGTGGAAGAGAATTATGGCAAACCAATGCAGATGTGAGATTCAGTAGTACCTTGAGAAAAGAGCGACTTGAATAAAGAGCGTTTTGTATAAAAAGCAAAATTTTCTCAGAAATTTTGACTTGTGTAAAGAGCACTGTCTTGAGTAAAGTGCACTTCTGATGAAGTTTGGAACAGGCTTCCACAGGGGGATGAGGGGCTTAGCTTGAGCTACAGTGGGGCCCTGGCAAAGTTTGGAATAGGCTTCCAAGGCCAGGGAACTTATGCGGGGGTCTGGAGGGAGCAGCCTGAACCAGGTTTGTATGTGGGATCTGTGTGTGGCAGCGTGGAAGGTGTGCCTTATCAATGTTCTAGTGCTGCTCCCCGTCAGCAGCTTGGGAATGTTAAAGTTGCACAAAAAGACAAAGATTCCATTGAGCCAATGGATAGCAGTGACTCCATTAGTTTGTGAAAGTCATCCCCCTCTCTGTAACCCTCACACCAGCCATGAAGGTTTTCAAAGGTACAGTACAGTTGAGTACTGTACAGTATTTTCTTTATTGCAGTGTTGTGTGTTACTGTATATTACAGTGTTTTGTACTGTGTTATATTACAGTGTTTTGTAATCATTTTCTATAAACAGTTAATATTTTTATATGAATATTTTTTTGGGTTGTGGAAACAAACTTCTGAGTTTCCATTATTTCCTATGGGGAAATCCGCTTCACGTAAAGAGTGTTTCACATAGCAAGCGTGCCACTGGAATGAATTAAACTTGTTACGTGATGCGTCACTGTATTTAAATGTTCCCCAACTAATGAACTATGCAAGAAAAAAGAATTATAAAATATATCTATAAGAAAGGTTCTAGATCAGTAAACTCTTTCCTGTGCTAGTTTTTCTTGACCATTTTTAAAAAATATGATCCTTCATATTTCATAAAATATATTTTTTTAAAAATAAAACTGTGATCTTTCACTTGCAGTCTAAATTTGTCAATTCCACCACTGCAAATCTTACTTTCACATCAGTCTGCTGAAAGTGCAGACCAGGATCAAGAAGCAGAAACACGGATATAGAATTGGTTTGATTCACTAAAGCAATCCTAACAACCTTTCAAACTCTGGCATAGCTGCATCCACCAGTTGGGTGGGGAGCCATTGAGGCCTTCTTGGGATAAGGGAATCTTTGTTCCCTTACCCCAGAGTTGTATTGTCCTTAACTTGGAGCTGGAAAATTGGTTAGGATTGCACCCTGTATTTCTTTAAAATACCAGAACTGTGGGTATGCTTTTCTTTGTATTCTGAAGAACTGCAATTCACCAATTTCAGATATGAGCCATGAAGATGATGTCTATTTTTAGTTACTCCCAACTGACTAAAATTTTATTCAGCTAGAAATAAAAGTTCCCAATACCTTTACCATAGGCCTTCAACTTCTTAAAAATGGGCTGGATTTTACGGGCTGGCTTTTCTAAATATAAACTGCTCTTTCTTTGACTGTATTATTTTTGTCTGATCTTATTTTGACATTTTCTGTTTCTTTAGATACCGGTATCTCTGAAATAACAGTGGTATTCACTGTGAGATTTGATGTTTTCTTAGTATGTTGGTCTTAGAAAATTTGTCTGTTTACATTTTTGGCAAGGGTTTTCTTGGAGCTATTTGCTCTATATCTATAATACAAGCTAACATTGACATACTGTTTATGTTTGTGGCAGTGGAAACGTCACCCCTGATTAGGCCAGCACAAGTCCTGGCACAAGTTCTATGCTGGTCTGGGTGCTACACCTCTCAAGATCCTGAACTCCACCCTGATCCATGCATCCCCCAACCCTGATCTGCGCATCATAGTCCCTGCACTAACTTATTTGCTTTGGTGGATGGAGTTCTCACCATTTGTGACTGTGTGAGGCTGCCAATGATTGCACAGCCCATTGGTGGAGCATCAATTCTGCAGGCACTTACACTGACAGAATTCGCATTCTACTGGTAGGCAACCCATTTAGGATTGAGCTGCCTATTCGTTAACTATTACCATCATTATCCATTTAACTGAGAAAACTCTATAACCATCACTGTCCATTATGAATGTTTACATTCATTCAGTGGATGAAAATACAGGTGAAACAGACATGCCAAGTGAGGTGTCTGCCTTGAATGAACATAAGTTTCAACCAGGGGTGTCCCTTTTAACTTCAGGATTCCTGGACCTTTGACAAATGTGTAGAAGAGGGAATTTCAGCTTGTGATTTGTGAGATGAGAAGCTGCATCTGCTGAAGTTCCCTGCTTTATACAATTGTTAGGGGTCCAGGAGCCCTGAAGTTAAATGTTTGGACAGCCCTGAGACATGTTCTCTGCCCTGAAATATTTTAGCATGCCAAGAATGTTCTTTGAACCATTTCCGGTCATACTTTAAAAGGAGTATGTAACCTCCTCCCAATAAAATTCCTTTATTGTCACCCTGACAAACACTTGCACAGAAAAATGAACCAATGGAAAAGCAAGGTAGGGGAGATGAAATATTACCTCTCCTGGCCTCATTTGAATGGAGAATAGAGCTATTTAACTTTAACCTTCTCAATGAAGTCAGCCATTTCCTTGATCTAGTACGATAATCATACAAAAATGGACAGGATTGCAATTTTTTAAATGGCTGGCAAAACTGCAAAGCTGTGCTAAATGAACAACAGCAAAAGGAGTGCTAACCAAAGTTCAAATTTTTCCCTTTGCTCCCTCCTTCCATCACACCCAACTTAAAAGCAGCCTGCCACTTTTATTAACTTCAACTGCCTTACTTTAAAGGAAGAACAGGTAAGGGCAACTCTCTTGTCATTTGCATTATGAGACTGTGCCATCAGTTTAACCGGCTTCTGGATAATGAAACATGTCTAGAAAATCAGCAGAAAACATGTCGCTATTTGTCTTTCTTCACCTTTACTTCTTCCAGGTCAGTATGAAATTTGTCATTAAGAGCCAGGCTAAACAGCATTTTTAAACTAAAGCGTGGTTTCATTCAATTTCAAGCAAAGCATTAACCACTGATCTAGCCTATATTTCCTCCTCATTGATGCAGCTAGACCAAAATGGCTGCTGTAGGCTCAGACACTACAAAATGCTTGCAATCATTTGCATCACAGAGACTGCAATCCTATCCATATTTTCATGAGAGTAAGCCCTACCTTACAACCATACTTTGAGTAGGCTTGCATAGGATTGGACTGTAACTCACTTTTCTATCACCCATGAGGTCCTGTTGCCAGCAGTCGTGAGCCCATTGTAAAGTGAATAACTTATTGTATAATGAACCCTGTTACTATGGATAGTCCATTGTAAAGTGATTTTATTGTAAAGTGAACCCATTGTAAAGTGAGGGCACTCTCTTACTGATATAATTAACTGAGAGTTGAGTAGGATTCTCTCATCCATCTGAGAAAACTGATGCTGAGTACAGCTTTGTTCCTACTCTTACTATACTGTACTACTTATACATGCCTTTTAAGGAAAATTTCACTCTACTGGGAAATCACTGAATATGCATTACTCTTGCCTGGGAAAGAGATTTTTTTAAAAAAGTGTTGCTACTCAGGCTTATCATCAAGATAATTTTTTAACAAAGAAGCATGTCTTCTCAAAAGTAAGCCCCACTTTGTTCAATGGATCTTACTCCCAGGAAAGTGTCTTTAGGATTGCAGTCATAGTTACTTATTTATGGCCTTTATCCTAAAGTGAAATTAAGCCTCTTGCTCTGGAGCAGTTAAGATGACTTTTCATAAGGTAACTTTAGAGGGTGATGTAACTGCGTGGACCCGTAACTGCTATGGATTTTGCCCTAAGTCAGCGAAAGCTACTCACATTTTAGCCCACTTGTCAAGTTCTTCATTCAAGTAAGTTTTAATTTTCTTTGGCTGAAGACCAAGAGAGTGACCAACAAAATAGATGCAGTTTTCATTCTCTTTCACTAAACCTGGATAGGCTGAAAGACAAGGGAGAAAAACCACAGTGTCTATTGAGAAGACAACTACGATTTCCAACATGATATGCACACAGTATTAATCATGGAAAAGTACTAAATACAGGCAACATAAAATGATACATACCACGATTCAGTTCTTGGACAAATCTGGGAAATATTAGTGTATGAAAGTACAGTAAAAACATGTAGCTCTTTTTATTATGGAAAGACAGATGGAAGAAAGCCAAAGACGTACAGTATGGCATCTAGTATATGTATTATGTGAAATAACAGTAATTTTCTTCTATTACTAATATTATTGCCACTGCCAAACTGTTCACCAAAAGTACACTAGATGCTATACCTAACACAGAAACCTAATAAATCTGTACTGCCCAGGATATTTTCCAGGGACCTGACACTTTTATTCAATACATGTAATCTCTTGAGCCACACAGTTTTCCAAATTCTATTAACAAATAGGGCAGTACAGTGGAGATCAGCCTTGGGACCATGTTTTTTGAGGGGAAGAGTCTCACTATGGTGAACATACACACTTTCCACTCTCCCTGTGATTTGACCTCTTCAAGAGCTAGCTTGTCCATGCCCTTTTTACTTTATCCAGATGATAGGAAAAGCAAAAAGAGCCCAGTTGCCTGCTGATTCTCTTTCCAGAGCCACAACATAAAGCCACCCTAGCACTGGTGAGAAAGGCAGAAGGGTTGTTGGGCACAGAGGAAACAGAGCGAGAGGAGAATCCAGGGACAGCAGCTGCTTCTCCTGTCCTCCAGCAACACTTCGGAAACCTCCACAAAGACGAAAATATCTCTCAAGTTCACTTGAAGATGGAAACTCATGCTCCCAAATCCAGAGTAACTACGGGAGCACGTAAGAGACTTTACATGCACCCGTAGTTACTGCACCAGCTAGTGAAAACCTATGGGAAATTCATATTGGAATCCAGAGTCAGTTGTTCTTACACCGGAGCAAGGACTCCCCGTAGTTACTCTGGATTTTGCCCATAGCGGGTCAAAAAGATGATCATAAGGCAGCGCAATATTAACTTGTGCTGGAACAGTGCTGGATGATTGCCTCATTGGATCAGTAGCACTTTAGAAGGAAGCATAATTTCAAACAATAAAATTGCACAAAGAAAAAAAAATGTATCCAGTGCTAAGGTTCTGATATCAACTGGACCTACCTTAGGTCCATTTGCTATTTTAAAAACCATGGAAAATAATTCATCTCCTTTACTGTCATTTAGTTTGGCCTTAAAATATTAAGCAGGAGGCATGGGCAAGCATAAAATCGTATGCTTGCAGAGTCAAATAAGACAAAATGAGATGGTAATGACAAAAGTTGCAAGGAGATTCTAGAGGCCAAATAGCAGATCAGAGGCCATCCATGGCCCAGTGCACCAAGAATGTATCTGCAAGTAAGAATGAAGGTGCACAACCTCTTCTCAAGCCCCTTTGGTGGAGCATGTCTGCTATCTTCATCCTGCAAAGTGATGAAGATGTGTCTGCCAGGCAAACAAAAGGCAGAAGACCAGGTATAACACCTTGTGGTGGATGCAACCCAGATCCCATTAGGTCACACTGGGTGCTAGGATGGACACTGTATATTCAGATTTTCAAGACTATTAACTATTGGCTAACATCTATTTGTTCATGAAAGAAAAATGGGTGGCTATCAATGTTAATGGCAAATGCTAACAGCAAATAACTTGGCAATGAAAAAGAGAACTAGCATGGTGTAGTGATTAGGAAGTTGGACTGAAATTTGGAAGATCAGTTCAAATCCTTCCTTGGCCATGAAGCTTCATGGGTGACAATGGGCCAGTCACTCACTTTCAGCTTCATCTATCTCACAGGGCTGTTGTGAGCACAGCACGAGGAGAGGAACTAAAGCTTTGAAAGCTGCCTTGGACATTTGCATTAGCATGGGAAAGGCAAGGTATTAAATAATAATAAAAAGATGAGTGGTTTGGGGTACCTCTGCAATCTACTTTAGGGTGCAATCCTAACCAATTTAGGCCACTCTAACTAACCTTGCATGTCTTCCCGTGGTGGTGTGGGGAAATCGGTGTATGCCTATGCTCTGGCATGACCCCCCCTCCCGCCCACAGGAGTGGGGCAGAAGTGCCTTATGGCGCTTTTGTGACACCATAAGTCAGCAAAGGACTTGTGCTGGCCCAACTGGGGATTAGGATTCCAGTTTTAGTTTTCTAGAAACTTAATTAATGCATTTATATTATCTATTTTTGCTGGGTAAAGCAGATGGTTAGCACGTAAGCATACTGATTCTGAACTGAAAGGACAGGTAAGTAAATTAAAATTAAAGTTGTTCTTGAAAATGTCTCAGTTGCCTTTATGAATATTGAGAATAATTTTTAAGAAAAGTATCTGTTTAAGAAGTACCTTTTTTAAGAATTTTTAAGAAAAAGTACCTTCCCCTCAATGGGGTAAAAACCATGATATGATGGCTATCATCATGGGTACAGGAGAATTAACAGCTTTATTCATTACCTGTCATTTTATACACTTCTATAACATAGGGATAAGAGCTGGTGTTCCATTTATGGGCAAAGCACATTTTGCATGCATCAGCCACTGATAGCTTGTGGCACAATGCTTATGGCTAGACGGATTGAACAAATGTATTAAAATTTACATAAAACATTTATAACATTATATAAATAAGATGTAATAATGAATTTACTTTTGGCTAAGGCAATCTGATGGCTATAGGAAAACAGATTAAGCAACAGCAAAGCTCTTCAGCCTTCCTTGTTGTGAAGCCACTTTGAATGAAACCACTAATGCATTTGCTGGAGTAAGAGACAACTATAAGATAACTTCTTAATTAAAGCTTTAAAGGCTTTTTTAAAGTCTAAATCACAGCAGCTGTTTTCAATCTAATCTATATGACCAGGGCTAAGCTTGCTTTTCATCAACAACCCTTTTTAAAATGAGCAATAACAGAGGTGTAAATATTATTCACACTTCCAAATTGGTTTTGTTCGCAGGTCTTTGTTATTCTGAAGGACAACAATGGATTCTCATTCAGTTTAGAGGAAACAAGTCTTTTATTTAAGACTCTAAGAACAGTATATTAGGCTGGGACTCCTTAAATCCCCATCAAACATCAGAACAGGTAATGAGTTAAAAGCTAAAGGACTTTCAGCTTCTACTCTGGGCATAAAAGTCAAGTGAGTACTAGAGCATAAACAAAATCTGCCTTCTCTTTAACATACATTCTTTCTTTGTTACCTTCTGGGTCGTACTACTGACAGCCCCATATTGGAAGAAACTCTCATTTCTTCACAAACTGCCATTTGTTGCCCCTTTTCCTGTTCCGTTTCATTCTGAGCCAACTTGTATTTCTCCAGGTTGGTTGATTACATGGCCGCCACCAGTCGCAGGTATTAAACTTTCATTAACCGACTTTTTGGTAGCAACTTTCAAAACCTCAAGTGTTGTGTGAGTGAATTCATTTATTTTACAACTCTCTTGGGCACCTTTCTACTCAAAAGAGTCAAAAAGGCAGTTTGCAATTTCAATACACACAACAGATGCAGTCCTGGGTTTTCCCCAACCTGGGATTATCACTGCCTTTGCCACCCTATTTCCGTGACCCAGAAGAAATTGTGGTGATGCCATTTTAACCACAGTTACTTTCATGCACTGCCTCCACCTTTCCCTTTTTGAAAATATGGAGAAGGAAGGAGAAAGCTTGGGCTACAAAGTAGCCTTTTGTGCCACTTTTAATGAAAGGATACAAGTGAGCACTTCCATGACGCAGAAAGTACCTGCCACATAGGCGCTGCTGCCAGTGGCCCCAAAGTGCTCCAATGGAATAAAGGTTTCCATTGAAAACAGAGAAAGAGTACATGACTCCCTAAAATTTGAGGAAATGCACACAGCTTGGTGCCCCCCTGGTGGATCTTTCTTTGTGCCTGCCTCCTTGCATTTAAAGAAAAGGGGAGAAGTTTCAGAGTGGCACAAAACCACACCTGTGGCTGTGATTGAAAACCACACCTCTGGCTGTGATTGAAATCATCCAGATTTTTTATAAAGTAAGAAGTGAGGTCCAATATTTCAATAAAGTCTGCAATCCTAAAGACACTCTCCTGGGAGTAAGACCCATTGAACACAATGGGGCTTTTGAAAAGACATGGTTAGGATTGTGCCCAAAATGTGCAAACAAGGACTATTGAATAAAGATGCTGGGATTTCTGAGCTTTTGGAAAATAGAACTATTGTATGGGAGATCTAAATGAATCTCTGACAAACCTGCAGGAATAAAGGGTATGGATTAAATCCCTTGGCAGTTTCTCTTTTGATTTATGATGCCATTTGTCTTGCAAGTTGTCACTGAAATGGGTGTTTTGACAACGAAGTTATCATTATAAGCTTCTTTCCTCTACCCCACTTGTTTGTAATAGTACACCTGCTTTTTGGAATGTGTTCTCCTATCTGTTTCAAGACAATGATATAAAGTATTTTATGTAAATATATAAAAATTTGGATTATCGCTTCAGCTTCTGTCTACCAGCTTCAGGGGGAGAGGCATCTATGAACCAGTTGGTGCACAGATAAGTGTCAGGCAAGATCACTCATGCTTGTATACACACCATGCAAATTATATTTACCCCATGCTGTTCCCTAGACCTGAAGCTGGCATTGGTGACAGCTGAGAAAAAATAATAATAATCAGACTGTGATATTTGGTAGCTCTTTTCTGAATCATTTCTTTCAGTTTGTCAATAATTTTTCTCAGCTGCAGCACCCCGAACACAGCAAAGAACTCCAGCAGAGTTCAGTGGATTGATGCTGTTACTTCTGGAGTTTTGGAAATGGATATTCCTGGTTATATTATCTGTATGGACTTGCAAAGATTACCAAAGCAGGTGTTTTTTGGAGAACTGGCCAAAGGGTGCAAACAGAAAGGATGCCCAATGAAAAGGTTTAAAGACAACATCAAGACTTATATGAAATGTACGGATCTGAACCTGAAACAACTGGAACATGCTGCTTCTGATAGGTCTGGTTGGTGTGTCCGAACTAAAGGAGCAACTATTGGCTTCGAATAGGAACATTGTCATTGCCTTGCAGTTGCAAGAGACAGCAGGCATCAAACTGTCACTGCCATTTCCCCATATATTGGCAAATCCTGCCTGGTTTGCAACCACCTTTGTACTTCTGCCTTAAGGCTTCAAAGCCACATAAGGATTCATCAATGAGAGTGCAAAGTAGTCATTCTCAACTTTGAGTGACTACCAAAGAAAAGGAAAGATTCCTGTTGATATTAGAGCAAAAGGCATTTGGTGTTTTTCACCCATGAACTCAATGTTGGTTCATGCTGAGTCTATGGAATGCTGGTTTATCTCTATTTGGACTTTTCAGGTAGCACAGTGTGAAAAGAAATGGTGGATATCGAGGCATTTCCAGCTGAAAGCAATTTAGAATTTAACAGAATAGGTTTATACAGTTTTTGAAGAACAATATACCTCATATACAATATATCTCGTAGTTATGCATTATGGCTACAATCCTAACCTCCAATTAGGCAAGCCTAAGCCCCAGCATAAGTTGAGTGCTGACCTGGGGGAGTCTCCAAACTGTCATAAGACACTTTTGCCCCACTCCTGGGGATGGGTAGGCCAGTTCACAAACATGCACTTGCCTCCCTACATCACCAAGGGAAGAACGATGAGTTGTGCAGCCAAAGTCAGAAATGCTCCGAAAGTAAGCTTTACACATAGCCAACTATTGTATTCAACTGAACTAATTCTCTCTCTCTGCAAAAAAGTATTTATTTTTCCCTGTTTTCAACGTATTGATTGCATGGCTTATATGGGTATTGAAAGGTCTTAAAGGTCTTCCATTATTAAATATTCTGTTTTATTTTCTTTTTTGATCTGGGATTTGCTTAGCTGATCTATGACTGGTGACTTAGAATGGTGCTCTGTTAAGTGCCACCAGTAAGCTAACAAAAAGCCATTAAAGATGTCCAATCAATCAAACTGCTTAATTAGGTAATTTCTGGTAGACTAACTGAAATAAATGAATTTTGTAGAAAGGATTAGTTATTGTAAATGATGTTTCTATTTTAATTACATTAAAGATATTAGAATGATGCATGGAATTTTCAAAAACGCATGCTTCTAAATAAAGTTCAGATTGTGACATCTTTAAACATGCAGACAATATATTTGTATTTGGTAGCATCAACTTTAGTAGAACTGTCTGCTGCTACTGCTACTTATGGCTCAATCCTACCATCTACCAGCCCATAACATGCAGCTTCGCTAGACCATACTGGATAGTGCATACTATGGTAGGGGGAGGTGATCAAAATGCTAAGGGAGAGATATGTAAAAATCATGTTTACTTCCCTCCTTGGTCTTCAGTGGGTCTTTCTGGACCTATGCTAGGTCTTTGGCTGGCATCGATCCAAGATGTTTCCCGAGGGTGGGTCTAGAATGGGAGATATGTGGTTTGGGAAGGGAGAGATAGGATCTTTGCATGTGAAACTGATGCTGAGAACTTATTCCTGGCCTGACTGATCCTCATACCAAATTTCCCTGCCAGCAACTGAATAGCTCCAGGAGAAGATGAAGTTAGTTCTGTAGGCTGGTGGCACCATCTACACTGACATATTTGGCTAGCAGAACAGTGGAGCTATTTGGATGACATCTGCAGTGGCAGATTTGTAAGACCAGGATAGGATTTGGCCAATCCAATTCCCAAATTGGTGAATTTCTTTTTAACCAGTAAAAGTTTCTATCCCTTAGCAGAACCCTAACAAGTGGCCAAGAGGCAGTGTCATAAGTGGTACTGCACTTACCGTATATATGCACCATCAGTCAGTGTTGGCAACCTTGCTTGCTGCCTTAGAACTTAGAATCATCCATATGGAATGCATATGCCTTTACATGTTACTAGCACGCAAGGTTTTAAACCAGCAGGCAAAAGGCAAGTGTCTCAGAGCCCAATCCTATCCAATATTCCAGGTCCACTGTAGCCACAATGCAGTCCAATACTAAGGGATTATATATTCCCATAACTTAAGAAGGCCCTTCCAGTGACTGATCCTCCACCACAGGTTGCAGGGCTGGAAAATTGGATAGGATTGGGCCCTCATTTGGTAGCCATTCCTTTGTGACCAGGCAGCACATAGTCTTCTTTTATTTAATAAACTATAATACAGTGGTACCTTCGCTTACAAGCATAATTTGTTCCAGAAGCATGGCTGTAATCCAAAATGCTTAATTATCAAAGCACATTTGCCCATAAAAAATAATTGAAACTCAGACGATTCATTCCACAAACCAAAAATATTCATATAAAATGATTACAGTACTGTATTATAACACAAAACAATAAAAATATACAAAATATAAAAAATAAAAAATTAACTTTCACATATCTCAGGTTGGAATCTGCCCCCCCCCATCATACATAGGAGTGAGCCCCACTGATTATAGGGTTTATTTTAGTTTGACATGCAAGGCTAGGTCTCTCTGTCTCCTTTCTATTTCTCCCCTTACACAGGAGTGAGCCGCATTGACTGTAATAGGATTACTTCAGAGTAGACATGCATAGATTGGTCTTTCAGGAAAAGCTGAGCAGGTGTTGGCAGAATGCCAAAACAGCCTGTATTCTTGTTGTGACCATTTTTTCACTTGTATTGCAAGATATAACTTGTAAAGTCCAAATTTATTAGAAAAGTTTGCTTGTCTTGCAAAACACTCTCAATCTAAGGTTTTACAGTAGTTTTAAATTTAATAATAAAATGTAGTTTTTAAATTAAGCACATTAAAACAATATACATGAGTGTTTTTAGCTTGTCATGCTGTACATTTGTCTTAGATACCCTAAACTTTGGGGGGTCTTGTCCTCTTTTGCAGTTATGACGTATGGCCACACTATTATTCAGGCACTCAGAAATTTCCCCATTCCAAAGTACAGTAATCTATTTATAACTTGTGTTAAGGTTGAGATTAACAACCTTTATCGGGGATTAAAGGTAAAGGTTTCCCCCACAGGTTGTACTGCTAGTCATGACTGACTGCAGGGTTCAGTGCTTATCCCCATTTCTATGCCAGCATTGTCCAAAGACATTTCTGTAGTCATGTGGCTGGCATTACTATACGCCAAGGTGTATAGAATGCTTTTACCTTCCAAAGTGGAACCTATTTATCTACTTGCATTTCCATGCTTTTGAATTGCTAGGTTGGCAGGAGCTGTGCAAGAAATGGGAGCTCACTCTGTATTGCAGCACATGGGTTTCGAACCCTGGCCTGCTGGTTGACAGGCACAGTGTTTTAGCCACTGAGCCATTAAAGCCCTATATTATTGGAGATTATGCGGAGGACAGTATGTTACTCTGGTTCTTGAGACCAAAATTATCACTATGCAGTTAGGTGATTTAACTATCACAAATACAGTTTAACAGAAAGCATAATTTCTACTCAGGATGTTTGACTATCAATAATACAACTATATGAATAATAATGTGTGTGTGAGCTTTCACAAAAAACCTGTATATGAACTTATTTTTTATCCAGTTAGGAGAATGGAAATGAATGACATATTTCATAAAAATTTATTTACATTTGCAACACTCTATTCCCAGATTTAGATAGACTTCCAAAATCATTAATAAGAATTATTTAAAAGATGTTTCAAAGGCAGAGTGGAAGTAAGATCTTCCGCTGCTATTTATATATCAGTTAGTGAATAATTCTGAAATATTACTAAGAAAAAGTTGATCTGAAAATAATTTATAAACAGAGAAAAGGGATAATGCCTCTACAAAGAAAAGAAGAGAGCATGAATTATAAATTCCTTGGCTAGCTTGATCCTTCGCCCTAAAAGGCAGACACCTCTTAAGCTTTTGCCACAATGGAGTTCAGTACTTTTAAAATTTCCTACTTAGCCTGAGCAATGTGCTTTACATGACAGTAGGGCTGTCACCCAATTCTTAAACAATTAGTCACATGCATGTTAATCAATTAAGGGCACAATCCTAACTTAAACTGGAACAGGCAGGCTGGTGTGTTTGTACTGGATGCGGTGCAGTTTTTGGGCAGCCAATGGTTCGCCTTAAGGAAAGGGGAAATTTTTCTCCTTACCCTGGAGTGAGCCACAATAGTCCCAATGGCGCTACTTAGATCTCCACCACATTAAGTAGTGGTGCAAATTGGAGCAGCTTGGGACTGCCACAGGCTGCTTGGGAATGAGACTAGAATCTGGCATAACTACCAGGTTCTGACCCACCTCTGCTCTATGCCTGTCCACCCGTGGGACCACCCTCTGCCCACTCTCCTCCATCTGGAATGCCTCCTTTCTGCCTCCTTTCTGCCTCCTACCTTAGAGAGGGTCTTACTTCTAAGTGTTTGGTATATTTATTTAGATTATGTCAAATCAGAGTGTTCAAGCCTTGGGGAACTTCTAAGTTTGGAGCTCCCGTGAGTGTGTGCCACTCCACTTTGCACCATCACCAGCTCCTTGCTTTCGTTTTCACTGCTTCTCCACTGGGAGAAAGCAGGCACTTTTCCCTCCATCTCCACCACAGGGACCAATAGCTCTATTATCAATAGGTAATAGGCCTTCTTCTAGGGCTCCTGGGAGGAACTCATTGGCTGTCACAAGATTTGCATCACCCTTGAACTTAACATCCAGAAGATAAAGCTAAAATCATGATTCTAGATTTTCATAAATGAATTTCACAGTTGCTGGTAATGAGACTGGCATCTTAGAGAGGGTGATCATATGACCTCTTTTTGCAGGACATGTCCTATTTTTTCAGCCTTGTGTCCTGGGAAAAAATCTTTATTGCCCTCCTTTTCATAGTTAGATAGATAGATAGATAGATAGATAGATAGATAGATAGATAGATAGATAGATAGATAGATAGATAGATAGATGGGAACAAGAGCACAAAGCATACAACTCAAGGAACTAATTTAACAATGCAGAGGAGACACTGTGTTCAGAACTGTATCTGCAATTGCTCCATTTATCCTTTAAGGGGCAACAATTCCTGCAGATTTATGATAAACATATGCAAGAAAATGCAAAGCTTCCCCAGTATAATTGCAACTCTTACTTGGAGGCAGATCCTTCATTTTGGGAATATGGAAAAATCCACGGAGGTGTTTTAGTTCATCTTCTTCATCTAAGCACAAAGCAACTTTCTTATCCACTGGACTGCATGCTAGCTTCAAGGCAACATTTTCAATAATTGTTACTGGTGAGCCATGAGAAGACAGATCCATTTTCAAGTTATTCATCTCGCATTCTAAAAATGAAAGAAAAGGGGGGAGATCTTCATTTAGACTCTATACTGTGCACATTAGGTATCGCCTGATATAAAGATTAGAAGTAGTTACATCTTCTGAGTTACAGGCTTGGTGCTTTTAAAAGTAAAATGCTTGGGAATGCAAAGGAAAAATAAGAAGTTCTCAAGCCTAGCATTTTTCAAGGCAACATACGCTATAGCCCTAAAGCCATTAGTTCTAAATACAATGCTTTCCCTATAAAGCCATATCAGCAACTTCTGTGTTCTACCACTGCTCCAATAGCAGTAACAAATTCTATGGTGTCATTCACACTTTTGCAGAATCAGAAAGCTCCAGGCAGCATTATTGTTTCGACAATCTGTGCCTCTGAAAATAGCAGGTGCATCACCACATTTAAACTTGCATTTTCAAGCCTGAGCAATCTTCAGGCTTTTTCACTTCCATGATTCCAGAAATTAACTGGGGGATATGGAAGTTTTTAGATTGGGAGGCACAACTGGAAATGGGCAGTCCTGGCATTAAAAAAAAAACAGTGCAAAAAGAAGCTCAGCTACAGAGATTGGATTAATATATAGTACTGCGCAACAAACTGTTTCAAAAAACAGAGGAAGTATAAATCTTAAATAGTTTTTTCAATATTCCCAATTTTTTCTATTCAGAGAAATGAAGAAAGGTTGCACACTGGTCAATCAGTGTACTTTCTAAAGATGTAGCTCAATGTGTTAAATTAGGTATAGACCTGATTCTGAAGGCTGGACTTTAAGAGCACAATTGGCAAATGTTTTTTGGCTGGTGCAGAACTAACACAGGCCTGGGAGTGTAGAAAATGTGCCATAAAGCATGTTTGTGCCTCCTCAGGAGTTGGCTGGGCCAGCATGTGGATGTGTGCTGGCCTGCAGAGGTTAGACCCTGTGCACTATCTGCAAAGGATAGGTTTGCACTAGTCAAGGAAAGCTGCCATGGGGAAGAGGGGGGTTTGGAAGACCAGAAGAGGGCAGAATGAGGGTGTTTCAGGGGAGAGAAAGGTGGGCACACAGATGGATGGATGAACTGGGCCCGGGAGGGGGATGGGACTGACTTGCAGTCTGTAGGAGGAATCCTAACCCCCTCCATAGCAGCCCAGGAATTTAACTGGTGCACATTCAAGTGCTTCATTGTCATTGCTGGGGCATTACTTGGACAAAAGGACTCCATCCCCTCACATCGAGTTATATCCCTTCCACCTACAAACCTACACTGGAAATAATGCAGACCATTTGGCCAGCATAAGTGAAGATTGGGCTGTAAGGAATGATTTTCTGGAGCTCAAGAACAGGCTCACCCTAGAGCCAAATTTCTGCCCATGGCTGCTATTATTAATTTTCGGTTTTCTCATTTTGTTCTTTAACTTGAAATTCCTTAGCTCTGATAAGACTCCCCTTCTTCCTTCTCCTTTTTCTTTCACCTGAATCAGAGCCCGAACAAGCATTCAGTAATTCTGTGGTCATTTGGTCGCACCGGATTTGTTCTGTGGTTATTATCCATAGGAAGACAGACAAACATTCAGAACATGGAGTTTTTAACTCATAGTGGAATCTCAGTTATGTTCCATCTCTGTCTGTGCCAATGGAAGGGCTCAGATCGACTTCCTATTGTCCACAACATTCCACCAATCCTTAAGCAAAGCTAGGGTTGCCCTTCTCTTTGAAGATTGTCCAGTTTCCCTTTCAATATCTATTTCTTTCTTTTACATATTGTTATCCTACCCTTCCACCTGCACAGAGGTCACTGGAGAAGCTTACAAAAATTAAAAACAAAAGCAATTGAATTTATTTTAGAACTATAACTGCTTGCTTCTGGGTACCCTCTTTAGGGCAGTTTACCTTCAATAAACAGCTCAATGATTTAGATAATACTATGAGGGTGCAATCCTAACTAGTTTAGTCTGGCATAACTCATCTGGCATATCTTCCCATTGTGGTGTAGGGCGGTCAGTTTATGCCTTGCATTGGCTTATCCCCCCCCCCCATGGGACAGGAGTGCCTTATGACACTTTTGTGACACCCCCAGGTCATGACAGGACTTATGCTGAGGCTTAAACCAGCCTACCTGGAGGTTAGGATTGCAGCTGAGGAACATAACCTGGTGTGTGAGAGAGAGATCTGTAAGAATTTACTGTAATTGAATCGATAGGGAAAATCAGCCAATTATTTGAGAGGAAAAACAGCTGTGGGGCAGACTGCTTTTATTATATGGAGCAGCTTGGAGCCATCACTGTTGCAGAAGAAGTGGAAGTGAATCAGAGCATACTGGTGTTTAATAAATTCACTAGTGATGTTGATGTGTCAGTTTCTCCAAATGTATTCAAGGTGACAAATTAGATTTTATTGGAAATGTGTGCTGCTTCTGAAATGGTAACATAAAATGCACAGTAGGTAAGTAAAATGTGGTCATACCCAGAGAGTATTTAGGTACTGCAATGCACAACAAAGTTATGGATGACAGATATTGTCTTCCTTGGGTTTCCTTTAAGGAAGAAAAGGCAGGATATTGGCTGCCTTGGGGTTTCCTTTTTTTAAGGAAGAAAGCTGGGATTTGAATTGAATTAATGAGGAGGGGGATGATAGCTGATTTCTTCCAAATGTCAGGATCAACATATAAGATAATAATAGATGAGGTGAAACCATACTTGCTGCAGATGTCAACAAGCCTGTGGGAACCAGTTTCTTGTGGAAAAGGGTTCCCATTGTAATCAATGGGACACAAGACCTCAGTTGGCATAAGACATCAGTTGATAATTGTGGTTGAACTCTTAGCTTATTGGGTCATCAATAGAAATCATGACCAGAGAGGTGCAGGAAACAAGAAAAGAAACTTAAAAATTCTGTCATCAAAATAGGTGATGTGATGCAAAATCTCTGATTAACGGTTTCATTGATCACATCTGTGATTCATTCATTCATTTATTAAGTGATTAATTGATTGATTAATAAATAAATAATACTTTTAATTGTCATTGTACACAAGTATACAACAAAATTTTGAGGTGCACTTTTTCAGAATACAAACTCAACCGATCACTGGAGTGTGGTCAGTTGTGTAGTGTGGCTGCAGAGGAAGGAAGACCTTTCTACAGCAGAAAGAAACAATATTCAATAGTACTCCAGGTAAATTCAAAGGGAATGCTCACAGATGTGTTTACTGGCCAACTAGGCAAGTACCATGAATCAGGAACCAGAGAACATCCACAGTTTTTCAGTATCCACAGCATTTGAGTATCTAGCATTATTAAGGATGCAGAAGGTGTTAGTGTACCACCAGTTATTTCTGGAGTTGTGACTTGCTCATTGAGACCATGGTCAATGAAATAATATCCATCATCTTAACCCAGCATTCACAGCTGAAACACTTACTGAATTGAATGACTCATACAAAGACGTATTGCTCTTCCAATTAGTTGAGTGTGGACAAAGAAGGCTGGTAGGATTTAAAGGCTCAAAGAGAAGTGGAAAAAGCAAGGATTAATAAGGAAAACAAACATAGAGAAAGCAAGGATTAATAAGGAAAACACACACACAGAGGGCAAAATTCAGAGTAACTATGGGGAGTCCTTGCTCCAGTGTAAGAACTTACTCTGGATTCCAATATGAATTTCCCATAGGTTTTCACTAGATGGTGCAGTAACTATGGGTGTACGTAAAGTCTCTTACGTGCTCCCATAGTTACTCCGGATTTGGGGAAAAGAAACACATAAGTGCAATCCTATTCATGTCGACTCAGAAGTAAGTTCTGTTGAATTCAGTGGGGCTTACTCCCAAGAAAGTGCTCTTAGGATTGCAGCCATAAGTACACAAATTTCCTATCAAAATTTACTTAAACCACATAGAAATTACCTCAGTCACATTTAAGGAAAATAGATAAAAGAGGATCCCTGCCAAGCTAATAAAAAATCCAAAGGGGATAAAATATCCACATGGAATAGCATTTGAATAACAGAAAGGAGCATGTGAGGACATCAAAGTATCAACACCAAAATTCAGACAGTGTAACTAATGAAAATGGACCCACATTGCAGGAGTAAAATTCCCCACACATGCCATCCCCCACTGCACATCAATCCCCATGTACATCAATCCCCCATGAACATCAATTCCCATGTGCATCAACCCCTATGTGCAATACTCTCCCATGTGCACCATACCCCATGTACAACATCCCCATGTGCAGCATCCTTCCATGTGCATCAATCCCCCATGCGCACCAATTCCCCTTGTGTGCAACAAGCCCCCACGTGCACTCCCAAACATACCACTCCCCATGCGCACCATCATCCTCTGTGCACCTTCCCTCCCATTGCATCAGCTGGATATTGATCAGTCAGTCTTCAGTATCAAGTATAGGCTGAAAATGCATTGCACCCCTTTTCAGACCCTTAGGGGTTAAATTAAATTTTTATAAATCAGTTCATGGTGGATGTTCCAGTCACAGAAGGAGTACAATCCATAAATTTCATGCTTCTAGGTCCTGGGTTGGGGCAGAGTGTCCCTCAGTCACAGGGTGACCAGATGCCAAACCCAAAATTCCTGAACCCCAAGGCCAAAATTCCTAATCCCAGGCCAAAATTCCTACCCGTTGAAAAAAAATTGCCAATAAATGTATTTTTTTGTTTTTCGGTTTTTTGACCATAACTTTTGATAGAAGGAGATATCTACAAACTGATTTTTGCATTGGATTCTGCTCTTCAATACGAATCCAACGGCATATAGCATGATGGGGTATTGTGCACTATCGCAAAGTTTCAAAATGAAGCCAAAATGTAGGACAATGAAGCCAAAATGTAGGACACCCGGACAGGAGGCTAAAAATCCGGACAAATCCGGGTTTTTCCGGTCATCTGTTCACCCTGCTCAGTCAGGGATTCTTCAATGAAAAGTATAGGGAGGAAAATGCATTGTGCCCCTTTTCACTCCCTTCCAGTTGGCATTTTTGAAAAATGGTTCTTAGTGGGTGCCTCCACCTCAGAAGAAACACCATCCCCAAATTTTACGCTTCTAGGTCCACTGGTTTTTTCTGGGCATTGATGGGTCAGTGAATCAATGACTTTTCAGTTTTATATATATATATATACAGTGGCACCTCACGTAACAAATTTTATTCGTTCCGGAGGCATGTTCTTTACGTGAAACATTCTTTATGTGAAGCGGATTTTCCCATAGGAAATAATGGAAACTCAGACAATTGGTTCCACAACCCCAAAAATATTCATATAAAAATATTAACTGGATGTAAAAATGATGACAGAACACTGGGATTGAATTCAAAACCTGCATTCAGTGTGCATGATCTTATGAAGTCTACTTAGGCTGCAGTCCTAAAGACACTTTCCTGGGAGTAAGACCTATTTAACACAATGGGCTTACTTCTGGGTAGACATGGTTAGGAGGCTGCAATCCAAGACACCTTCAAAGTGTCTGCCTACTTTCTCCTTCTCTCCATCCTGAGCCTCTCTCTCCCCTGCTCCCTTCTGGCTAGCCATGAGCTACTTCCCTCTTCTCCACTGCTCTTCTCTCCCTCTGCCCAGCAGACATCTGGCCACAGGAGGAACAGCATGGAAGGGTTGCTTTCACTATGGGCAGGCGCACTAGGCAGCCCTGACGCTTTTTAAACAGGCTGCCGGCCAGCGCGTCTGCCCCAACTGCCAATGAATGTGTTCTTTACGTGAAGCAGAATCCTAGAGAAATTTTTGTTTGTTACGTGAAATATACTTTACGTGAGGCGTTCTTTACGTGAGGCGCCACTGTAGATGTTTGTTGAGGCTCTACAGAGCAAGTAAAAATCCAGCATTCTGACTGTTCAAATGGGTCCCTGTTTCCCTTCTCAAATAGATTAATGACTTCATCACCTCTAACAACAGTGTTGTTCAAATTCCTTACTGAGATTCACTTGAAAATAGTATATAAATGCCTAATATATGTGCATGCATGTGCACTTCATACACAGATGATTCTTTTATATATTTCTGAATCTACTGACTTTGTTCATGGAGAATTGATGGATGTGGGGTCTCTGTTAAAAAGGACAGTGCCTTACATATGTAAAATGGGGAGCAGATGGTGCTTTCTAAAAATTATAACAGAGGTTGTCCACTAAATAATGAATTAGTAATCAATCGGCTATTAATTTAATTAGAGGTAGTTGAGGGAGTAGACTACTACATTCACTATAAACCATGTGTGGGAACAAACTCTTTTTTCTCCATGTGGAAACAACTGATTACTAATTAAATAGTCTGTCTTATAGTGGAAGTAATAACTTACTGATTAGCAATTAATTACCTCAGTTATTTAATTAAGAAGTACAATGTAGCCAACTTCTAAGCAGGCCCAACACCAGTATGCTTGGGCATGACAAAGTTGTGTCTCACTGCATATATATGCACGGCTCTGATCTGTCCCACTCCAGGAACTTCTCCAGACACAAGAGTTCAGTGACAGCAAGTAGTGGTCGAAGGTGGGGGCAGTTTCTATGTCTTTTACATGTGCTTCCTTTGTCTTGTTCCAGAGAAGAATTATTCTACATGTAAGCATGCCCGGCCAGCACTATGAGTCACACAAGGAGACAAGGGACAACTTCAAAAATATTGTTTGAAGACACCACACGTTTCATAACATGCATCACCCAAAACAACCAATTTAATGATTGGGAAAAATAGCTTACTCTGTTATCTGGCTGTTCTGTGCAACCAATTGGCCCTGAGTGCAAAGCTGAAACCTCCCCCAATAAATATTCCAACACAATAATTTTCAATAGGCCTTGAGTCAGTGGGGTGGAGAAGAAACAGGTGGAAGCAGAACCATCCCTTTTCCTAGCTTCCAAGGCATTCACTCTGCCTGCCTCTCTTCCTCTAAGCACTTTCTTAGAACCCAAATGTCTGCTTGTCCACTCAGAAGCACATGTCTTTGTTTTCAGTGGGGCTTACTCTTAGGAAAGTGTGCATCGTTTCACCTCCTGCTGCAAAGGAAAAATGCATCTGAGCTCAGGGTGACCATATGACAGGAAATTTCTGTATTTGTCCTCTTCTTTAGCCTTCTATCCAGGTATCCTCCTAAAGGGCTTCATTGTCCTCCATTTTGGCTTCATTTTGGAATTTTGCACCTTCTCAGGAGCTCCTGAGAAGCTCCTGAGAAGGGACCAAAACCATCATGTCATATGTCATTGGATTTGTTCTCTGATGAATTCAATGCAAAAATCAGTTTTGAAATATCTCCTTCCTATCAAAAGTTATGGCCAAAAAACTAAAACTAAAAAATATTCATTGAAAGTGAATATTGAATATTCAATATTCAATGGGAAAGTGAAAGTGCCCAATATCGCGGCTTTACTTGTGAGTAGTGAAATGTGCCATTGTCTTCTGGAAAGGCGAGGCTGAAAGGAATCCAAGACCTTGTCCTCCTTTTGAGGTTTGGGCAGCTGATCTCCCTGCCTGAGCAGGGACCAAAGGTTGCTTCTTGCAGGCTGCTAAGCCGTCGGGACAGGGCTGAGAGCTGCAGCAATTAATCTGCCCGCTGTGCCTACCAAAGGACAGAAGCTCCTGAGAAGGGACCAAAACCTGCACATTTTCACCTAGTTCAGCTGCTCAGAGCAAAGAAGGAGGTGAGCAGGGGGACCAAGCAGGGCTTTGTGCCACGCAGGCAGAAATTAAAGGAGAGAGCTGCCTCCTTTGGGAGGAGGAACACCAAGAACAGAACCATTTCTTTATCCTTCATATGGTTTCAATAATTTCTGCTTTGCTGATATATTTTTCCTCTCCAAAACAAGATCCAAATGCATCAAAACTGCAATCGGATCCTATATGGCTCACTGAAGAAATTTGTCAGAGGAAGGAAAAAAATGCCTTTGGAAAACATGGTATAGACTTTCTCCCATTTCTGGCCGGAAAATGTCACATGTTCCCAAGTAAGCCTAAGGTTTCTGGTGTTCGACCACCACTCTAATTCTAAGTGCAGACTTTCTTACCTCCAGCTAACAAGTAGAGTAGTTCCAGGCAAGAGTGATTCTCTTTCTCCCTTTTCAAAGTTGCGCTCTTCCTACCTCTCCCTTATTTTCTTTATGGCCTCTTCTGTTTGCCTTTGCTCCTGCTCTCTGGACTCTGGCCTCCTCCCTTCCCCCATTTCTCATCAGGCCAGGCACCCAACAGATCTGTCCATCATCTCCTTTTCTTCTACATCTCCTGCAGAACTAAATAAGAATTAAAGAGAAAGGGACTTGGATTTGGCAATCCCAGTTTTTTCACACCACAGATGCAGTCTAAATTAACCAAGCCTGGGAAAATCTATATTCTATCAGCCAGAAAAATCTGTCTTACTACATATAAATGCTACTTTGAAAACAACATGAAATTATGACACCATAATGGGTGTTGTTTATTCCTGGCCAATTTTGCTTTTTATCCTCACACAAATACACCACCAACACATTGTCCTAAGAAAATTGGAAGGAAAGACCAAACTAAATATTCAGTTTGGATTCAACTAAGTGCAATTTGGATTCTTTTATAATACATGAGCTGCACATCTCTCTTAAAAAAAAAAAAGATATGTTCAATACAATGATGGTCTAATAGCATTATTGCATCCTTATTACTTCATACTGATCTCAACTCCAGCAATGTTGTGAAGCATTCAGAAAAGCCTCTCAGCACTGCTCTCCTAAAAGTGTAACCCAAGGCAAAACATGAATCTTTCCTTCAAGATGAACCTGATAAGGAGAGGTCATCATAGGAAAATTTTTTTAGCTCTGCCTCCCAGTAGCTGTTTACCAGGTTGCCAGGTTGATCTTGAGGATTGGGGGATTCTCATAAATGCCTTGGGATATGAAATGGGGCAGAATCAGTGCCAAATTTTTTTTTGGGGGGGGGAACACCTTGGGCACAAACCCTGGTATCCCCTTTATAAATACAGACATGGACTCATTCCTCATCACCTTTCCAGAAACTGAATGGGAAACGAAGAACCACCACAGCAAAAAAAAAAAGCAGCAGGCCTCCGTCAGTCTTGAAAGACTGTTGTATCATGCTCGGCGCTACATACGCTGCATGCGAAGCACGAAAGCCTGGGTTGGATTGTCATGGAGGATAGGCTGTTACCCAAGCAGCAAATCCCCCCTCTCCTCGCCACTGAATTAGTCCAATGGAAAGGGAGAGCCAGTACGATTGGATCCAGCTGGCGTCACAGAGCTGGGCTAAGGACAGGAGCTCACCCCGTCTTGTGGGGCCGACCTGGGTCTCAAACCCTGGCCTGCTGGTTAACAGGCACAGAGTCTTACCGCTTGCGCCACCCACAGCCCACCACAGCACAACATGCAGCATTATATTCCTATTTTTTTACCACTGATTTGTGCCCATTTTTGTCTGCACATATACTGACTTGTTTTATAGGCAGCAGAAGCATATTGTAGGTAGTTGATGGCTCATGTTACTGTATTTACTCAAATCTAATACTTACCTGTTCCAGCCAAATTAAGTCTCCAAAATCAGGGTGCACATTAGATTCAATGGTTTATTAGATTTGAGCAAATGTGGTATTTTGATTATAGGTATAGGTGCACTTTAGATTTGATGGTGCAATAGTTTTGAGTAAATGTGGTATTTTGATTTTAGGGTGCGCATTAGATTCAATGGCATTTGATTCAAGTAATTATGGGTATATTGGGATATGAACATTATTTATACAGTGGTTCCCAAACTATGGCTACATTCCTCCACTCTTATTGAAGGCTAGGTGATGGGAAAGGTCCTGATCTAACATGGTCCTGATCTAAATGGTCCTGATCTAACATAGATCTCAACAAATGCTACAGAAGACATTCCCCCTCCCCCACTTTAGTAGAAAGGATAAAAACAAGGGGTTCATTGACTGGCAAAATGAAAACTTTTTAAAAAGTCTTATAATGCAAGGTGGGTCACAACAGAGTATTATTTCAAAAAGTGGTCTTGGTGCTAAAACATTTGGGAATCACTGATCTGTGATACAGATGCTTTCTGAGGCTGCAATCCTAATCGCCAGTTAGGCTGACACAAGTCCCAAAATGAGACCTGTGCTGCCCTGGGGGTGCCACAAAAGTGCTGCAAGGCATTTCTACAACACTCCTGGTTAGGCATATGGACAGACATGCACCAGCCTCCCACATCACCACAGGTATGGGGAATGGGTGAGTTGCGCTGTCCTAAATTGGTTAGGATTGTGCTCTGAATGTACTAAAATATCTAGGGCAGCTGTTCTCAAACCTATCTTGGTGACCTTCTTTCATAGTACTCTCTTCTTTCTGCTCTCTTGGGCACTGCCATATTGAATCACATGAGATATGATGTGTTCCAAGACGGTGGTGCCTGTGAAAATTGGGAAAAAGAGGCAGCTAGGGACATACCATGGCATGCCTTTTAGTTTGCTGTGGTGCACTGTATGAGAATCACTTGGCATGGGCAAAGTTGATTTTAAAAAACCACAAAATTAGATATGCCTTTGTAGAGAAACACAGTGATCAACATTTTGAGTGACTTTTCGCATTATGAAGCACTTCACTGCCCAATTCTATGCATTTTTTCTTAAAAGTGAGTTCCCCTAAGTAAGTGTGCATAGGACTCCAAATTGTTTGTATCTTTTATAAAACTATGAGAATTTCCGCTTAAAAGTCTGCCCTGATGCTTTTCAAATAGGCTGCCGGCCAGCGCTTCTGCCCCAACTGCCAACAAATGTGTTCTTTATGTGAAGCACATTTTGTTACGTGAAGCAGAATCCTAGAAAAATTTTTGTTTGTTCCTTGAAACATACTTTACGTGAGGCATTCTTTACATGAGGCACCAATGTAAATGACTGCAATCCTATGCTTACTTTCCTGGGAGTAAGCCACATTAAACTCAATATGGCATGGATAGGATTGTGCCCTATTGAACTGTTAACAATGAGTCTTCTTAACTGTAATGCAGAGGTCAAGGTTAAAGGATTTGTAAAGTCAAACCTTCAGCAGAGATATAATTGTGTAATTAAGTAAATTGTGCAATATGGTGCTTGCATCTGGATTAGCAGATAGTGACATGCTGGAATAGGGATAAGATGAGTTACCAAGAACAATTTAGGCACCTATTAACTTTATCAAAAATTGCAATAATGTAAAAAAAAGGAAAATTCCATACTCAGAGAAATCTGGACTATCTGACCTAGACATCCTGCTGCTTTTGTCATCTAGTGCAGCAAGTAATGAAGATTATTTTAAACCAATACAGAAAGGATGCTAACAAATTTTCTAGCACTAGCATAGATGTGCTAGTGGGGCATGTGCTGCAACCTCCAATTGGGGCTCAGAGGCCTTGTCAAAGCAAGACAATTTTTCTTCTGTTACTTCAGGGTTGCGTTGCTCTTATCTCGGTGCTAGAAAGCACTCTGCACAAATTGTGTTTTATGATTATTGCCCCTCTTCCTCCAAACAGATTTGGTTCGGTTTGGTTAAATGAATGATTTTCAAAATAATTTTTCAAAAAATGAATTTTTTTTAACCACCATATGGTCATAAAGGCTTGAGGGCCTGAGCCTATCCAGCTTTCATGTGCTGGTACAGCCACAATGCAACCCCAACATAGGTGTCCATAAGAGCCCCTCCATAACAGAATGCTGCACAAATCAAATTGGCATGGCTGCATGAGTGCTGGAAAGTTGGATAGGATTAGACCTTATTCCAATGTTTAACTCTTTAAGAGCCATCAAGAGCTATCAAAATTTCCAAAGCGGATGTAGTGCAGGACAACAGAGTGAATGCTGCATTCTGAAGTGGGGGGGGACGGACGGACAGTCAGCTAAGCAGCCATGACTTGCTTATATGACTGCAACAGAACTTGGAAGATCTCTCAAAATCTTTCTCTACCTTCTTCTCATATATCTTTTCCTTCCTTGGCATGGTGCATTTTAGTTAGCCTGTGCACAAGATGAGGGTACTGCTGGTTCTGACAAGCCCATTGACTTTGTTAGGTATGTCACAGATTCAAAGTTGGGTAGGTAACAGTGATTGACTCCTTTCATCCTGAGCTGATGTCATGCCATTACTTCATGAATGGTGTACTTTGTCAAGATTTAAATGGATGGTAACAGAGTTCTTTCTCCACCTATGTGCTGAACAGAATATGCCAGTATGACAGTGATATTGGCGCAATTTCAGACTTTTCAAGAATGACTCTTATGTTACTTGTCTGTACTGTTAACACAGCATTTTGGAAAATTTCAAAAATCCAGCTTTGGATGTTAAATTAGAAACTTGACTTAAAAGTTCAAATACTGACTTTTGAATTAAAAAATAATAATCCTACAGTTCTGCCCAGGTGTCAAATAATCAAATGCTATAAGCTGTCAACTCTAAAAATATCCATCAGAGTTCAAATACTAAATGCCACTTCAGTTCAATTTGTCAGATGCCAAATAAAACAATTTCAGGTTAGAACTTGTCAAGAAAAAAATATCTGAGATGAGGAAGAAGCAGGATGGATAAGAAGCAGCTTCTTGACAGTATAGGAAATCATTTACAATGTCAACCTCGCAATTAGTCAGTCTTTGTGAATATAGTAGCTCCCAGGCTCCAGGTGCCCTGGAACATAAAAGCATAACTATGGTGGCTGGTGCTTTTTAAGGTCCCAATTTACAAGACTGACACACAATATTAAATATATTTTCCTAATATTAGATAATGAAACTAATTTTTTTTATACACACTTCCCCTTGTTCCAAAAGTAAGGAGAAATTATGACTCAGTGATGCACCTACTTTGCTTCAGTGAAGGGTTGCCTCGACCACACCATATCTAAAAGGGGAAAATGGTCTGTGTAAAAAAGCAATCACTTACATCAACAGAGCACAGAAATACAGTATTAAAGAGAAGATTTGCAACCTGTAAAGAGATGCTCTTTGTTCCAGTACTTCTCCTGGAGGCCCAGGTTATAAGACTTTTCCAGCTTTGGTGGATTCATCAGCTGCACCGGCAAATATACCTAGTGGTTCAAGAGGGCAAAGACCCTAGAGTGCACCCATTGCTGCCATGCCCCTTTTCTTGCCCTTATTTTTTACCTCTTTTTTTAAAGAAGAAGCTCTTTCTTTAAAAAAACAAAACCAGTTTTTTTAAATAGCTTCTGATGGACAGAGTAACAGCCTCCAACCTCTATGGCCCCCAGAAAGCTTTCTGAGGACTTGGGAAAGCCTTCTGAGGCCTCCAGATGACCTAAAAATGCCTCTTCCAGTTTTTGGCTAAAATTGGAACTGATGTTCTTACGCTTTCATGAGCCCTCAGCAGGTACCCAGAGCTCTTCAAAGTATGCTAAATGTGTTGTTATGGTGTTGCTGAATGGACAACATGTGAATAACTTTATATGTTCAGAAAATGCTATGTAACGGTTGCAAGACACTGGTAAAATAGTTGGATTCACAGCTCAGATCCGTGCCTTGGTGAAGATCTCATAACTTTTGCTAAAAGAAAGGCACAAAGTAAACCAAGTCTTCCCTAGTCACAATGAACATCAAAATCCTTCTTTCCTTAAAGCTTACCTGCCCAATCTAACATGTCCCATTACAGGTATGCACCTGTCACTTACCAACAGGGTTACATTTGCTGATCCATGTTATGTGACGACATTGTAAAGTGAACATTCTACCTAATCTACCCTACAATCCAGAGTAACTACAGGAGCACGTAAGAGACATTACGTGCACCCGTAGTTTCTACACCATCTAGTGAAAACCTACGGGAAATTCATATTGCAACCTAGAGTAAATTGTTCTTACACCAGAGCAAGGACTCCCTGTAGTTACTCTGGATTGCACCCATAGGCCCTTTGTTGTTTAAATAGACACTCCCTACCAAACACTAGCTGGCTGCACAGACTACTAGAGAAAGATGGCCTCTTCTTTGATTAAGAGCTCTTTTGCAAGCTAAGACCACACTGCATCATTAACAACCTCATGTTGTGCTTTTACCACTGTCATATATGAGTTGTTATGTAGTCCATTGCCAAGTGGTGCACACCTAGACTTTGTTGTGGTTGTTGTCCTATACATTATCATTTTCTTCTACTGTCAAAGAAGCAAGGTAAGCGGCGAACAAGAAGGGCATTTGGAAGTGGGGCTGGCAAAGGGAGACTGGAAAGAAGAATGTCTCCTCTGGCTCAGATTAAACCCAAAGTGGCAGGAACTTTGGAGCCTATAATATTTTCCTTTTGTTAAAAGCAAATACTGTATCACAAGCCAACAAAAAGCATTATTTAGTGCCTGTGAAAATGAATGTTGGCACAATTGTTATTACTGTAGTGCCAGCTCAAGGCCAAAGCAAAAGGAAAGATCTGGCAGCACCCCTGTGGAAAGGGTAAGATCAGCTTCAACTGACCTTTTCAACTGGCCCTCCTGCCAGCTCAGGTCTTGCAGCGCCTGCTCCATCTTGCTGCCCTCTTGAGCTTTGATCAGAGTTTTGGTTATTTCCCAGAGGGTATACATTTTTAATCATGAAGTGGTTAATGAGAATGTCATGTAACAAAGATCACCTGTTGCAAAAGGCCCACTTTGCCATCTTATAAGACACACAGAGCAAGAGCCTCTGAAATGGAAATAGGCAGAAACGCTCGGAGCCATATCAAAAAATGCCACAGGTGCTTTAATGTCCAAATAGTCCTTTTTGAGCGTTCAATGAGTTCGCCTGAAAGCTCCCACATCCAATAAAACGGCATGACCCTTCGTTTGATCAATGCTACCTTAGGAGGAGGAAAGCTGAGTTGACCTTGTCAGGATGTGTTGGTTCCAGGGAGTCTAATTGTTTCAGGCATGATGCCTAGACCACAAAGCCAGCCCTTGAGGTAAGGAGAAACTGTAAAACATGAAAGTCTCAGCTGCTTCCTTCACAGGAGGAGCCAAGCAATTATTTTCTTTCTCTCTTCTTGCCTTACTCGCAGCCCTCCTGCGAGTGTCTGTACAACTTAGGAACATGCCGGCGCCTGACAATGCAGCTCTGAGCCATACCTAATGTAGCAACATGAACACTGAAATTTTACAGGTTCCATGACTGTAGCAGTTTCTGTGCAAAGATGTCATATTTTCCACACCCCTTCCACCTTTATACCCACAGGAAACTGAAGGCTTTCTACTGATTACTTATAACTTTCTTGGCAACAATGATCACTGACAGCTTAAATATCTCTTGTCCTGAGGTGTCTATTTCATAGCAGACACTATACATTTAAAAGGGGCAGTTTGGGCAGGTGAATGAGGGCGCATGTTTTGCTTCTCACAAAGATGTTATGAAATGCTACACTTTCAGAGTGTCGCCTGTCAATGCCAAACAGGTTCACAAGCACTGATTTAAAAATAGAGATGACAGACTTTAAAAAAAATTCAGATATATGGCAGTTTTTTCTGCTCTTTTGTTTGCATGTTGTTCCGTTTGTTAATTAAAGCGGAAGCAATTTTTTTTGCACACTTTGACTGTCTGACATACCATTGTTTTCATGCTTTGCTAATTTGATGGGTTATTTTTTCCCGCATTGTGCCATAGACAGTAAATTCGGTACTATTGTTATTTATTAATGGCATGCCTCAAGCATATCACAAGGGCAAAAACAAAGTTCCACGAGCCATTACACTGAGCAGTTTGTAGGTTATATGAGTCACACTGCCAGCTCAAAGGCTGAAGATGTCTGCTTAGACCAACACTGGAACTGCCTCTGTTCCATATGCTGGTCCAGTAATGGTACGATGGGAAATAGTGGTGTAAAGGAAGGTGGAGGGTACAACACAACCTTTTTTCTCTCAATCTCTCAGTTTTCCTTCTGAGATTAGACTGGAGAAGGGTGTTTTCCTGCCGCCACTGCAAGCTAGAAAGACCAGACAGAAGAAGACAGTCTAAGGAAAACCATTCTCCTGGATGGTCCCAAAACCTCCCAAAAGAGGCAGTTTCAAAACCCAGGTCTTCTTTAAATGGTAGCAGAACATAGGTGACCTGATGGGCTTCACTTAGTGAAGGTTTTGAGGAGGAATTGGAAGGAAGGAAGGAAGGAAGGAAGGAAGGAAGGAAGGAAGGAAGGAAGGAAGGAAGGAAGGACTTTTCAGCTTAAAAAGCAGCGAAGAAGGAAATGGAGTCAAGATTAAGCAACAGGAAATAATTAAATACTGATGATAGGTAGCACAGTCTTAACCCCCACCCCCGTTAGATTGGTGCAAGGGACTTTCACTGGCCTTGGAGTGTTGCATAAGTGCTGAAAGGCAATCCTGTACCACTGGGAGATGCCGGAGATGCCTGGGAGATGGGTACTGTTTGTAGGTGCTCCTAAAAGTTCTTAGACTTACTTCTAAGACATCATCAAGTTGTGTATAGAACAGGACTAAGAACATATTCCATAGGAGACATACAGAATGACAGACAGGTGTAGATAGTGGAACTTATCAATAATGTCAGTGATCAACAACCCTTCAAGCGGTTTCTTTCATTGAGAGTCAAAACAAAGTAGTACAATAAATAGCGACAAACTCTTCAAACATAAGCCAGCCCACTGAGGGCACAATCTTAACCAATTTAGGCTAGCACAACTCACCCTATCTCTCGCAGTGGCATGGGGAGGCCAGTGAATGTCTGTGTACTGTCCTAACCCCCCCAGGAGCAGTGGAGCAGAAGTGCTTTTTGGCACTTTGGTGACACACCTATGGGATTTGTGTAGACTTAACCATGAGTTAGGATTTCACTGTTAAGTGAAATCTCACTGTTATGTGAAATTTCACAGCAACCAAGTATAATAGCAAAGGGATCAGACTGAATCCACAGACCACCAACTCGACACTGCATTAGGAGTTAATTGTATGCTTTGGCACAATACACACACCATTGCATAAAATCTAACTGCAGAGTTCTGTTTACTGTATCAGAAAGACCATTCCCTGGAGAATTTCCTAGTGGATCAAACTTCATACATTCCAAAGCTGTCCTTTTCAAAAGGTTTGTTAAATAGGGCATTACATTTGTAATGCCTCTCTGTTCTTGTGGTAATCCTGACTAAAGATAGAGCCTGGTAGACTTATGCATTTGCACTTCAAACACCTTGCCAGTAAACACTCTACATTTCTTCTGTTCATCATTTCCGAGGGGTTTGGGGAGGGGGTGGAAAACTTTGGTAATTCATCTCTGAAGTGCTAACTCCTGATTGGATGCCAGGCTTTAAGGAGTTTAATTTAACATATTCTAAAATAGCAGGGAACCATGAATAGATAAGAGTGGGGAGAATTGGTCTGACAGAAGATTAGCAGAGGGATAGCACACTGGATCATGAACAAACATCCCTGCATCCTGGGAAAGTCTGAGGACTGATCAAAGCACTGGGCTGTTATACCTGCGTGTAAGGACATGAATTGGTAGTGTTAGGAATTTGGCAATCTCAGGCTAGGGTGAGGTTAGTTAGTTGATCCAGTTAGGCTGATCTATGCCCTGTGCTGACCTGGGGATGTCACAAAAGTGCCATAAGATATTTCTGCACCACTTCTGGGGCAGTTAGACCAGTGCACAGACATGTGCTCGCTTGCCTACATTAATACAGGAATGAAAAGAGCCATGAGTTGTGGCGCCCGATGTTATGATTGTACCCTTAGTTATATTTCAAACTGAATTTAGTCAGAAAAAGAACAAGCTATAACCTTAAAAATACCCAATTCACTCACATCTGGCATCATATCCTTTTTGTGGTCAGGACAATTGTGTAACACTAGTAAGCACTGAGAAATTTTCTTCTTTTCTCAGACGTCTCTTAAAACCATGCAAGATAGTAACGGGCAGCCCAATCTTAACTTGCCTCTGGAACAAGAAGACAAGCATTTCTGAACAGTATTCAGCACATGTTTTGCGTAGTCAGTGGCTCACTTCAAGAAAACAGAAACTTTCCTCCTTACTCCAGGGTGAACCACTTCAGTCCAAAGGGGGCTACTGGGAAATGCATCACTTCAACTGCTAGTGCAAATCCAAGCAGCCTAGGATTGCCCTTGGCTGCCTGGAAACAGGGTTACGATCTGGAATAAGTGCTGGATCCTGGCTGTGCCTCCGACTCATCATTTTAAGACAGAGATGCGTTCTCTTATCCCATTGTTAAGCAAATCTGTCATTAAGTGAAGGGAGAAGCAACACAGGGTTCTCAGTTTCCTCCTGAGAATCTGCACCACAACCCTTCCACCAATGTATGCTGAAGTGAGGCATCTGCTAGAACACACATCACTTCTGCAGATTACAGGCAATGAAAGATCATGCTCAGTCAGATGCTCTAGGCAAGAGGAAAGGCAATGTTTCTACCAGTGATCAGGAGGAAAAGGCAACCAAGATGCAAGAGGTTTGCAAGATGCATGGGAATTAAAGAGGAGATGACCTCTGTCATATATGCAGTCATTTAGCAGAATGTTGCAAAACTGGTACATCATCAACATATAAAGATGTACCAGTTTGAATTATACTTTACTGCTTGAACTGACCCTACAAAACATGCATATCCTCCCCCTTCCTCTCAGTATTCATTCTTCTGATTGTGGGCAGGAAGGGTGAGGCTCATTCAACCCTTCTGACCAAAAAACATGGTGAAAAGGAAGAGTAAGGATGCACATATTCAATTAGGACTGGTTTAGATAGTGAAGTATAATCTAAACTAACCCTATATGTTGCTCATACCTTGTGAACTACAAGTTACGTTATCGCACCACTGTGCCATTCAGATCTTTTACTATTACATAAGAGCCTTGCAAGACTGCAGCTTTGATCAGGGTTAAAGCTTCAGGCAGAAGATATTTTTAATCTTTTTATTTCCAGTGCTGAAAAACTTTGTTGCTGGAAATCACACTCCAAAGTAGCTAAAGTGCCACTTAAACCTTCAAGTGCCACTTACTACCATGTTTAGATGCAATATGTAGATCATGTTTCAGTATTATGCTGTTTGGTATTTATAATCTATTTGTATTGTTGAAATTATTACATAAGAATTGCATGAGGATACAAGTAAATGCAAACTGTTATTTGATCCTCCCCTGATTCTTAGATGTACCCTAAGGATACACGTGTACCAAGGCTGACAATATTGAAATACAAAATTAGTGGCTGGCATATGCCTAATGTCTAATCAGCCCTTGAGTCATAGCTGACAAAGTTGGAGGGTTCTTTGATTTGGGTTCTAAGGGGAGTAGTTGTAGAGAAATAAATTCATTTTTTATTATTACCTTCAATTTTGAGCAGAATCCTAACCATGTCTACTCAAAATTAAGCCTGATTGTGTTTGATGGGTCTTACTCCCAGGAAAGTGCCTTCAGGATTGCAGCCTTTGGGTGCAATCCAATCCAGCCTTCGGGTGCAATCCAGAGTAACTACGATGAGTCCTTGCTCCGGTGTAAGAACAATTTGTTCTGGATTGCAATATAAATTTCCCATAGGTTTTCACGAGGTGATGCAGTAACTACGGGTGCATGTAAAGTCTCTTATGTGCTCCTGTAGTTACTCTGGATTGTAGGGCATGTCTTTGTTAATGATGGTCTTTTGTGCAGACTTCACACAAAGGAAAAGCCACATTTCATAATTGTTTTCAATCTAGCCCAAGTATGCAAAAAATTGGGATTTTAGTGCCCCTACACATATACAACACGCATACACACACCATTGACTTTTTGTACCTATGCCAAAGTATATAGTGCACAGAAGCCAAAAGAGCAGAATAAAATTTATAGTCCCTTGAGGGCATAGTCAATGAAATTAAAGGATAGAATTAGATGGGGTTGGTACTGAGGGATGAAATTACAAGCAGTACTATGTTAATGTAGCATAGAATTAACGTGCAGTATTCTCCAGTGTGGAAAGTCAGGCTTTATATTGCCAGCTGGATTTTACAAAGGCCAGGATTCTTTACTGTCCAAGTAATAATATTTGTAGCCGTGAAAATCAAGACAACTAAAATGATGACAAGGATGATGAAACATTACTGTTCGGATATAAGATGATGGAAAGCATTACACAGACAAAATTTCTACTTGCACTTTCTCCCAAATTAAATATTTTAACTTTTCTGTGATCAATATCGTCTTGTCATTTGGGTAATATGTAACCCTTAGCATGTCCTACAGTCATTGGAAAAAAGGAAGAGATCCAACAAGAAGATGGCCTCTATCCAACTGTATATTTTCGTTTGGGCAGTGAAATGGTCTGCTGATGTCCTGTGGATCCTGAGTGCTCCTTTTTTCACAGTGAATGCCAAGACTCTGACTCTATTTACTGGAAACTAATGATACTAAAAATGTCCAATTAGCTTAAAAGGTTGCCGTTTAGTGAACAAAATGAATGGTGTACTGTGCTCATCCCACTTAAATACTCTAATTTTACTTTAATTATTGTGCACCATTAGATCTTTGACTCTTCTAAAACCTCTGCTGTTTTACTTCTAGCTTTTTTTACCGCTGAAGTTCCATGCAGCTGATTCTCTGTTACTACCTGTTCATTTCCTTCTGTTTTACTAGCACACATAGCCCTGTTTCTTTATCTAGTTCTGTGCAGTTTGTCTCTTGCCGATTTGCCACCCATTGTGAAAAGCGTCTTTTGAATGAAGTTGGAAAATGCTCTTGAAACTCTCACTGGGAGTAAGCAATCAAATCAAGATTCCTTGCAAGTTTTCCTTCCATATCTTAAAGAAGCATCAGAATCTTTCTCCGCAATGGCTTTAACCTGGTTGGTTCCAGGGATTTCCATACATCGAAATTGTCTGGAATAAATTAGGAGATGTTCTTTGAAGAATAATACCAGATGGGATGCTAAGCTAACACAATTTCTCCAACCATCACTTCATACAGGCTCTGTGTGTTGGATGTGCAAGCACCTTAGCACATGCCACCAAATTTGTAAGAGTAGAATGACTAATGATGGATACACCAGTTTTCATAATCAAGATAATCAGATCTTGATATGTGAAACATGAGATTCTTGGCTAGAAAAATCTTACGTTTCACAATTAATAATTCTAAAAATGTAGCATTATTTGGTTCTAAATCTATACTCACATATCCGCGATTAAAGACGCTGTGCCTGTTAACCAGCAGGCCAGGGTTAGAGACCCAGGTCGGCCCCACAAGACAGGGTGAGCTCCTGTCCTTAGCCCAGCTCTGCCATGCCAGCTGGATCCAATTGTATTGGCTCTGCCTTTCCATTGGACTAATTCAGTAGTGTGGAGAGGGGGGATTTGCTGCTTGGGTAACAGCCTATCCTCCACAACAATCTAACCCAGGTTTTCGTGCTTCACATGCAGCGTATGCAGCGCCGAGCACGATACCATAGTCTTTCAAGACTGACGGAGGCCTGCTGCTTTTTTTTAATGGGAGCACATAAGAGACTTTACATGCACGTAGTTACTGCACCACCTAGTGAAAACCTATGGGAAAATCATATTGGAATCCAGAGTGAGTTGTTCTTACACCAGAGCAAGGACTACCCATAGTTACTCTAGATTTTGCCCAATATTGAGTTATTTTGTGCGTCTCAATCAGGCAATAGATCTGTTAAGCTCAGTTATGTCAATAAAAACTACTAGTGGCTTGCCTGGGTTTCCAAAAGGGTCTTTCCCAATCCTATTTGGAAACAGAAGGACTGAACCTCTGATTTATGTCAGTGAAGTCAGAGCAATATCAATTGGCTATGGCCCAATTGCCACACTGATCTGTCTACTCACACAATGGGATGTTTTCAGCATAAACATGCATAGCATTTTGTTTCTCAACGCAGCCAAAAAAAGAGCTTGTATAACACATTAAATAGTAACGAATATGTCATGAACTTTTATAGGCAAAAGCTTACTGCATCAAATGGCTACAATCAACAACAAAGAAACAGATGTCACTGGATACATTATAATGGAATCATACAGTATATAGTGATAAGAGTCAGTGGATAATTATCACTACTTTCTACTGCTTTTGGTGATAATCACTGGGTGAATTTACATTGCTAATTTCAGTAGCCATGAATTCAGCCAATACTGAATTAGCTATGGATTTTTGCTGACTTGATGAAGAGAAATACTACTACTTGCCTTTATCATCAAACTCTTAAGATACTATCAGCAAATCCAGAGTAACTATGGGAGCTCTTATGTCGACGTAAGAGACATTTACGTTGACGTAGTTACGGTGCCACCTAGTGGAACCTTAGGGGGAATTCATAGAGCTATCCAGAGTTAATTTTTCTTACGTCTACGTAAGAGCTCCTGTAGTGACTCTGGATTGTGCTACATATCCATCAGGCAGCAAAATTATGGGAATGTCCTTTACAAATGTTGCAGTAATTGCCCCAAATTATGTTCTACAGGTGGCTGGCCCTCTATTTTCATGCATTTTTATTCATCAACTTCTCATCCTTGAAAAAAGCTAACGGAAATGCACATATGAAAATCCATGGTAATCTCTGGTGTTTCCACAGTTGGGGAAGACAATTTTAAAGCTTAGACAGTGCTCTAACACTGATCTATGCCCCCTCTCTAGCTAAGGTTTAGTTGGTTAGTTTCAGTGTAGTTCTGAGCAATTACCCACTGCATGTTGTCTTCATAAATGATGTTTATGATTCATAAGTGCTAGACTCATAAATATTATTGACTCCAATTCATTGACACTGTAATGCAATTAGCCATATGTCTCTTCCTAGAAAATAAAATCTTGGTGAATGCCCATAGGGAGTCATACGATGGGCAAAATCCAGAGTAACTATGGGGAGTCCTTGCTCCGGTATAAGAACAACTTACTCTGGATTCCAATATGAATTTCCCATAGGTTTTCACTAGGTGGTGCGGTAACTACCGGTGCACGTGAAGTCTCTTACGTGCTCCCATAGTTACTCTGAAGTTGGGGGCAGGTCTGCTTTTCAGAATCATCTCTAGAATAGAGGCACCCATATTCCTAATAATTTTCAATCATTTTTAAAAACATTCCTTATTATGACCCACAGTTCAGTCCACAGATGCAGTACACCAATATAGCACATGCTGCAGGCTTTGGTGGGATGATAATCAGATTGCCAAATGCTGCCACCTCATCAGGGCATCTGGGCTATCATCATCATCATCATGATCATCATCGTCATCATCAACAACAACAGTATTTATATATCACTTTTCACATTCTGTTTCTAGTGTTATTCTGTTTTCTGTTTCCATGAGCAGCTCTATCATAGGCTGTGGTGGAATTATATTTGTGCTGTCCTAGGGCTATTAACAAAAGCAGATCAATATCTCTGCTGTCATAAATGGCTCTAAGTTTGGGCCACAAGCCATTATTTTTTATCTAAAGAAGGTTTTTACACACTTATACTTAATGCACTTTTTATATCATTTTGGGTTAAATATGTCAAATGTTTTTTCCACATCAACCATGATTCAATTATAGGAGGTTTCTCTGGCCATCTGTTTATTGCTAAATTAATTGTCAATTAATTGTGTCTTAATTGAAGCATTTGTTTCCCATTTCAAAGATTAACAAGGTATTAAACAAGGCAGGTCAATGACATAGCATAAAGAAGTATGTTGAATTTTGTTCTAAGGTGCTGTAAACTGCAGTTTTCATTAAACATCACTCTAGAATAATTTGTACCATTAAATGGGGTAATTTTTAGCCAATTACTGAAGCTATTTGGTTTTTATTTGCTTGAATTGTTCCCGAGACAAGGCTTTAAGCAGACAGGTCTCCTATGCTTTGGGATTGTTAGTAGATTTTTATTAAAGAGATGTATAATTATATAATGGACTTAAATGGCCATGTTCTTTCTGCTAATAAATTTAATTGCAATAATATAATGCATGGTTACATGCAGATATCATGATTTAGACAACACATATCTGAAATTTATAGATTTTGATGAATTTTAAAAAAATAGAAAATCATATCCTTTCATGAACTTTGTTTATAGACAGAGCCCAATCCTTTCCATCCCTTACCACCAATGCAGTGATTTCAAAGAGGTCTTCTTCGGGTAACAGAACATTTATTCCCTTACCGAGAGGAAGCCTTCACAGCATGGAGGGGTCTACTTGGACTGTACTAGGAAATTCACTGACATAGAGGATGACCAGATGCTCAAACCTCTAAAAGGAGGACAAGGTCTTGGATTCCTCTCAGCCTGGCCTTTCTGGTGGACAATGGCACATTTGCCTACTCATGAGTAAAGCTGCGATACTGGGCACTTTCACTTTCCCATAGAACTCAATGAATATTTTTTTATTTTTAGTTTTTGGGCCATAACTTTTGATAGGAAGGAGATAACTCAAAACTGATTTTTGCTTTGGATTCTGCTCTTCAATACAAAACCAACAACATATGACATGACAGGGTACTGCACAACATTGCAAAGTTCCAAAATGAAGCCAAAATGGAGGACAGTGAAGCCCTTTTGGAGAACACCCGGACAGGAGACTAAAAAAGAGGACAAATACAGAAATTTCCTGTCATATGGTCATCCTGACTGACACAGTACCAAGACCAATACTGTGGGGTTGGATCTGATAAGGGAGCTATGATTTGGCTACCAAGTCTTCTGCTGAACCTGCACCTTCACAGATCTGATCCATCATTCCCCACTATATTTCATTCCATCAAACCCCACTCCCCACAAGTGCCATAAGGCAGTTTTCACTGGGACCAATTCCACCATAGGTTTGCTAGTGATGGGAGTGAATGCAAGGTTGAAAATGTGAATTATCCTACTTCATAAAGCTTTGTCCTTTTATATGCTGAGTGCCGACACTTCAAACCTGGTTCTAAGGCAGAATGACCATAGGAGCTTCAGGGCCCAAATGGAATGGAAACTTTATTTTTTTTTGTGGGGTCCCAGTTTCACAGTCAAGTTCTGTAGAATCTTCAAGAAATAAAGTTCATATAGACTTTATGGTAAAAGAAAAGCAATCAAAATGTGCACTTAAAAAGTGATGTGAGTTAATGGACCAAACTGTTCTAACTGCATTTTAATATAAAATTGTATACACGTAAGACTACAAGTATACAAACAGAATGATTAAACCTGTATAATGGAAACATAATATATGCTAAAAAAACTTTTAAAAGTCCACCCCCATAAATGCCAAATGGGAACTTGTGGTGATTTATCAGGCTCAGTACCGGAAAACAGGGATTGCTCATGGTAAATAGGGGCAATTGGAGCTTGAATTAACTAACATTTTAGCCATCAACTTCAAGATAGTTAAAAGATATAGCATGCAAACTAATTCACAAATCAATTTTTTAACAGGAAGGACTGAAGGCAAGTCATTCATCAAAGCAGAAGTATCAACAAATAACTAATGTTGATTGACCGGACAAAGACAAGATGAAGAAAGAAGGAAAATTGATTTTGTAATTTGTACAGGCTCAATATACACAGGGATTTAAAACACACACAAACACATCATTTGTTATGCCATGGCAACTTTACTGAAACCAGCTCCTGTGATCTTCCGACAAGAATTACAGCTGAAGGGTGGAAATAGAACGGCTGCCTTGATAGTTTCAGCATTACATTTAACACTTTGTTCTATCTTTATTTTCCATCCTAGTTTAAATTCCATTTCAGTCATGAAGTTCTTTGAGTGATCTTCAGCTACAGTCCACCTACATCACAAGGCTGTTGTGAGAACAAAATTGTGGGCAAATACCTAATTTCGTCCAGGGCAATATCCAAGCCCACAATAAGGCTACTCAAGTCTGCACCAGCTATTTTGAGAGCACAATGTTGAACCAGGAGCATTCTGGATTTATGGATTTGGTGAAGCAGAGTTCTGCTAAACCTGCCCCATTGCCCCCCTTCCTGACTTTGATTTTGCTGATTATTGGACTGGATATATTGATGTGGCCTTGGATATTGATTTTGGACTCTGTTAGACTTGTATGTATATGACCTTGGACTGTGTACCTGACTTTGGCTTTGCTCTACCCTTCTCAATACAGTTTGCTTGATCTCAAAGTGCCTCCTGCGTGTTTTCAGCTTGTTCAGCTTGCTACTGTTCACTCCCTAGGCAGTGCATGCTCTGTTGCACCAGCGCTGGGACTCTACCTGCCTGGCAAATCCATATGTTGTCTCATGCAATCAGAGGTCTCACAGGGGTCTTACACAATCTTTAAAAGTAATGGTGAATTAACTTCTTTGAAGCAAGAGAGACTGGATAAGCAAGCATGATTTGATGAAATATTTTTTCTTATTTTGATAACCTTGGGAAACTTGAAGAATTCTGATTTTCTTGACTTTGAGAGTTTGACAAAGCTTTTGTAAATTTAGATCTTTCTTGTATCACTTTTATTGTTTCCATTACAATAGTAGCCAAAGGCTTCTTATTTATCTTTCTTTGAGAAAACAGAGGAAGAGGGTCTAAATGCCATAACCCACAGTAGTCTGTGCCTACCCCATTCATCACAACTGAACACTGAACATTTGATCTTTGATTCATGCATGGGCTGCCTTCTGGGTAGCTGGTTTTCCAGGTCGATTGTGCAATTCACTTAACATTGTGTAAATAAAATAAAAATGCTGCTTTCTAACACTTAGCCCCTACTTTTAATTCTCCCAGGCAGGTTATTCTTGCTACATATAACAGTTGTGCTCAAACACTTCTACTGTTTGGAATTAGCTGAGAGATCAACAGTTTTCTACAACCTGTAAGCAAATGATATCTTCTTTTTTATTTCAAGAAATGACCCACTTCTCACAAAAATAGCTGGTAAGACCATTTCTTGATTGTACCACTTTAGGCTGCTGGTGCGGTTTCGTACGATGGAATATTTCAACACAACAAATGTATGTGTCCACTTAGAAATGTAGTTTGTTGGCAGGAAGGCTCGACTTGAACCTTTATCGCTAGCATTTAGTTTTGGATGAAACATGTGGATGAAAACTTATTTATGGAGAAATATTCAATCACAGGGACATCCACCTACAGTCTGCTATGGAGCAGTACAAATGTAGGTTTACCACCTAATCTTCCATTTGTGAGAACTGTGCATTGGAGACACACTCTCTCTCTCTCTCTCTCTCTCTCTCTCTCTCTCTCTCCCAGTAGATGAAAACATTCAAGAAAATAGCTATTTCCAATTTTTTCCTCATTCTCTTATTACAGTTGCTTTGATATTATTTTAAAACTGACAATTAAAACAAATTGCATCTGGCATATTCTGACTGATCCATAATTTATGGCAACCTCATTTGTGTTGGGATACAATCTTTGATGGAAATTAGCTGATAATTAAAGAGAGTGCATTCCTATCCCTGTCAACTCAGACATAAGCTCCATTGTATTTAATGGAGCTTATTCCCAAGTTAAGTGAGGTTGGGATTGCAACCTTAAGTGTTTTGCACTCCTTCTCGCTACTCTAATATTTGCAGGCAGTCAAACTCACATGGGTGCCAATAATTGGGGGGACAGCTCTGAAATGGGCAACCGCGGGAATGGCTCTGAGTGCCAAATGGGCTAGAGCTGTCACTGATCCATATTAACCTTAACACAGACAAAATTATCTTGAAATGGAAGGTTCAGTTCTTTGATTCCAACACATTTCTTTAGATCTGGATTTGGTACTGCTACAATAAGCACCTAGGGAGAAGTACACAGAAAATCTTCTTTTGCTTTCTTAAAATTAAAAATCCCTGATAATGTTACATGCAATATACCATTTTATTTATTTAGCTCTTTTTTCATCTCCAATTTACAGAAGAGTGTTATGGCCATGGACAAAGGAACCCTTATGTTAAATATATTACCATTGTTCCTGAAGCGTAGGTGATTGTAATCTTTTATAGTAAATTTTTAAAAAATGAACTGCTCCAATAAATTTCATGTTTTATAACCAGCATACTCACCACATTAATCTTTTATATGATTGCTATCCAGGAGCTATATATATTGCATAGTGCTAAGGAAAGCCCTTAGTACTCTTTTGAGGCATTAAACTAATAGCAGAATCAGGGATTAAAACAAGTTGGGGGGGGGGTGTTTTTAACAACTATGTTTTTTAATCCAAATTTATGAAAAGATGGATTTTGTTAAAATTTTACTGGAAGATGCAGATTTAACTCTTAAATTTCTCTGGCATATAGCTTAATGCTTAGATGCTCTTAGTGGCTTTATTACAACTTCATATATTTACTGCTTAATTGGTCTGCCTCTAGAAAGTGTGGGCCTAGACATTCCAAGATCATGGCAGACAAAGGTTAAGTACCATTTCCAGTAATGTCCTTGCAAGGAGTTTTAAAGATTCAGGAAAAAAATTAAAACGTTTTAAATGTTTAATGTTCTTGCTGACTTGAGTCTTCTAACTTTAGATTTTAAAATAAATGCAATGACCTCATTAAAAAAAACATATATTACATACAACAAAATTGCATCCAGTATATGTAAGGGGCTGTTTTATTTCAATTTTCTTTGCCAAGAAAGTGTTGTTCTAGTTAACCATAAGAACAGAATCATATGTTAGTGGTGGAGCTGTGGTGAAAAGCTGTGATTTCCACTTGAGCCCATGCTGGTCACAATTAGGGTTGCCATAATTCTCTTCCACAAAATCAGGACAGGACCCTCTATCACACTTGCCAGTATATGAACACAAACCCACCAAATTGGGACTGTCCCTGTTTTTCAGGACATATGGCAACCTTAGTCACAATAAAACAGACACATTGGCGGAGCGAATCATACTGGAAATTCAAATCTTAGTACCACTGACCGGCAGATTGTTTGTATACTCATACTTTACTGGAATATTGTGTGTTATATCCAATTATTGTTGGCTGTGACTATGCTGCATCAGCACATTCTGAGTGACATCTTAACAACAATAATAAGCAGTTATGCACACTTTGCAGCACTTTCACACTGGCCATTGACTGGGCAGCACATGCAAGAGCAGCACTGTCCAGGCAGAGGACTGGGCCATCAGTAACTTTACTAAAGAGGTAAGATTTGAATAAGATGTTCTGATTTACAGCGCAGTGTTAATTGGAGATGCTGAAAATGGAACTGGAAATGCCACAATTTGAAGCAGAATGTTGGGTGACATGGACTTGGGTCTCCACTCAGGCTGCAATCCTATCCACACTTTCCTAGGAGTAACACCTGTTGACTATAATGGGACTTACTTCTGAGTTGACCTGCATAGGATTGGGCTGCCCATTTCCTATGGACAACTCAGCAAAGGGGGTTTGCTTTCTATTCCAGCTCCATAGCAATGGCTCACCTGGCTCCTTCTGTGCTGGTAAATTGGCATGGGGGGCAGTAGGCTGGGAGAGAAAATAACTGGGTGGAGAGATGGGAGACATGGGCAGGGACCACGGCTGTTGGGAATCATCTTGAGGATAAGTAGTAACTAGTATCTGCCACAAAAGTGCCACCAATATGCTATGGCTCTTGCCCAGCCTTGTCAAGCCTCCCTTAGGGGACAAGTCAATTCAGACTTGTGCCAGCCAAGATGTTACAGATCTGAGTAAATCAATATGACAACATGGAACTTATTTGGAGGTGTGGGCTCCTAATCAACCCTGACCATAGGATGCAGCGCACACTTTGATAGTGGCAGGGGATCTGATTCGGGCTCGTCTGTGATGACAACCTGTGACAGGAAGTAGATTATGTTACTTGCTACAGCTACCTGCATGTGCTCTATCCACCGTATGATACATGTGCATCTTAGTTCACATTGCTTTTTCATGCTTTTTCATTGCTTTTTCTTGCAGGTTATTTTCAGAGACAGTGTCACACATGAAAATGGGATTGGGTTTTCCTCTTAACTGTTCCCATGTATGGGATTGAAATGGTTGTTGTAAATGAATATATTTTTACTGGAATTTCCTTAGCTGCAGTGGAACACTGAGAAGCATCCATGACTACAGAATTTCAAGGAGAGTATCTATCTTCTTTCCTGATTCACCACTGCTTCTAGGGTTGCCATATGTCCCGGAAAACCAAGACTGTCCCAGTTTTCGAGGACTGCATTCACATACTGGCAAGTTTGACAGGGGAACTTGTTCTGGTTTTGTGGAAGATAATTATGACAACCCATCTGCTTCACACATTGCATTTCCCCTACAATATTTCTGTAGCTAGGAAGGACTGCAGCCAGAGAGGAAAAAGCAGCATGTTGTGATCTGGTCCTCAATCCCTACCAGCACAGTACTTTATATATTACGAAAGAAACATCAGAGATCAAAGTTCCCAGCTCCAGAATATGTCAAGCGGGGAGAAATTAGTGCAGCTAGCAACATGGAACACCCGTGTAATAAGAGAAAGCATATGTCTAAAAAATAACATTATTTCTAAATGGCCACACCATGGGCTATAAATCATATTGATGGGCTTCAATAATAAATACATGGTATAATGGCATTAACTCTCAGTCGGAGGCAAGATTGATTTTGGATGCACTAGCTAAATTCTAACAGGAAACTAATGCTGCACTTTTCATTCCATATTTGTGCTGTGTAGAGACGCTGTGGCATAAGCCATTTAGAAGAAATATATTTAAAACTGTTTCACATATCAATTAAAAATCCAAGATTTCCCACCATTTAAGAGGAAGCCATAAAATGTATAGCAGATGTTAACGCAGATCCTGTAAATAACAAGTAGAGGCATTCCAAAATGGTATTTGCAAAATAACACCACCAAAACATGAAATTGGAAATTATAAAACAAAGTAATTGCATTTTATTAAAATGGCTGCAGAGTCTCTGTGGATTGACCCAAGTGCTTCTGACTGTGTTTCTTAGCACCTGACTCTACATGCAGCTCTGTGGCTTCCTCCAAATTGGTGGTAGAATTTTTTGAGCATGAGCAGAAGCTGCAAAGGAAAACACATGGAGCCCTATGAAAAATGAAACTGAGATAAGCAAATGTTGAATGGTTTCTTGATGGATTTTTATTTTCCTGCATTTAAAAACAGTTTGCTTCCATAGCAATTCAACAGTATATTCAATTTGGTTGCTTAAGATTGCTATCTCCTCATTGTTTCAACTTGGCAATGTCTTTGTTTGGGAGACTAGGGTGGCTCAGTGGTTAAAGACGGTGCACTTGTCTACCTGAAGGACACTAGATTGGCAAGGTTAGAGTCTTGTCTCAGCTCCTGCCAACCTAACAGTTTCAAAGCATGCAAGTACAAGTAGATAAATAGGTTACAACTCAGCAACAAACCTCTGCGACAGGCCGGCCGGTTTCCTTAATGTCACATCTAAACATGGATCGGACAACTCCAATCCAGAATAGCATACCCTGGCATAGGATGGGGAAAATGATAGGAAGAAGAAAGCCCTGGATGATGCTCCCTTGCCCCAACTGACTAGCATAGGTAGAAAGTCAGTGGAAATGTGCATTTTGAAACGAATCCCAATACATTGCCATATACTGTTCCCAGTAGTTACATACATACTAGATACATACATGTGTAAGTATGTGAAACACAATGTATCTTACACTAGATACATACATGTGTAAGTATGTGAAACACAAGGATCAGATTCAGGCAAAATATTTGCTGTGAAGTTCATGAAAATGCCAGTGTAGCCCAACAGTATAGCTCAGCCCAGTTCCTTGAGCAACAAGGTTGCTTTTTCTTTAATACTCATACTAAGAATGAGGGCAGTTGGAAGCACTCCCGTTGCTCTCAGTGGTAATATAATGTAATATAATGTAGTCAAATCTGATTGTTTAATCCCCGATTGGCTGGGAAGTTAACAAATCTGAGCTAATTAAACTGAGCTAAGCAAATAAGTAAGTAAGTAAAGTGAAATAAGGTAAGTAAATAAAGTAAGTAAAGTGAGAAAGACTTTTCAAGTAAAAAAACAAATGGTGTCTTAGCAGCAGCACCAGATTTTGAAATCAATGACTATGACTAGGCATGAAAAAAATGCATGGAATTAGAATTTTGTCATGGACTCTTTTATTTTACCCAAAGAATTGTAAGAAGGCTGATGATCCTAAGTGTTTTATCACAGTGCATCATTAGTGATACAAGGGCATAATTCAATTTATGAAAAACTAACATTACAGTCTAAATTGTGCTGAAGCAGGAAGAATGATTTGCCTGCACGGCATCCACTGCTCCACAGGTACTGGGGCATGAACAGCCCCAGTGGGTCAACTTGGATGTAAGCCACCTCTGGAAATAGTGAAAATCTAAGTAGATGGGAGAATGTGCTCCCGACTGTTTAAGGACTGAGATTTGGATCTGGCTAAGTGCCAAATCCGAATCCCACCTCCCACTCCCACATTCCTGCCCTCTATCCCCTCTTTCCCTATCCTAGAATGTCTCCCTCCAACCCCCTTTTCTAACCTCTCTTCCCCCAATTTTTGAGGTTGCCTACATCACCAATTTAGATATTTAGAGTAATAATCTGGATATTTAGATATTATTTCAATCTGGATATGTAATTTCTTCCCAACTGCTACAGAAAGCTATTTTCTTAGAATTCTTAGGATAACCATCATGTCATTAAATATAAGATCAGCACAATCACATTGACCTTGGAAGAGGGCAAAATTAAATCAATATTATCAATAGTGGGGGAGTTACTGGGACATGAGTCAGGCTTCCTGCTCTCGTGCCGAAATTATATTGCAAGGTTATTCCATCATTACATCATCTCTGAAGTTATACCTTACAGATCAAAATCATTTCATTTTTCCATATGTGTGAAGGAAAAGAATGGCACAACAAAATGCATTTTCAGTAGGTGCCATAAGAAATTCCCTTCGAAATTGTTCTAGACATCATATAGGTGGTTGGCTCATCAATGAGGTCAACAAATGAAGCAGTACAAATTGGGTGGGGAGTGGAAGAGAAGCCATCTTTGTCTTATCAACTTGTATCCATGTTCTTCCTCAACCTTCAGGAACCAGAAAAAGAAGAAGGGAAGGATAATGCTGAGCTAGAATACTGGCGAGTAAGAGCAGCAGATGCAGGGACATCATAGGTAAGGAGGGCATCATCTGGCATCAGGAGGTCTTGAGTGACCTCAACAACACTTTTTAGGCCCCGTTGTTAAGAGAAGACAAATGTCCAAAGATCCCAGCTGTCAGACCCACACAGCTCTTGCTGAAATAGGAATACAACATGTCGCAACCAGTAGGAAAGGAGGACAAACATGAGAGTCTTGAAAGATCACATCAGCAGTTGTTTTGAGTTTCTCTTGCATCTCATGGATTCTTATGTGGCAGCAAGTATGGTCTGGTGGATGAATAAAGGGCTGCTGTAAAAAGGAAAGCATGAAAAGACCTGGATAACTCTTGGATGGGAGAATGAACACTAATATAGTTGTCATGAGTCAACAGAGCCAGAATTGACACTGTTCACAGCTTGGCTGACCTGAAAACTCCTGCTGGAAGCTTGGAAAGCATTCCCTTATATCAGATATGATGACCATGCCACGAAGGATTCAAAGTGGACGAGTTTTACGAGCTGCCTATAAAACAGTTACCTAACTCACAGGGTTGTTGTGAGAACTAAAAGGATAAAAACTATGTAAACCACATTGGGCATTTAGGTTATCAAGGGAAAGGTGGGATATAATTCTCTTCAGTTATATTATAAACACCAAATCCTTTCTGGAGCACACTTGGCAACTTTAATGCACAGTAATATTCAACATGATCCCTTTTTTAATGGAATTCCAAGAGCCCTCAAGTATTTTCTGGCTAGTAATGTACACCAAGAGCAGTAATAGTTGCGGTGAATCAGAGGGACATCATACAAAATGATCATAGTCATGCCTTAGGTTTGGATGGAGGCTAAGGCCAATATATTATTGGTACCAAAAGTTTTACTCTCGTTACACTGATCTTACTAAGACTACTTGTTCTGCCTCCCCATGATATAATTTGATGAAGAACCAGAATTTAAGAGCAACCTTTTCATATGATGCTATCAAGTGGAACATTTAAATAATTCTAAGCAGCAGCTTTCTCCCTCCCATTGGGGATGAATTGAAAGGTTTAAGCAAACTATGGAAAATATGAAAAGGGCTTTTCCCCTCAAGCGTAATAGAAAAAAAATGGGCTGAGATGATTCAAGAATTGACCTTAACTACAATAAACTGCTCACAGCATGACTAGCTATCCATCATTTTGCTCTGTGCCTGGCAGAATGCCACATCAGAAAGCGGTAATAGTGTTCAGAAATGCCATGAAGGGAAAAGAAATAGTTACAAGGCTAGCGAGGTTACAAAAGAGACAGCCAGCCGTTTTGCAAGAAGCGGGTTCATGCAACTCATCTTTTACTAAGGCTGCAACCCTCCCTGCACTGACTTAGAAGAAAGTCTGTTCCACTGTTGTAACCGACTATGGTCAGCAGCCCCATTCTTAAAGACATGACAGTAGTTGCTTGTAGTAGTAGTAGTAGTAGTAATAGACCTTAGTAGTAGATAGTAACAAGCGGAGCAAAACAACATACTGATTGATTTGTATACAAGTTTGGGATGGCAGGAAGACTATGGCTGCAATCCTAAAGACACTTTCCTGGGAGTAAGACCTATTGAACAGTGTGGAGCTTACTTTGGAGTAGACCTGGTTAGGACTGTGTTCTATGTGAGTAACTTTGTGGTAGCTACTCCCCCTTTCTCTTAAACCTTGGTACAAGAGATAGTAATAGTTAATGCAATTTATTGGTGGATAGGTGGGTTAATGCAGGTGGGTGCAAAGGGAACAAGTTCTGCTCAGTGAGGACAGTGGGAGAGAAAAAAGCAGAAGGGTAGAAAAAAGGAGTGTAACACCTGTCACAAAAATCACTCGGAAGTGGAAGTGGAATTAAGTGGATCATTGTGTAGATGTGAGAGTGAGAGTAATTCGTGCCAGTAGAGTGGTTAATCTTGCCAAGCAATCCTAATGACACTTTCCTGGGAGTAAGACCCACTGAACACTTTTGAGTAGACGAAGGGTGCAATCCAGAGTAACTATAGGGAGTCCTTGCTCTGGTGTAAGAACAATTTGCTCTGGATTGCAATATGAATTTCCCATAGGTTTTCACTAGATGGTGCAGTAACTACGGGTGCACGTAATGTCTCTTATGTGCTCCTGTAGTTACTCAGGATTGTAGGGATAGTTAGGTTTATGCTCTTGGTCTTCTAAAAGAGAAGGAGAAGGAGATGATCTTTGACATGGTGAGAAGAGGCTGTGTGGTGACCCTGTGACTCTGAGTGGGTAAGACATATACAAGAACCCAAATCCTGGTAAGAGGTGGATAAGGATTGCTGTATGAGCTGGAAAAAATATAGGAAGTGCTTTTGAGTGAGGATCTAACTGTGAGGTGAGAGGACCTTGAGTTTTGTGGTTTTGGTTGAGTTTATGTGGTTTGTAAGACTACACCCTGACAAAGGGTGATGTGTTAAGACTACCTTGAGGGAATCTAGGAGAAGGGAGCGCAGCAACCATGTGGTTTGGATAGGATTAGACTATAAACTGTGACTCAGAATTTTCTGAGTTATGGAAGATAACTTTCATCCAAAATAAACTCTTAGGAAGTGCTCTGAGGAAAGTCACTCTTTCTGCACTCCCCAGCCACAAAAGGGAGATAATAATACAGACTTTTGTACCTGATAGGGTTGTTGTCAGGTTTCCAACCAGGTAATTTATACACTCAAACTGCTATCCATATGCTGATGATGATTAAATGAAAGATGTGCTCGGTTTTAACTCATATTCATGTGCCATCTAAGAAGATACCATTAAAAAAACTGATATACAATCCAGCATTTTTTAAATTATTGTTTATCATTGGTTGTCTGGATGAACAAGAAACATGTTCTCTTTTTTAAAAAAGAAAGAAAAGAGAACTAAATTATAGGAGCAAATGAGGTTACCGAAACTTACTAAGCCGATCTGGAAAATTCTTTTTAAATGATGAATTGCTAAAACTTCAGAAGGCATGGCATTATTTCAATGTAATTAATACAAAGGGTATAGCAGGGCTTCCCACATAGTGAAAAGATGGGCATATTTTGTGATCTACCTGATGGCATAAAAATAATGCATTTTATATATATTATACCAAAAGTTATTTTCTCCAGACTGGGTAAAATAGAAGTTTATTTCACCTATCCAAATCAATCCCTTTTTTTTTGCATTTAGGAAAGATTTTAATATACTTGAAGGATATTGTAATGTAATGTAAGTAAAATAAGAAGTGCCACATCAGATTGTTCAGTAATAGGTTTTGAGTGACATTTAGCCATTTCCCTGAGTGTTTATGACTTGCTGGAAGGATATGCACTTTCTAAAGATCACAGGCAGTCCCTATGGAGACCTGTAACCTTCCGTAAAGCAACTCACAAAAAACAGATGGGTTTGTTTTTTTCCACAATTGCACCTAGCTTAAAAATATTCTGGGAGCACTTCTGGGAATACTAATAAAAGGCCCTTATTAGATTCAATTAAAATCAACTATTTTTCAAATGGAGAAGATTTTCGAGCAACTTTAGTGATTTGTCTCTGTGTTAAATGCTGTGAGTCCAAACTGGTTGATCCCCTTAGTGTAGCTAGCGGGGTACATCCATCCTGGGGACTGTCCATCCTGGGTTCCACCCTTGGGGGAATGATACCATTAGTGATGGAAATAACAGTTGTTAGGAACAATACCATTTATCATCATGCTATACACCTTTGGAAGAATAATTTACAGCAGAATGCAATGAAATAAACCAGCACGAAATATCTCAATTCTATCAAAAATCATGGCTAAAAACAAAAATGCAATTGTCTGTAATAAAAAGAAATTTCCTTAACTCAAAACAGACCAATGCGACTTATTATTTGAGGAACCAATGAGATGTTATTATGACACAGCATAAAACCAATACAGTGTTACAAAGTGTGAATCAAATTTGTTTTGGGGATGGGGTCCATGAGAGGCACCTTGAGTAGACGCAGGTTTCTACCTTGATTTGAAGCCGAGATCTTCCTTCTGGGTAGGTCTTGGCTTCCATTACAAGATTTTCCCCTGATCTGCCCACTGAAACCACATCTTCCAGATTGGTAGATCTGGGCTTCCGCCTGGTCTTGAAACCCGGAACTACTTGGCTCCCATTCTAAGACTGCCCTCTGGAGCTGCATCTTCCAAGCAGGTAGACCTAGAGTGCAATCCTAAGCATGTCTACTCAGAAGTAAGTCCCATTCTTTTCTGTGGGACTTACTCTCAGGAAAGTGTGTTTAGGATTGCAGCACTAGCTCCTGCCAAGACTTGGAAATCCAGTGCTACTGTTGTGTGGACCTGGCTTCCCATTGTGAGATTGTCCTCTGGAGCCACGTTTTCTAGGTGGATAGACCTGGGCTTACAACCAGGTAAAATCTGGATTCTAAGGATTCATGTATGAATAAATCATTTCATTTTATTGTATGAGGGAGCAATCCCAAACAATTTAGCCCAGTACAACTTACTCGTCTCCCTCGTCCTGTAGTCATATGGGGAGGCCAGCACATGTTTGTCCACTGCCCCCCCCAGGAGTGGCACAGAAGTGCATTACGGTACTTTTGTGACATCCTCAGGCCAGCATGAGTCTTGTGCTGGAACTAGCCTAAGTAGGAGTAAGGACTGCAGCCGCTGGCTGTCAAAAATTTATGGGCTCCAGGTGCCACTGATTGAGATTATTGGTTTTATAATTTTGGTCACATGTACACTTCCATGATCATGCAGGAATCACCTGCATCTTGACTAAACATGCATTTCCCAGTTTAATGAACCTGAATGAGGGTTTGAATTTGCTGCTGTTTTATGTCAGGCTGTTGTCACGGTACTTAATTTTGTCTTAAAAATTGTTTTCAACTTTTGTTTTAAAAGCCAACTCAATACTTATACAGCACAGAAAGATGTGATAAAAATTCTATAAATTAATTCAATTAAATTCTTAAATGTCTGGTTTTGATGCAATTTTCTACTGCAGTTTGCATAAAGATATGATGGGAGGATTGGGAGGTTAGTTAATGGGCAAGTTTAATATTGTCTTCTGACAAAACAACTGATTATCTCACCAAATATTCCAACCCCAAAACATCCTTGTAATGGTGAAAAATTGTGGAATGGGAATATGCTTAGTTGGCCAATGTAATTCCATTTAATGGTCTCATTTGTTGTCACATTTTGTTTTACTTTTATATTTGTTGTCGTATTTTTTCCTTCTCGTACCTGTTTCTTCAAAACCACACGCAATATGCTTTTTTTCTACTAGCAAAATTGACCATATAAAATTGCTAATTTTGCCAATAATCAGATTTGCCTGGGTATCATATTTGCAGCCCAATCCTAACCAACTTTCCAGTACTGCTGCAACCATACAAATGGAGTGTGTGGCTGCAGTTTGAGAGGGACAGTCAATGAGGCATTTGAAAGTTGTTTAGGAATGGGTGGTTAGTCCATTTTAGAAATCCGCAATATAACCTTAGCATATTTTCTTAAGTAAATTTACTAAATTTGAATAAATAAATTTGAATAAATAAATGAAAATGTTAGAGGCAAAACTTATATGAATGAATTCAAATTAGTTCATTAACACATTCTACCACAGAGCGAGGAAGATCTTAAAACCAATTCATAAGCACTTCCAGCTTGCTCCTATCCATGTGCAGGTTCTGCTACACCAGCTTCAACACAGAGGGTCTTCCCCTCCAACCTGCTCCTATAGCTTCTCTACATGGAAGTGAGGGGAGCTCACCAAAGACCACATGGAGGGGGCTTATATGGTCCACGAGCCAGGATTTGGGTACCCTTAAAGAAAACTGCCCATGCCCAACTCTTTTACTTCATTTGTGGGATTTCTGTTCCTCTTTCTGTGAAACTTTCCCTGTTTGTGAAATTCTGTGTTCCCTGGTTGGGTTCCCCTGTCTGCATCCAGCTAGAAAAGCATTTCAGAGGATTTTTGTCTGCTGAACCTTCATTTGCATGGTGTTTCCTATTGAAAATTCAGCTACATTTCAGGTTATTATTAGCCAAAGACAGGATGACACCTTCCCTGCTAAAGAACTGCTAATGATAAACTCCCAAGAAAGTAGAAGTTCTTTCTGTTCCTTCAACAGCCAACTATCACTCCAGAGAGGAATGAACTCACTCTTGGTGATGTCAAGTGGAACGATGCTGATATTCACAGTATTCAGGTACTATAGCCACTACATTTGTGTTGGTTTGGTGTGATCAGTGAGAGTTACAAGCTCATTTGTATAAGTTCATTCAAAACTCCTGGCAAGAGCTCTAAATTATGTGCATAAGATTCTGCAGCACTTCAGAATCTGCTGGCAAAAGTTAATTATTGCAAGTTTAATTTCATTTACCTTTTCTTTTTTATTTTTACTCAGGATGCAATACTAATCTCCAGTTAGGCTGGCACAAGTCCTGTGCAGGCCTGGGGATGACACAAAAGTGCCATGAGTCATTTATGCACCATTCCTGGGGGATTAGTGTGTTGCAGAGACATGAGCCAGAATCTCTATGCTACCACAGGAATGGGGAAATGGGTGAGTTGTGCTTGTCTAAATTTGTTAGGATTATGCCCCCATTTGATTCTGCTATTCCTTTTTCTTTCATTTGCATTTTAATAAACATTTTGAATACTGTTTTGTTTGCCTTTGAATACTGTTATGTGGTGCCTCACATAAATTGTATTCATTTTATTTATCAATACAATTTCTACACATAAATTCATTCTGGAGGCATGCTCTTTAAGTTAAATGCTCTTTAAGTGAAACAGATTTTTCCATAGGAAATAATGGAAACTCAGACAATTGGTTCCAGAACCCAAAAAAATATTCATATAAAAATATTAACTGGATGTAAAAATGATGACAAAACACTGGAATTGAATTCAAAACATGCATTCAATGTGCATGATCCTATAAAGTTTACTTAGGCTGCAGTCCTAAAGACACTTTCCTGGGAGTAAGCCCCATTTCACACAATGGGGCTAACTTCTGGGTAGATATGGTTAGGAGGCTGCAGTCAAAGACACTTTCCTGGGAGGCCTACCTGGGCTGCTGCTGGAGGTTCAAGGTGGTCGGTGGGGGCACTTGGTGGCAGTTAGGGGCAGCTGCCTCTGGCACCTCCAGGCAACTGCCCCCATGTTGGGGCAGTTAGAGGCAGCAGCAGTTAGAGGCAGCCCTTTTAAAGAGCCTCCGTGTGGAGTGTCAGGGTTGCATAGCACGTGTGCCCATAGCGTGCTTGCTTGTTAAGTGAAGCGGAACTTGTTATGTGAAGCAAGATTTCTTGGAAAATTTTGCTTGTTATGTGAAACACTTGTTAAGTGTGGTGCTTGTTAAGTGATGTACCACTGTATTGGGAAATAGTCGGTTGTTACATCTCCTCGCTCATCAGGTACTACAGTGAATACAAGGGGCTTCTTGGAGTGGCCTGCTGTATCCACAGGTTATGGGGATGCTGTAGTTGTGCCATATCCTGAAGTTGAGAGGCACGGGTTGCAGATAGGCTGGACAAGAACTCAGAGTTTTGGTCAACACTACCATTCTTACTCTACCTTATCATGGACACTTATGGGTCTACTCATTACTATACCTGCTCCTGATGTGGTACAACTCTGAGGAGCTGGAAGAGGGCATTTCTGCCCTGAAAACAGGCTCCGGATACAGAGTAACTGTTCTGCCCTATGCAATGCTAAACATTTCCTCAACATGTTTCTCCTGAACTGCCTAGGCTGCCCCAGCTAGGGCAGCCCTAGTCTACCTGTCTTGGGGAAGCCTATGTTACCTTAGGCTGCCCCAAGCCTTTTCCAGAGTAACTAGGGTGGCCCATCTTGCAGTTGGGTCAGCCAAGTGATAGATAGGGTAACCCAAGTGAATGTCTGGATTGTGCCCTAAATGAAGAAGGGGTGGGCATGCTTCCTTAGATACTGGATCATGCTACCTGAGATACTGGATAGTTACTGGATCAATGTGCAAGTCACTTGTGGCCCCTGTGTCGAACCTGACCATACTTTCCATGTAGCTGTTTCCTACCATAGTCCAATAAGCCAGGTCCCAATGAGGAAGCTTCCAAGGAAGGCATAGGTAACAGGTTGTAGTAGCAGATATAATCTACCTTTGCATTGTCATCTATAGCTACAGCAGCACCGGTGAAGAACTCCTACTGTAACATTGCTGGGTTAGTTTTCCTCATCATATACTACTGCTAGCAGAAAAAAGATGTAATTATTTCTGCTATTCTGGCCTAGCATACCAAAGAGATGTGGTGTAAAAGGCTGAAAAAGGACCAAACTTCACAAGATGGTACAGAAGATAAAGACAGAAAGGTCAGCAGCAGGTCGTACGATAGAGAACAACCCCCATGTAGTAAAGGACGTGTGCCTCCAAACCTCTGATGAAATAAGAGCAGGATAGAAAAGGTAAGTCAAGGAGGCAAGAAGATTCCAGAACTCAGCATGGTTGTGAAAGAGGCAGTTTGTGATTTTCAGAGGAACTACTGCACATTGTGCTATAAATTTAGAAGGAAGGATCTTCGCTAAGAAACAAAGAGAAGAGAATCCACAGGGCAGACATGAACAAGCTAGGCGGTTTGCAAAGCTGAAATTTCATTTTAAATGGTGCTAACATTTAAACTTTGAAAACAATTCCCCAAATCCAGAGTAACAACGGGAGCACATAAGAGACTTTACCATCTATTGGTACCATCTATTGAAAACCTATGGGAAATTCATATTGGAATCCAGAGTAAGTTGTTCTTACACCGGAGTAAGGACTCCCCATAGTTACTCTGGATTTTGCCCTAAATCTAAGTAACAAATGGACAGAAACATAAAATTTGTAATATGACCAGCCTCAGACAAAAATGACCATCCTGAGACAAGACCAAGACCAGAAAATATTGTTTGGAAAACAGAAGATGGCTGCAATAGTAACTGTTATGGAGCAAGGAGCTGCTCATAGCTGCGGAGGAAATTAAAGACTCAAATAATGCAAAGTCTGCTGGAGGATCCCAGGTCTGTAAGTGTATCATGCAGTCTGCCATTGTGGCCACCTCTCTGACAATCTGTTGACTATACCAATTAATGCACCATGCAGTCTGAACCATGCAGACTAATAAGGAAAGGTTTTGGGCTATAACTGACCTGATCTGATTTCGGACTGACACATCCATTGTTCCATGAAAATGAATATATGTGCATGCTACCATCACACTGTATTTAATTCTTGATTTACTGCATTCACACATATATTCACCATCACTAGACTGGAACCAGGAAATCCGTCTGGTCTGAGACTTCCAAAGTGAATTTTGAAAATATTATTCATAATATTTTCAACAGCAGGTTTTAGTTGTTCAGAATTTTGGCTTAATGCATGGACAAAAACAAACCGAGCTGATGTAAAATGGATTCAGATAAGAAAAAATGGAAAGTTATCACTTCTGCAACCATGCACCACTTCCCGGGGTCACTATCATTTGGACTTGATAAGAGATTGTGTGACGAGAAGGCCGTTCCCCCTTTTCCAATAAGGCCAGCATAAGTCACAGCACAAATCCCATGCCGGCCTGTAAGTGTTGTAAGATATGGGAGAGGGTAAGTCCTGGGAGAGGCTTAGGCCAGTACACAGATATTCACTTGCCTCCCTGCATCACCATGGGTATGGGAAAACCAATGAGTTGTGCCAGCCCAAATTAGGATTGCCCTCTAACAGCCAAATCCAGAGTAATTTCGTGAGCACATAAGAAACATTACATGCACCTGTAGTTACTGCACCACCTAGTGAAAACCTATGGAAAATTCATATTGCAATCCAGAGTAAATTGTTCTTACACCAGAGCAAGGACTCCCTGTAGTTATTCTGGATTTCGCCCTTAGATAGAAAACTATCAATGTACTTGTGCCCCCAGAGCTGGAGCCAGGCATTGGAGACACTGAGCATTAAAAAACTTCTGCTAATTTATTGCATATTATTTTTTTAATTCCAAGAAGACTACCTGCAACCTGCTGACAAGGAAAAGGAGGACAATGAATATTTTTTCCAGGCTACAAGGCTGAAAAAGAGGACATATCCTGGAAAAAGAGGGCATATGGTCACCTTAAGTCCTCTCTGCTTTTTTAGCTTTTCATACCATAGTGCAGGCAGGGTAGTTGGGCAATGTAGTTCATTTATTCAGAAGTATTATAAAAAGCAGATCTTTTTCATTCAAATGTTTGTAACATTTTGCAAGGCTAAATAAAGAATAAAAAATATTGTGCAATCACAGGCTAAATTTTCTCAAACATAAGGTTGGATACGCAGCACATCTCTGTCAGGTATATATAACTGATGCTGCTAATCTTTTTGCTATATTTTATGACTCCTTCATGGCTGCTGAATCTCTTCTGTTACTCTTGGGTTACTCTGGGTCAATTAATGGCAGGCAACATGAGTGAAGTTGCTGAAGCAGATCTATGATCAAACTCTTGTCCTTTCCAATCACAACTTTGTCCAGATCACTTTTTTTTAAAAAAGTGCAGAAATTCCCATCTAAAGTGTGAGCTCTCTCTCTCTCTCTCTCTCTCTCTGTGTGTGTGTGTGTGTGTGAGTGTGTGTGTGTGTTTGGCTGTCTGTCTGTCTTGGGACCTAACGGTTTAGAACTGGAACTTAGGAAGGTGAATCATGTAGCCAAATATTTGATTCTGCTTCATTTTCCACTGATGCACAAACAAACAAACAAAAGCTGGTTGGGACCTTCTTGGATTATGGGGATTTATAAATTGGGAGTTGACTGAATTCAGGAATAGGGAGGACACATACATGCATGCACATAAACATATACATACACACGTACACAAACATACAAACTGCTAAAGAAAGGGCAGGCAGAGGATCCAGGAGTGACTTTAGATTGTCACTGAACTTGTCAGTACTTTCCGAGTGACTTTGTGCCCTGGTGAAGTGCCACTAAAAAGTTACTGACTCACACACAGAATGCTTTGATGATGAAACGTGCTCTGAATTCCTTCAGGAAGAATCTGATTTTGGCAAGTCTGTTTCCCATTCTCCATAACTACTTGACAGGATTGAAAAAAGACCTTTTGCAAATGCACATACAAATTACGTCAAAGCCATGGCAGAGCTGAGAAGACATTTGTTTATACACGATAGACTATTAAAGTCACAGTGAAAGAAAGTAGATATGTTTAAATTAGCGATGCTGTCCACATCTAATTGTTGAGCAGCTTTATCAAGAACCTATATTAATGTCTTTTCTTAACAGTCAAGGACCATTCTCTTAAGGACTGTGAAGATAAGAAACATGATCAGCCTCTCGAACAGGGATAAACTGGGGAGGAGGCACAATCCTCCAGTTTGTTTAAAGATTCCCCAGTCCCATTAAGGGGCAGTGGAAGAGGTTATTCTCTAAGACCGCATTGGGAAGAAGTGCTTTCACTTACTTTCACTTATGGAGATCCTGGGGATAGTATTGCTGTCCTCGCACCTAAGGGGTCGCTGCCCCTAAGGCTTACTTAGGGAGTGAATCTCCCTAAAAGTTTAAGAACAACTGCTTTAGAAAAATCATTCAAATTAGGCAAAGAAATGTGCTGAGCAACTCCATTGACTGTCTTAAAATCATCTTTCTTGTCTTCATTTTCCTTGCCAAGACAAAGTGCTACACACATATGGTATTTAAGGAATATATGATTTAAGAACAGCAATAATCATTAGGCTGTTAATGTATTGCCCTGGAAGTGCCATCATTAACTTTGCATCCAAAGATATTTTACTTCGCAAGGTCAGAAGCTAAAATGTTGTAGTCACACCAGTCCTGTGGCCTGTTTGTCTTGCTGTAGGCAATGGTTCATTCACTGGAATTTGTTGCTTTATGGTAGCAGCGATGGGTTTTTTGTGACTGCCTTGAAGGTTGCTCGGCTTTCTTTTCCCCAAAGTACTTATTCTCCTGGTTTTAGCTTGACAGTTTCTAGCAAGGTTGCAAGAGTTCATCTTGTTTACTGTGGCATAAAAAACATTTCATTTTTTAACGTATGCAGCAACTTGTGCCATAAAAATGTGTGCAGGTTTGGCTAGCTGGTCTATTTCCCCATCCCAATGTAGTTTCTTTTTTTCCTGAAATTGTGAAAAAGGTGTTGAAAAAGAAAGAACACAAATAGCACTTGTGTTCCTGTCCCTGCATATTTTTAATGGATGAGATCAGTGGAAGGTTTTCTTTTACACACATGAACACCCTGGCACTCTAGTGCATGAAGGGCAAGGGCAACCATTGCATTAACAAGAACTTGCTTGCTACACAAATCTAAACTTATTCAATAAACGGGCAAACACAGTTTCTTAAACTTCATTGATTTTATTAAACTTAATGGAATGGTAAGATTGTTACTAAGGCTGTGTATAGGAGGGTACAGCCCATTGGTTTCTTAGGTACACCTAACTCCACAGAGGATTAGACAAAATCTAACTTATCAAATAAAGATTGATATAGATTCCAGAAGAGCTAACATAGAAAGTGTTTGGAAAACTGATGCAAGGTAATCCACTGTTTGAGGTTGTCTCAAAAATGTCTTCTGCATGTTCCATCATTATAAGAAGTACCATATTTGGCAAGCACTCATGAATGAAACTTCTCCACTGCAGGGCCCAGGCTATAAATTGTATGCCCTGAGATATTTTTGCCAACTTTTGAAGACCCAATTTGAGGGTGCTATCTGATTTGGGTTCATTGTTCATGAGATGTCTCTGTCTCTGTATTTTACCCTCAGTAAAATAAAAGAGGGTAAAATAAAACTGGTATTTAATGCAGTGGTATAGAGCTGGTGTAACAGTGCAGTGGTTAATGGCTGAAGCATAACTATGCAGTAAACTGGTGGGTCCATCATGGCCACCTTTCTGAGGGTCTGCCAAGAGCAGCCACTGGTGCAAAATCTTAGAGGTCACATACTGCTAACAGCACCCAACAAACTGACTGTCAGTGTAATTGTGATGGTGTGTAGTTGCTGTGACCCCTTCCTCCAAATAAACATCAGGCAGCCTCAGAGGCTGCTGGGGGTGAGCAGAGATGCTGTGATAGCCATTCCGACACAGTGGGAGCCCACTACTGCATGCAGAATAGGATTCAGTTGTCACTTCTGAATAGACATACATAAGATTGAACTGTAAATTAAATACAAATTGAGTTCTCTGAAGCTCAAAATGTAGGTAGTATCAGAGTATATTACATAGTCCATGCAGTATCTTACACTGGCCATACATTCATCTAAGCTTTTGGCTAGTTAATTCCAATAATGACAAGCATCTGGGAAATCAAAAGGAGGTGGTCATGTTTGAGAAGTGGTTTTTCTATTTGCTACTTCTCCCTAGTGCTTCTTCTAATGACTACTGTGGCGATTTTGACTAAATCTGCCACCCAACAGAATGATTTGAAACATATGAAAGCAATGCATTCTAGTCTATCTCTAGCTTCAGTGACTTCTGAGTTAAGTAGGTGCCTATAAACCCCTTTTAATTTAAAATAGACTGATTTATTGCTCAGTCACAGCAGAGATTATTTTTCCATTAACTCCTTCCTTTCTTTTAGTTGCTGAGAAAGGAAAAAAATCAATTGTAATTTAGCAACATCAGTATCAAGAGAGTTCTGCATATTGGACACATGGAGTTTCCATGAGAGTGTGAAAATGAAGGCAAGCTGTTTTTCTAAAGTTATCATACTGCAACCAGACAGAAATACCATGGAGCTGAGTGAAGGATTTTGCTTTGCCTAGTCAACTATCAAACAGATTCTGCAGTCTGGCTAAGGTAGGAGGAAAAAAAAAACCTGCAGAATTAAACATTCATTCTAAGCTTCTTATGCTGAACACTGTGACTCCAGACTGTGTGTACATTAGGAATGCTGACAGACGACTATATTCTCAAGGAGAAAACATCTTAAAAATTAAGCACAGCCATCAATAAGTCAGCTTAAAATTGTTGTGTATGGCACATTTAAAGACATTTGGTGCTTTCTGGCATTTAATTATATATATAAAAGAATAAAAGCTTTAAAAACTGATCGTTTAAAGCAGTCAACTTTTTCCATTTCTTTTTTATTTCTTTATCATCTCAGTTATGATTAGAGAAACATAAAGCACTGTAAAGTTTGTGGATTTGAATAAAAGTTCACACTGTACTGATACATAGAAGGAAAAAGAATTCTTATATGTAATTTAGGTCTTTATACATCTTCAGAATGCTTTACTGACTAATGAGCGCACCTGCATTTCTTTAGGGGCGTTATAACCAAGTCCAATGGAAAAGATGAGATAAAGAACAGTAACAAGAGAGTGAAATAGGATTTAGATGCGGATCGAACAGAATCAGAATTTGTTATGCTGAAATGAAAGGGTTTGTATCTTTTACTTCTAGCCTCAGCTCACCAAAATAAGCTTTCCTTTTCTTGTGAAAGAATTATATTTTAATCTGAAAACTTGAAAGCCTATACTTTCACTCAGAAAGTAATGTACTGTTGACTAAATCTTGCCCTCCTGTTGCATGTCTCAAAGGAACTTCTGCTGGGTTCATTAAAATCAATGGGAGCCTTTGACCTTGACATCAATAGGATGTGGATTGCACCATACCTGTATAGTTCAATCCTGACTCCCAATGAGCACCTTGACCCTGATTGCTGAGTATCACCTTTATCAAAGGTTTTTTGTCATGTTCTTAAGCGTCTGTCCTAATGCTCTGACAGAAAGATGGTTGAGCATGCTTAGCATCTTACAGATGAATAAAACACTTTTGCTTTGATTCTCAGCACCCTACAGATGAATAAAACACATTTCCTTTGATTCTAAGGCCCGCTTCTCACACACTGCAGATAATGCGGTAATGCTTGTGTTAGATTGTACCCTTCAGACTGATGATGGAGGTCTACATTATTAAATGCTTCTCCATACAAAATACTGGGCAGTTTTCTCAATATTTTCTCATATTTCTCCATACAAATTTTCCATCACAATACAGTTTCTCCATACAAATTACTGGGTAGTCATAGGGCCCTACCTCCAATATCAGAGGTCAGCAATCTGTGACCTGTGGCTGGAACCAGCCTGCAACCTGAAATCATCCAGCTTGCAGTTCACAAAGGAAGTATATCCCCTCAATTATATACAAAGCACACATTTGTCCTAGACCTAGAAGAAGGATTTGCCCCAAAGACAATGTCAGGGAGGATGGAATGGATAGGGTGCATGCTGCAAGGTAATGGCCTCTCACCAGTTAGTAGCCACCTTGATATTGAGGTTAGCACTGTGTGAGTGGTGGGTTGCAACATGGCATCCCAATGGATAAGAGGATCATCCTAATAGAGACCCCACCCACCAGCTTTGGTGCCAGAGTGTGAGAAGCACGGCTGGCATAACGTTGGAACAAGGTTATCTCACTGTGGAGGCCTGCCCAGATGTCTTAACGTCCATGGCTGGCTCCCATCTATAGCACATTGTTATGGCATGAAAGGCAATTATGCAAACCACTCAACCCAGGAGACACTGTCTTGGTGGATCCCATACTTGCATGCTTATGTAGAGCGAGCGAGTGAGCAAGGGGGTAGGTGGGCAGGTATCCGTCTATCCACCCAACCACCCACCCAACCACCCATCCATCCACAGTATTTATTTACCGTTTTTCAAGTACTCCAGATAATCTCTGCATATAATATAGGCTCAAGGTTGGGCCAGTGCCATTCAGAGCAGATCATGTCAAGTCTAGGAATTTGAGTGTTAGAAAGGGAGAGCATAATTGTGCTAAATTCCTGAGCTTTGGGCTCCATCTTGTTTCAGTCTTTCAGCCTCCACTGTCACTACCTGGAACTGGGATTCTTACAGATGAATTGTGGCCTGCCATCCAGTCATTACATTACATTACAATAAGAGGATTAGGTAAAAATAGTTTAAAAAAATATGTGGCAAATTAGATCTCCAAGAAAGTTTTTGGGAAGGGTGTAATTAATTTCTATTTTCTGGATGTTCTGCATGAGAGGAGGGAGAAAAAAATGAAAAAGGCCAGAAGAAATATGGCTAAAATGCATGCTTACCTGGGTGTAAATCCTATTGAACACTTTGGGAGTAAACATGCATAGGTTTGCACTATAAAAGGAATAAATTATTGGAGAGTAATGCCAAGAAGGAGGACAGGTTGGAGCATTAATGCTAATGATAATAGAAGCATATATGTATTGTTGTCTGAATAAGTGCCTCAAGGCAAGTCTTACTCTGAATATCAACAGATAGAATAATTGGTCATAGGAGTTCATTGCTACAGTATATTTAATAGTTATTTTTCCAGAAGCAAATCTCAGGGCCTTATGGAAAGAACTGGGTATGAGGGCATCAGAAATGTTCAGGTCTGGGAAAGGGAGCATCTTTTTTATTTAATGTTTTAGAGTTGTCTCATGTTATGAAGCCAGACATTTCTTGTAAATAAGATAGCAAAATATGAAAGACCTGGATGCAGGAGTTGAAAGTACAAGCCCCTTTTCAGAGATAACACAGTTTCTAGCTGTCATTGCTGGGGGCTGATGAACAGTCAAATTGTCACCAATACTGCAGAAGTCGATGGTGATGATGTCACTGAGTGCCTTTCAAAGTTATGGACAAGATTGGGCCAGCTGCTCCCACTCAGTCACAGCAGTCTATGGGATCCACAGCAGTTTATGGGGCACTACCCCATCATAGAACGTTATTTTTATAGTGACCCAAGAGTTTATATTCAATTGCTACAACTCAGTGTACTCTTTGTTTTGATCCTTTTATGTAAAAGATTAATACAAGAGTTGGAAAGGGAGCAATTATTTTTTCAGATGGCACTGTAAATTTCTTTTTTATCTTATTTTCTAAGGCTTGGCTCAAGGGAAAAGATTTCTGTAAATTTTAACTATTGCAACAGACCAAGCAGTATCTTATCTCCCTCACCTCTACAATTAACACATTCATAATTCTCATGTTAAGTCTGGTAATCCAGCAATTCAGTATAATTATTGATTTTATCCAGCTATTGTCATTTGTCAGCCAATAATGATACTCCTAATATCTAGTGGGGAAGTCGATTTTTCCATAGGCAGTTTAATGAATATGTATAAAAAGAATGAGAGTATTCTGAGGCTTCATCACTTCTAGCCATTTATGTGAGGTACCAAATTTATTGCCTTTTTCCTACCATCCATCATGATGGAACAGGACTGAAGTTCTTGTCCATAACATTATAGCCTAAGGAAATGCAATCCAGATGCTGTATATGTGGATAAGAGTGCAGAAGCACTTATCAAACTTTTGAATACAGAGTCCCACTTTTTAGAACGACAGTCTGTTGCAACCCACTGGAAGTGATGTCTTTAATCTGAAAGCGATGTAATGGTCTGAAGTGACATCATCAAGTAGGGAATTTTTTTGACAATCTGAGGCTGTAATCCTATCTTAACTTTACCAGGAGTAAGCCCCATTGACCATCATTGTTAAAAAACATATGCACAGTAACCAGTTAAAAGTATGGTTAAAAGTAACATTTCCCCAAAAGCAGATATATAGCATCAAGCTTTAATGTGGCCCCCAGCAAGCCCCCTGTATCTGGTCCTTGGGCAATCCACTCCAATAGAGTCTTATATGACATTTATGTAAATGTATTCAAATTTGAAATGTAAATTAGTTTTCCAGCCCCTGACACAGTGTCATAAGGTTGATGTGACCATCCAACCCAAAAGTTTGGAAGCCCCTGCACAAGACAGTGTGTCAAGTGGTGATCATTGCTAAATATGGTGAAATAATCTCTACCACATCACTCCAATCCTCCAGTTCTTTGCTGTTAATAAATCTCAGAAACGATAGCAAACAATTCTTTCAACTATTTGACCGTCAATTACTCTTGGCTTACCTGCTTAGCTACTGTAGGATAACACCACATTCAACAGAATACCACCACACTAGGCTTTCCCCGTTCAGAATGTGCCGAAAAAGATGGGATTGACCAAGATCAGTATAAAGAGAGAAACTGCTAAAGGTTTGGGGGCTGGAAAAAATAAAGAGCTCTGTTTTTGTTGCCTGCACTGTACTAGCAGGCACTTGCAGTCTCTAGCTCCTGATTCTTGTACTCAACTGAGTCAATCTGCTCCTATCCACAGGCAGGCTGTAGCTGGGAGCCAGATAATTTATCTTTCATGCTCTTCCCCTTGACTGTGTCCCTACACATTAAGGATATTTCTCAGGCTGCACAAATATGTGTGAAATCTCTTGATTGCATTTGCCGCCATGCGAAAAGGCATTGTACACGCTGTCCTTGACCAACTATTGTTACGCCTGTTCAGCTAAGCTGAAAAAAAAAATTCTCAGAGTAAAAATTCATATATAGTCTTGCTCGACTGTTCAACAAAGAGTATGGTGAATTCCTGGTGCCATTGTTAGCATGCATCACATAAACAGGTTTTGAACTGCATGCTCAGAACATGGACTAGTATCTTCATTATTCAAATGCTAAGATGATAGTGTGCTTTCTGTATACTTTCAAGGTTTTTTACTATTATTATTTTTTTCCACAATGAAGAGTAGAAATAAATGGAGAGCTACTTCACAAGACTAGTAGCCAATCCCTTCAGATTCAGCATTGTCATACCTATGGGGAGGGGGAAAAGAGCTTTCTATTTTCACTTGTTCATGGCCCAGCTGCTTAATGCTCAATACAAGGAGACAATTTATGTACCATCACATAAAAAAGCTTTTAAGTTTTACACTTAAAGAAAACCCTACAAAGCAGTGGCACCATTAGAGTTTGCATCACCCAGTGTGGAAGGCCAGTGCATCCTCCCTATGATGGACCTATTCCCATATAGTGTATGAATATTTGCTCAAAGGATGGGTGCCCCCACCACTTATTTTTTGGCTATAACTTTTTATGAACTAAAGATATGTCAGTGTGATTTGTTTCATTGTATTCTACATGAAATTATGCATCAATTGATATATTTCATAATAGAATTATTTTAAAAATACCAAGACTATGGGCACAATCCAGAGCAAGTTCAGCCTGCTCTGCCCTAACTGCTCTCTCCTAACTATTCTGTATCCAGAGCAGAAAGTTATGCTGTATCCAGAGAGTCAGGAAGCCTGGGCTGCCTTAACTGCTTCATAGCATGGTAAGTAATTGACACATGAGGAGGACTTGCTCCTGAGGAGACACCCCTCAGATCACACTGAACAAGGAATAGCTGTGGTTGCTACAGTGGTGACACGACTTTGCGCATCACCTGGTGCGGAAGTCTATGCATCACCACTGGGATGCGCGCACCTCCCTACTTGGACTGTGCAGTCGCCAAAGTTGGCGCCTGTGCAGTTGTTTCTGAAGCCAACTGGCTTCAGAAAGAGTACTGTGCAGGCACCATCTCTGACGCCTGCACAGTACTTTTCTGAAGCCTTTCGGCTGCCACTCCGCCTCCTGAGTGAGGCCAAATGGCCGTGCAGAGGCATGGACTTCCTCCACTCTAAGGACGTCTCCTCTGAAGCTGTTCGGCATGCTCAGTATGTTTCTGCCCAGTGCACCTCAGCTGGCCGTTTAGGCCAGCTCCAAGGACAAGTGGCAGCTTCTAGGCTGCTGCTCCACCTTGGAGCAGGCCTGGATGGGCGCGCTGATGCCCAGGGCCTGCCAAAAGACAGTCAAAATCCTCCGGTGCATCACCCCATATGTAACCCATCACCCAATGCAGCCCACACCATCCACACCAGTCTGGTGACGCCACTGGGTGCCTGCCTTCTAAGGAGTCCCTGATGAGATGCCAGTACATTCTACAGTGAATACAAGGGGCTTCTTGGAGTGGCCTGCTGTATCCTGAGGTTTGTGGGCAGCCGTAGTTTGTTCCATATCCTGAGGTTGAGAGGAAGGGGTTGCAGCTAGGATGGCCAAGAACTCAGCTTGTTGGACAACACTGCCATTCTTACTCGGGCCTTATCATGGACCCCTATGGGTCTACTCATTACTATACCTGCTCCTGAGGTGGTATATCTCTGAGGAACTGGAAGAAGGCATTTCTGCCTTGGAAATAGGCTTTGGATATAGAATAATTGCTCAGCCCTAGGCAATGCTCAACATGCCCTCAACATGCCTCTCCTGAGCTGTCTAGGCTGCCCCAGTTAGGGCAGAGCAGGTCCACCTCTCTTATGGCACCCTATGTTGCCTTGCTCTGCCCTAAGCCTCTTCCAGAGTAACTGGGGTGGAGCATCTTGCAGTTGCTCCACCCTAGTGATAGATAGGGCAACCCAAGGGCTCTTATGTGGACAGATTAGTTGCTCTGGATTGTGCTGTTAGAAAATTTTGTCCAGTAGTCACCCTGTGGGGCTCGCACCCCTTACTAAAATCACTGCTATATGGTGAAACCAGTAGTCAGCCTGTGGGGCCTGCACCCCTTACCAAAATCACTGCTATATGGTGTTATGTACAAAGCATAATATATCATGCATATTTAGTTGTTCATGTGGGAGCCTAGATTTGTTTTGCTTTTGTTTATAAGGAATGGTACTTCATTGCACTAGAGTTTGAATTTTTTAAGAACATGAGATTTCATTTTTGAAAAAGTAATTTTAACAAAGTCTTCTTAATGTGAAATATTTTGCCCCCCAAAAAATTAAATTGCAGTTTCCCAGTAGAAGAAAAATTATTTATCCATAATTTGAATGCTGTTCCTGGTGAATTAAATGCTTATACTCTGGAATTATAACAGAAAGTTGTAAATCCTAGTAGGAAGTGTACGCTGGAGGCAAACAATGGGTTTTAAGAGAGGTAAAGCCAAGATGCGAATGAACACGGAACAGTGTACAGCGTAACTACTCTGTTCTAGGCAATGCTGAACATGCCCTCAACATGCCTCTCCTGTACTGCCTATGCTGACATAGCTAGGCTGGCCCAGGTCCATCTGTCTTGGGTCACCCTATGTTGACTTATGTCAGCCCAAGCCTTTCTGGTGTAAATCAGCTGCCCCATCTTGGAATTGGGCCATGGGATAGATAGGGTAGCCGAAGCGATCTTCAGGATTGCAGCCAATATCACTGAGGGCAAACAGGGCCATTTCATAAAGGAATCATCTCTCTGCATCCCATTGCCTCCACTACAAAAGGAAAAACATTGTCATTGTCTTTCAAACCCTTTGCAAAAAAGACAGAGTTTTTCATTGGCAAATATTCACAGAAAATTCCCACTCTCCCATCTTAGATCCAACTTCAGGATACACAATTATTCCACTATCGTCTCTGATTAAAAGATTTTGCAGGATTTTCAAGTACTTCAAAAAATCCAACCATGAATGAAATACAGAGGTAGATAACTAATCTCCACGGGAAAAAATGCTTCTATCACACCTCTGAAAAGAATTACCATTTGTTGCTAGTTTTATTGAGGACTTCTGCCTGTGTCCTTTTTGCATTTTAGATTGTGAGCCCTTTGGGGACAGGGACCCATTAGCTATTAATTAGCTATTAATTTTTTCATTTTTTTGTAAACTGCTTTGTGAACTTTTCAGTTGAAAAGTGGTATATAAATACTGTAGACAGACAGACAGACAGACAGACAGACAGACAGACAGACAGACCGATCGATCGATCGATCGATCGATCGATCTTTCAATAACAATCATTTTTAGAGAAGGGTGAGTAGGTTGGATACCTGGAATTTCAGCACAGAGAACTATCCAAAAATTTGGCCTGAGTAAGAAATAGGAAGGAACTATCAGATGGTTACATGCATGCCTTCTTACTTGGAAACCAATGATCCAAAATTATATAAGGCGTCAGTAAAAAAATAAATTTACATTACATTTAGTACACAAGGCTTCCTTTGATTAATTGACATCAGTGGAAGACATATTTAAGAAGATTCATGTCCTAATACAATATATCCTTTGGTGCATAAATGCTGCTTAGAGTGGGTCTTTCTTCCTTGCAAATCAGCTTGCCAACTGTAGTACAAATCTTGAACTCCTGGATTGGAGATCATAATAAGATGTGCAGATTCCCCCAAAGAAGCCAGTGGTCATTAGTATGCCAGGAGTGGTGTCGGGGTCAGCATCCTAACAGTGGGAAGAAGATGCTAAGCAGCACCACCACTCTCAGTCCAAAACACTGATGTCACTGATGCATTGCACGTGCAAGATTTCAGGTTCTCCCTGGGCAGCACAGGGAAGAGGTACAAGAGTAGTGGGGATGGAGGAAAAAATGATCTGGCTATGCACCTCAGCTCCTTGCTGATTGATAGATCGAAGGGCTCTGGAGGTGTCGGAGAGCACAGTTTGAGAATCAACCGTCATCTAGGAATGACCTAAACATGACAAGATCTCAAGGTAGTTAGAGAGCTTATGATGTGGCCACTTTTCTGAACTGGAATATGTCTCGTTTGCTTAGTTTCTCCTTTGCATGCCTGGGAATCTTATGACACCAATAAAAGATGATATTTCTTCAACCATACATCATTTGTTAGTGGAATCCACTGCCACAAGATATGGTCTCAACCAGTAACCTAAAAGGCCACTGAAAGACATTTTTAAATGGCTTTCACACAAAAAAGATCAGGAGAGTTAAGAACTATTCTGTCAGGTTTTCATAATTGTTCATGTTGAAGGTTATATCCATCAAAGGCTATATTTATAATAGCTCTGTTGTGACTAGAAATTCAGGGGAAATACCAATGTTGGAAAACAACAGTGGGAGAAGACTTGTTGTCCCCATGGCCAGCTTGTGGATGTATCATAAGCAGCTGGTTGGCCACTGAAAGAGAATGCTTATCTTGGTAGATCTGATCCAGCAGGACTCTTCTAACTTCCTTATGTGATAAAAACTATGCATCAGAACAGTCCTAAAACTATGTATGGATACTTAAATACTCTGTTAAGGCCATGTTCACCTCTAGAACACATTGCTGCATCCAGGAAACTTTTGAGTTTTCAGATGGAGTGATTCTGTTCCTTTATGATTACACATATAGGGGACAATCCAGAGTAACTATGGGAAGTCCTTGCTCTGGTGTAAGAACAATTTGCTCTGGATTGCAATATGAATTTCCCATAGGTTTTCACTAGGTGGTGCAGTAACTATGGGTGCACGTAATGTCTCTTACGTGCTCCGTAGTTACTCTGGATTATAGGGATACTGTATATTCCAGAGAAAATCACACAGCGATATAAACATTAGTATGCAGTATGGCTTTGGAATCTTCAGTTAAGATTTATCAGAAGTATCAGACTGGGTATTATGGATTTAATCCTCGCACAAGCTTGGAAAGAGAGCTGTGGGCCAATTTGTATTTTATAGCTGTAATCAACACAGTCCTATACCGATATGCTAAAACATCAGGAGAATAAAGAACTTCTCTGGCAGGTTCTCAGAATCTAAAGTAGATTTCAAGAATGAGCACATCAACTTATACTCAAAATGCTGGCTACAAATACTAATTCTTGATATGGATGCTAACCTACACAATCAGAACAACACTCAGACTTCATGTTTTGTTGCTCTTGGACAGAACCAGGTAGTGGGAGCCACCAAATTTGATTTGATGTCCCGATTGATTCATCAATGTCCTGATTGCCTCATTAATGTCCTGACTGACTCATCAATTCCCAACCCACATCTCTGGACCTAGAAACATGAAATTTGGGGAGAATATTTCTTCCATGTTTTCAAGATCTTCTAAGGCTACAATCCTAAAGACACTTTTCTTTGAGTAAGACCCATTAAAACAATGGGGCTTACTTATGAGTAGACATGGTTAGGATTGTGCTCTAAAAAGGGGTTTTTAGAAATTCAGTACTTAAGTGGATAAAAAGAGGCAAAATGTATTTTCATGAATTTCTCAAAATCTCTTAAGCCCAATGTGATTCACCCCCAAATCCAGAGTAACTATGGGAGCAGGTAAGAGCCTTTATGTCCTCACATAGTTACTGCACCACCTAGTGAAAACCTATGGGAAATTCATATTGGAATCCAGAGTGAGTTGTTCTTACACCGGAGCAAGGACTTACTCTGGATTTTGCCCATAGACTTGTTTTTACTTACAATGGTTATCCATACAAATACTTAAAAATAAGGATTTCACCCTAGTCAGCTTCTAAAGGGGCAAATGTAAATTTAGCAGTGAATTACAGAATCATTCAAAATACTTTTTCCTGTGTGCTCCTGCATGAGAGAAGTGTGGGTCCTCACCCAACAAATTTCAAATAACTTGTTTAAGGTTAATAAATGATTTCAAATATTCTCTCTTTGTATGTCCTACTGAAGGTCACTGATTTTTAAGAGAATTAGAATTGAGTGAATCAGGTGCTAATGACAGTTTTCTAACAGTGGCCTGTCAGGCCAGACACGTCTGAATTGGGAAGTTTCTAGTGGTGCCTGACTGGGATTTGTGTCATCAGGGATAATAGGCATTTTTTTCAGGAGGTGTATTGGTACAGGTAAATGGAAAGGTAAATGGATTTGTTTAGGTGGCCACTGGAAGTGGCTTAACTCCAAATAGATGGAAATAGTCAGAGTGATCGTAACTGCCCTTGGGAGAGGCTTAGATCTCTCAGAACTGTTGTCCAAGCCCTGCCTCCCACTCCCCCCCCCCACCAGAGCCCCTTTCCCTGCTTGCAATTCCTTCCTTTGCCTCCACTGAGCCCTCCTCTGCCCCATTCAGACCTTTATGTCAGCTTGGATGGTGCAGAGGTCTCTGAGCAAGGAAAATCTAGAACATATTGAAGATGAAATTCAAGAGATAGTTGAAATATTGGCAATTTGTACTGTTTGATAGGCAATAGCAATTAAAGGTATCAATCATCTGGAGTGGAGAACCAGTGGGCCATCTAATTCAAAGAACGAGATGGCAATGCCTCATGTGGATCTACCAGTTAATTTAAATAATGAGTCACTAGGTAGGAAATCAAACCTAAGTCAGGACATTTAGCAGACTGAAAATAATGAGTCCAACAGAAAAGCTAACAAAACAATTCAGACTATAAAGACAATCCTGAATGACAGTCCTAACAACATCAGACAGCCTGCACAACCTGTAAATAGATAGGATAAAGGGAACAAAGTTGCACATGGAGACAGAACATGTTCTCCAATGAAACCATTATAGAAAAATCATGTTTGTTTAAAAGCAAAGATGTTGACAATTGGAGATCAGAACATGCAATATTTATGTGGTTGTGATGAACTGTCAAAGCATAAAAGGCACCAGGAGTAACATACACATAACACATCCTACAGTTAAAGCAGGTGCTGAGGAAGGAAATTATGCCAAAATGGAAACAGAGTGATACATAAGTGGAGAAACTACCTTTTGTTTTGGGGTACAGAAAAACTTTGCAGAGCCCTTAGGGGAAAATACAGGCAGATCATCATTATCCACAGGGGTTTTGTTCCTGGACCTCTCACAGATACTGAATTCCATATGAAGTGTAGGCTGACCATGCCAGTCTGAATGTCATTGAGGACAAATGCTTCTCTTCTTCAATTTAGTTTTATCTCAGTCAAGGCTGTAGTACTTCATTACAGGAAGTTGCCCTTGCCTCTTCAGGTTGAGAATATATAAAGCTACCTTATATGGAATCAAATCATAGATCAAATCTATTAGTAGCTCTCCAGAGCTTTTTTCCCCTCAGCCATATCTAGATAAGGTAGGAGTTGAACCTGGAAACTTTGCATGCAAAGCATCTGCCACACCACTGGGCTAAAAGTGTGATCCTTATAGGTTATAGACACTGTTCTGGGATGAACAGTGTCATTTGAACAGTTAAGGTACATTATTGTCCTCCTGCTAATCATGAGATCTCCATTTTAAAAAATTCTCCCTTTTGGAGTTAGCAGCGTTAACAGAATTACAATACAATGGCGCCTCACGTAACAGAATTAATTCATTCCGGAGACAGTTTCTTTATGTGAAGTGGATTTTCCCATAGGAAATAATGGAAACTCAGATGATTGGTTCCACAACCCCCAAAATATTTATATAAAAATATTAACTGGATGTAAAAATGATGACAAAACACTGGAATTGAATTCAAAACATGCATTCAGTGTGCATGATCTTATGAAGTCTACTTAGGCTGCAGTCCTAAAGACACTTTCCTGGGAGTGCGACCCATTTAACACAATAGGGCTTACTTCTGGGTAGACATGGTGAGGAGGCTGCAATCCAAGACACCTTCAAAGTGTCTGCCTACTTTCTCCTTCTCGCCATCCTGAGCCTCTCTCTCCCCTGCTCCCTTCTGGCTAGCACTGAGCTACTTCCCTCTTCTCCACTGCTCTTCTCTCCCTCTGCCCAGCAGACGCCTGGCCACAGGAGGAACAGCATGGAAGTGTTGCTTTCACTATGGACAGGTGCGCTAGGCAGCCCTGATGCTTTATAAACAGGCTGCCAGCCAGCATGTCTGCCTCAACTGCCAACAAATGTTTTCTTTACGTGAAGCACTTTCTTTACGTGAAGCAGAATCCTGGATAAATTTTTGTTTGTTACATTAAACATGCTTTACGTGAGGCGTTCTTTACATGAGGCGCCACTGTATATGGAAGGAGAACTTACACATATTAATACCTTATTGGTTCCATGCTGTGTCATAATATCATCTAATTAGCTCTAAGAATAATCAGTCTTTTTGAGTTTTAAAAATCCACTTTTTCTTGCATAAGGCAGTTGAGTTTTTATTTTCTGGTTAATTGGCCATATCTTTTGATAGAAAACAGATATTCCAATGCAGTTTGATTCATTGCATTCTGCATGAAATTACCTTTCCATTTATATATAAGATGATGTTATTTTTACTCAAACAAACATTTTTCACAATTTTGGCCACTAGTGTCATGTTCATCTAATGGCCATTAGCAATTAGTTATTTCATTTTTCTGTAAACTACTTTGTGGACTAAATACAATTTATTGATTGATCTTGTTGCCCCCTAAAGCTTGCTGAGCAGTGCAGTTGCTACTCCCTGCACCCACTAGGTATGCCACTGGTTCCAAGCAGAGGTTTTCTCCAAGGAGCATCATGGATACCCTGTATATTCCAAGCAACTGGGCAGTATCTGTCCTGAGGAGACTAGTCAGATGAAAAGAGAGAAACTAGATGCCCTAGCACAGGGGTATCCTAAGCACAGGGCCCAGATGCAGCCTGTGGTGAAACTACATGCAGCCTGATGAGACTACATGCAGCATGTAACTCTCTGGAGGTGAGGGAAGCTCTGCTCTCTGAACCTCCATTGGGTATTCGGAGGGCTGTGGAAGTTGTACACACCTCCCTTCTCTGTATATGAAAGTACTTATGAACTGATATAAAAAGTGTTTATGAACTGATTTTAATCAATTCATTCATTCATAAGTTCTATCACTAATATATTCATTTATGTAAATTTACTATTAAAATTTGAAATACAAACAATTCTTTTTTTATCTGGCCCACAACACAGTATCAAAGAGATGATGTGGCCATCCTGCAAAAAATGTTTAGACACTGCTGCCTTAGGCTGCAATCCTAAAGAGACTTTCCTGGGAGTAAGACTCACTGAACACAATGGGACTTATTTTTAAGTAGACATGGTTAGGATTGTACTCCTAGTATGTTTTTGTGTGCATGCAAGTCTCTGACCATGCATGCAGAGGGGCCATTAATTTTTTTGGCCAGGTGCACTCAGCTGTCAAATCAGAAATGTATGAATCAAATTTTGTTTGAGAAGCAGCAGCAGTGAACAAATTACAGCAGTTGAACATGTTCATGGATTTATGCTCGTAGAGGTGACGCCAAGCACTTTTGAAAGACATTGTCATTTATCATGGTTATGCAGAAGTAAATCACAGAGTTGGAGGTTTATTTCTGTCTGTTACCAGAATTCAAACTTCATTATAGAGCAAATGTTTTAATCTATCCCAGATGTTCCAGATTGGGAATAAATATACTGATCTTCAGAGGTACTTATAAATGAGCTCCAGACAAGCCCAGCTCCTCCCTTGACAAGCTAATGGGACTCTTTCCCTTCTGTGCCTTCGTTTCAATTTGGCCCACAGGACTACCATCAGTCACTAGCATTTGACGGGCACCTGTTTCCAGGGAACTAAAGATAAAAAGCCAGGCTATGAGCTATTTTTTAGAAACATGTATAGCTTCATCATGCTATGTTGATTTGCACCTTCTGACAACCTGGGCCCAAAATACTCCAGACAGTTGCCCAGAATAGGTTGGATTCACCTGTTTGTTCCTAGCAACAAGATTACAAATTCATTTAGCCAAAATGTACAACAGCGGCTAAGTGTTATCTGTTGTCTGTCATTCTGCAATCCGTCAACCCTATGATGCTTCAGGCAACTGGCATTCTGCTTACTTGGAACTCATGTGAGTTGAGTCCTTTGGGCTTCCTTTATTTCCATAGTTGCTTCATTCATTTATGACCAATAAATAAATAAACATATCTGCTGGCAGCTTTGCGTGGCCTAAACGGAGAGGTGTCACCAGACTGTGGCTAAGGATTGAAGCTGAAACTTCACTTTTTGTCTTTCAATGACATTGCTTGCTTGTGCGTTTGTGTGATCCAGAGAGCCACAGCTATCATTACTGAATGCAGAGCTGTGCCCTTGAGACAGAAGGGCAGCAAATTTTGCAGTATGCTTCTGTCACTTTATGAATGACCTCCTTACTCTGGCAAGAGAACCCCTTCGGACAAATTCCCTTGAAACACTGGGAACAATCTAAGAACAATCTAAGGCAGACCCTGTGGGTACTAATCAAATGCCAGCAATAGGAGGATAATAGCACTGGTGGTATCTTTCCCCCAGCATTGACTGTGTGTATGTGCTGCTGGAGAAATGTATCAAAAAAACAACAACAATATGAGAATTCCCATGCGTAGACCTTTAGACCACTTATATCAACCTTGTACAGATAGCTCTTACAGCTGTGGCTCCAGCAATATCTTGCCTCCATATAAGTTCTGTTCTAATTCATGTTCCTTAATTGTCAACACCTGGAAGGAATTTGTTTCATTGCTTTACATGCATCAGTTTAATCCCTGATATCCCCACCAGAATGATCTTTGGTAGCTGGAGGAATGGGTTAAACTTCTGCCTGAGAACTTGGTCAATTTCTCCATTGCAAAATAGTCTGTCCTGGACGAGTTCATGGTCTGACCCCACTCACTCATTCATCAACTCAGAACCAAAACTGCAGGATATAGAGGCATGAAATTTGGGGAAGGTATTTCTTTGATGATGTAGGTGACCACCAAGAACCAATTTTTAGAAATAAAAACCCTAAGGGGGTGAAAAGAAGTATAACATGTTTTCGTCCATATATTTAAGGTTGAAGAATCACTGACTCTTTAACACCCAACCTAAAACCCTAGCCATAGAAGCATGAAATTTGGGGAGGATATTTCTTCTGTGATGTAAGGACCCATAAGAACCGATTTGTTGCCCAGTGATACCTAGTACCTGGTAGTAACCAATGCCTGGTGGTGCCCACAAATATTATTTAATTTTTCTTATGAGTGATGGGTAAATTCAGCTAGTATGTCATAAATAATAACATTGTTATAAGTAATAAGCCTTTTTTATTGACTGCATAATGAATATGTTCTCCTAATCTTTTCTTAAGTTCTATGGGAATGACAGACCAACAGAGAGGCAACATAACAGCATAAAATGTATGGTTAGATGAATAGTCCAATCCTGATGTCAGCAGTTCCCCTGGGTTATAAGGACTAGCACTGAAGTGTGCTGATTTTCTCCTTGGGAGAAGCTCCAAGCCTAGCAATGTACTGAACTCTGTCTTAGCTATTTGTCTGGCACAGGCCTGAGAGACTCCATGTCATGCTTTTCCATCCAACATGGCCCCACTTTTGGAGTGCCAGCCAGCCCCCCATGCGACATTGAGGCTCCTCCTCTCCAGTAGTTGCAGATGTGTCTTTTGGCAAATTTGCAAACCTGGAGCTCAGTTACTGCCCTAAGAACACGTTGGATTGGGACCTTCATTTGGCAATTTGTGGGGAGAAATGGGTCATTCAGGCTTGAGATAATGTTTCAAAAAAAAATGTATCATTTTCCCCCACAATTATCAGCAGACAAATGCACTAAAGCTTGCATAACATTAGGGTTCTCCACAGTTCAGACTTGTGTTGTTAATGCCTTGATGTTTGTGGGTCAACATAGTTTTAAAGGGCTTTAAAAACCTTTGACTTACCAGTTCCCTAACAGCAACAAGCCTGGGGAAAGGGCTGATTTTCTACATTTTTGGTGGATCTTGCACTTTATGGATGATTGAAATTACAGTGTGAAAGTAATTCTCTTCCCAGCCAGATCAAGCTGGAGCACTCATTCAAAAGCAATAAGCACAATATTGTAACAAATCAGATCCCCTTGGAATAAAATGTGGGGAAAAATGTTGTTGGCGGCTCATTCTGATTACTGGTGTGTCTCATTATTCTAAAGCCCAGCTGACAGCCTCACAGCAAAAACTACCTTTCAGAGAGTGGTACCATTGAGTCGCTTTAAACATTTTTTCCCCTCAATTCCCAGCCAGTATGAGCTCAAACAGCACATATAATTGCCTATTAAGCAGTACAGAAGAAGAGCATAATTTCAAAAGTGAAATGTTGGATCCATCAACTTCTTTATGTGTAATGGCAATTATGGAAGTTTTTTTTAAAGGTCCTGCATTACAAGTTCCTTTGCAGAAGGTTGGAGGAGGGGAGAATTACCTGGAATCTTTAAAAAGAGAATTAATTGCACTTTCATAAGGAACCCATTTTTAAATATACATATTTATACAGCAATTAACAAGCTGAAAGTATAAAATGGATTTGTTTAAGAGATTGAATGAAGGCTGGAGAAGTAAGAAGGTGAAAAGTGGGGTGCCTTTCCAAATTCTGATATAATTTTAGCATATCAATTAAAATATATTGGTAGTTGAATATTAGACATTTCAAGTATACTTCTTATGGTTCTATTTTCAGGCCATTGTACTGTGCAGAATGCTTGGTGTGCTCTAACGTCTTGTGCATTTCTATATGTGAAACATAAGACAACTGAGAACAACTCAGTTAAAACAACTTCTCAGAAGTAAGTTCTCTAGGAGATAATATGTTTTTGGAAGGTCCACAAGCCAGTTCATACAACTGGCAGATCTCATTTAGAGAACAATGCACTATGATCTCTCTGTCCACCTGAAAAGCACTTGAGGATTTAGACATGATTGCTCACAAAATTCCTGATTGCCTCAGCCACTACTTCTCCATAATTTTCCTTTCCAACCTAGAAATCTACATTTGGTCAGAAGGAAGGGAAAGCTGTGGAAGCAGGCAGAGGAATCTGGGGAAGAGTTCATCTGGTGAACTGAAGCTTTATCAGAACCTCTGCAGGTGGAAGGAGAGGCTTCTGAGTGGTGATGTTCAATACCTGTGTGCTATGTTTGTTTTTCTGTCTGCAGGTATTACGGACTATATGTGTCACAAGTACAGCCAAATTGTCCTACTGGAAGAGAAGGTCAGAAGGCTCGAAGAGCAAGTTTCCACCCATGACCACGTTAAGAAAGCCAAAGAGTTCTTCACCATGACACAAGTAAAGCTTCTTCATAGTGTACAGCATATTGAGGCTTATGAGAAAGAAGAGACCTGTGTGCAAGAGGAAGTGAATGGATAGGCCCATTCCTAATCAACTTTTCCAGCACTGATGCAACATTAAGTTAGTACCAAGGTAAGGGATAAACAGCCCTGTACCTTGAGAAGGCCTCTGTGACTGCCACTCTTCCACTGCAGGACGCAGCACATGCCCATTGGCACAGCCGCATTGGCACTGCAAAGTGGGATAAGCCGCAATGGCACTGCAAAGTGAGCCTTGACTGACGATCAGAGCAGGAAGATCAGACACCATTCTGAACCACTGGACCAACACAGCCATTTCCTTTGTCTTTCAGATACTTAATGTACCTTTGAAGTTACATGTATATAAGATTGCATCAGGCATCAGAAAATGTTTTCAACCCTATATGAGGTGGAGGAGGAGAAAGGTAATAGAAGTTAGGGATTCCCTGCTAAGAAGCATAAAAGCCGCTGCATACAGTGGCAGTCTTGGTGGTTTTCCTTCCAAGGGCTGCCTTTACATCTGCTAAAGAAGTAATTATTGTTATGTCATTTCATCACCACAATTACTTCTGTGCCACCTCCTTCCAAGAAAAAACTTTGGGCAAGGCAAGATGTGTGTGGGCATGCATATGCATGCATGCATGCATGTAGGCATGCATGTAGGCATATGTGTCAGCAGAGAAGAAAAAAATTATGCTTTGTTAAATGAGGTTTTCTGTAATTGATTCCACTCTAAGAAAAAATTGAAGAATGTCTTAATTTGTTATCAGTTAAAACATTAATCAGTGGTTAATTGTAATTACTTAGCCTGTGGAAAATGTGTGAATAGAATTAGATTGTAACTACAAGTCAAATAAACTTTGCTTTTGCTATTGATTTAAACATTTTTGAGACAGATGTTCAATATGGTTTGCTTAGCAATTTTTTTCCCTCTAATGCTTGATCAATGTGCTGAATAACAATTGAAGTGCTTAACACAAATTTCTGTTTCACACATAAGTTACCTTGTAATTAACAACGTTCTGAATAATAGAGGACAGCACTTTTCAATATTTCTGTACATAATTATAAACCAAGACATTTGCAACATGTAATCTTTTGTTGCCGCTTTGATGTCCTGTTTCATAATGATAAAGTAAGTAGAATTTCAGTCTGTTACATTCAATAAGAATCCAAATCACTTTAACTGAGTAACACAAAGTCTTCAATCCAGTGTGTTATTCTGCGTGCTTGAAAGTCAAAAACCAGCTGACCTATACAATGTATAGAATTGTACACCTAATTGTGATACGTAGCCTGTGGCCCAGGAGGTCAAGGGAGCCACTGATCGGAAAAAGGTTGGGAATTCCTGATGTAAACTATAGCAACTGTGTGTGGGCTGTGATCAGCTAATGGGTGGGACTAAGGCTTTAGGGAGCATCAAGGAAACATGGTAAGATCATTACCCAGCATAATACTGTATCTCTAATTATTTTTTTTCTTTTTCACCAATAGATACAGTGGTTTATAAAGGAGTATTGTTTAATTTCAAACAAAAATATGCCGCCCCATAATTTAATTTGGTACTGTTTATATAGTTGTTACATCATGGATCATTTTTACAATATTTATTTCATTTGTTTTAATTTCTGAGTGTGGTTTTTCTGCCTCTACCTCAATCTACTGTTTTGCTTGCAGAAGTCTGAGAAGAGTAAAGAAAAGGGAAGGGGAGAAGGAAAAGGTTTAGGATTTTAGTGCTCATCCACATCCTTTCTTCTCATTCTACTTTCTCCCCTCCCTGACCTGAAATTCCCTCTTTCCTCCTCCTCCCTGCCCACCCTCACCACCTGCTTACCTTTGCTACCATAGGTCCCAACTGCAGAAGGGCATCTCACACTGCCCAGTTTGTGGTAGCCTCAAAATGGTTGTTGGCACTATGTAGTGCATGCCAGTACATGGCCATTTACAACAGCAAAACTTTGTTCTGCTGCTATGAAGGCTTAGTCCTAGCAGGATTGGGTTATAAGTCAAGACAATTGCAATCAGTTAGCTACTGACTGCAATTCTAGGTTTCAATTATATCTATTCCGGTTTGGGTGTAAGTCCATTGGGACTAACTTTTGAGTATAGGATTGGGCTGTTAGGATGGATTATGCCATATTCTATTTTTTGGCTAGAGCAATTGAGAATATTATTCATACTATGGATGTCCAAATATGAGATGCACTAACTTTGGGTAAGGCACCGGCAACTTTGCAAGATGCAAATGCCACTTGCCTTTATTCCTTTCTGCCTTTTCCATGAGTGTACAGGGAAGGGTCATGGCAGAAGGTCTGAAATGAATCCTCTCTTCCCACCCACCCTCAACAGCTACGTGGACTGTAGCTTCTCCTGCAAAGCTGCATATGCCTCATCTGTGTTTAATGATGCAAACATGAAAATGCTTGTCTGTAGTTTTTAATGGTAAAGTTCAGGTTTGTTTCAGTTTTCATTGCAAAGTGTCTTTCTGTCACTGAGCACAATCTGCATAGCACCACTATACTGACTCACAAGTGAAGATTCATGGGATGAGATGTAGGCAGAGGGTAGTGTTGCTGTAAGTCCTGCATGACTCTGAACTTGCCATATAAGCTGTCCCATCCTTTCACTCCAAGGGCATTGCTTTATCCCTTGGACAGGCTCTGAGAGTGAGGGAGAGAAACAGTATACATGTCGAGTTTTGGAGCTATATGGGACTTACAGCTCTGCTCCCCCCTCCAGCTTTGCTACTGGATGTAGCAGACAATGTGGTTTATTAGTATCTAAGCCAATGCAATTTGGAAATTATTGCACAATGATTAGAATAAAATAAAACTGATATTTGGATAACAATTAATAAAGGAGAACAGAAGTTAACTGGTGATAGCCCACTCTTAAAAATAATACTTCTCACAGAAAGATTAATAAAACAATCCATTAGGAAAACACCGCGAGCAGACAAACTTAATGATTCAGTTATTAAGAGAGATAATACAAAGGGAAAGTATGATTATCAACAAGCTATCCTATCAACATTTTTTGCACTTTGTCATCATGCTCCTTCAATTAATCTTGATGAGCCATTTCCTTGAAGGACAATCCAGTTTAATCCAGTTAATCAATGTAAACATTTACAAATCCACACAAATGCCATACATGTAAGAGAATTCCTATGCAGCATTTTTCCACATGTGGATATTAGCGGTTTTAATATATAAGATGTAGCTTATTGGCATGAATGAAACTGGAGACCATTCATCTTTAGGAGTGCATTATAATTTTTTGGTTCATTTCAAAGAGTTCTCTCTCTCTCTTTCCAGAACCATTTATTCATCACATTTAGCCCACTTAAAAGGAGCACTTCAGCAGGATGTCTTATTTATTAGAGTTCCTCTATATGCTAATGGATGGTCGGACTTCCAGTGGAGCCCTTGAGGACAAACCAAGGAGGCAGATTCTACCAAAAATAAAAAGGATGGTGCTTAACAATGGCCCAGTTCTCTGCTACACATTTGAAAACACTGTTTGAAAAATGTCCTTCAAGGATTCAAAAGGAAAACTCTAAAACTTTCTTATGGGGAGTCCTTTCCTGACCCTAAAAATAGGTTACCTATTACAAGCTCTCTACAGCCCCCCTTTCAACAAGCTTAATTCACAGCAATATAATCATTATGCCAATGATTCTCATCTCAGCTGTACTATAAGTAGCCTTATTTCAGGTAGACCCTATTCAGGAGCTCAAAAGCAGCTGGGAAAAATCATTATTTTTAAATCATCCTTTACAGGACATAATCTATCTGTCAAGGCAGCGTCTTTTTTCCATCATATCATTGACTTGTTTAATTCATCTCTGGGACATCATTTCTGAATGCTGTGCCCATTGCACACCCTGATGAGGCCTTCATAACCAGGAAATAGAAGATAAAATACGTCCACTTATGAAGAAAGGGAATTACATGCATCAAAGGGTAAATACTTTCTATCTAGGACAAATGAGGTCACTTTGTTAATGTTCTCGTTTCCACTTTGGCTGTTCTTTAGCCCATCATTTCCTCTGGAAAGAAAATAAGTTCAAAACTGTCTTCCCAGCATTTACTTTACTGGCAGAAAGTTGCAGAAACAATTATTCCTCAGCCGGCAATGACATATCAGTTCAATAATGATGTGATAAGACATACTATGCTGTCATCCAAAGTGAAGGGATGACCTTCACTACAGTCTTTTTTTATATATATTGCCTGATAGCTGCAGGTGCTCGCAAAGCACTGGCCTTGAATGGTTATCCCAAAACATTGAAATGCATTTGCCCAAAAGTCTGCCTAAGTATTAGCTGAAGGAAACCGTCTAATAGTTTGAATCTTTTTCGTTGCAAACAACTTGAATGTAGGTGTGTGAAAGGGCATGCAATTACTTTTGCATCAGGTTAAGTATCTGAGCTGCAGTCCGAATCCCCAGTTAGGCAAGCACAGGGTGACCATATAGAATGGAGGAAAGAGTGCCTGGACCTTTAACCACTGCATAGAGGAGAGAATTTAGGCAAGTTTAACTCAACATGGAATGGTTTAAAAAACAGCACCTGCCTCAATTCCCTCTTCTTAGCAATGGTTAAAAGTACAGACACTTCATTCTAAATGGTCACCCTGGAATACATGCACAAGCCTCCAGATTAGGCCATTAATACTAAGAAGAGAAAAAGAGTTTAGTATGATTTGGATAAATGTGTGCTCTGATAGAGAATGATGCTCAAAGGAGGTTTCTACCCTGATCTGCTTACACTGTAAGCTTGACAGTGATAAAATTAAAAAACTTCAGTTTTTTTTTAGGACTCCTGTGGGACAAGTGGATATACCTTTTTGGGTCTGGATGATTTCAGGCAGAGGGCTAGTTGTGACCTGTGGACTATAGGCTGCTGACCCCTTTTGTGAATGATGCAGTCACATTGAACAAGCCAGTAGCTCCATGCTCTGACCCTTCTATGGCTGAAGGGAGGTGAAAGGTGTGGCGGCCAGGAATAGGGTCTTCTTGGTGGTGGCACCCCAGATTTTGAACCCCTTTCCCCCTAGAACTTAGCTTCAGGCAGACCCTAAAAACTTTCTATTTTAAAAAAGCTTTTTATTCAGGCGGAGGTTGGGGGGTTATTATTGTTTTTAATGTTTTTAACATATTTATGTTTTTAATGCTTTCAATTGTTTTTATTGAATGTTTTAAATTTGTTTTATTGTTAGCCACCTTGAGTTGGCTATGGCCTGAAAAGGCGGGGTATAAATTTACTAAATAAAATGAATTGTGATTGCTCTTTAAACAGACACTCTCACCTGAAGTTAGCATTGACCTATACTGGAAAGAAGAGGAGGAAGAGTAAGTTTAAGTTAAATTAGGAAACTCTGTGTGAGTGACAACCTAGCAAGTTGAATGCCGAATCCCAGTTGTAATTAACACATCGTAAAGCAAGCAGCATCTTAAAGCAGATAACTAACTTGTAGAGATGGAAAAGGATACACCTTAAAAGCACCTCATTAACCCACATATAGGGGAAACAGAAAGCTTTGAAGCATATACCTCAGAGTGTGAAAAAGTAAGCAATTAACAGCCTTTAAATGTAGTGTGTTCCCTCAGAACCTGCTGCCATCTAAGTAGCAGACTTGAAAAGAAAAGAAAAAGTGTTGTGAAGTTTGTTTCACCAATACACAGCAGCGCACTCAAAGTCTATAAAAAGAAACTTTGAAAGACCAAAAGATTTGCATAGGTGGTCTTTTTTTGAGCAAGGGTGATGAAACGGGACCTCCTGATAATCGTCAGATTGATTTCCAATACTTGACATGAACATCTTTCTCTGCCTTTGGATGAACACAAGTCAACTGAGTCAGGCTGTTGGCACGTCTATTGATATATTGGCTGCACTGACTGGCAACCATTCTGCAGGGTTTGAGAGTCTTTCCCAGCCCTTCTTGGAAGGAGATGCCAGGGACTGCCTTGTGTAGACAATCAAGTACAACTTAACGGTAAATCTTGAGCTACAGGCCCATTCACTGATTACTAGTATTTAGGTGTTCAGATCTTTTGACCTTCAAGCAAAGGGAATTTGCAGCCTGAAGAGCTGTATTGAAAGTAGCGGCAGTTCGCAAATGCTTGTCTGAATTTCTCCTTCAGTTTTGAAGTTCTGAATTGCTTTTTCTTCTTTTCACAAGGAATCCTCAATTGTTAAATTGTTAAATGTTTCCATTTTTAAATTTTGAACAATGTGCAAAATTCTATTTGTGGGAGTTCATTCGGTTCAGGCATATCACCTGCATTCCCTTTTCTCTGGATACGGCAGACGTGCCTAATGGGATGTTTGCTATGCCCATCACTGATTGCTGGAGCTCAGAAGTGTTGCTTAGACTGTTGAGGATTGAGCCCAGGATTGCCCACTCTTGGGTGGTTTGCTAGTGATGGCAAAATCATCCATAGGGTGCAGTCCTAATCTAGGCTGGCACAACTCATTGGTCTTCCCATTCCCTATCCACTGGCCAAACCCTCCCCCAGGAGTGATGCAGAAGTGTCTTATGGTACTTTTTGACATCAGCACAGGACTCTTGCTGGGCTTAGGCTGGCCTAACTGGAGGTTAGGATTGGAGTCCTAGTGTATCACACACAGAAAGACTAACAGCATGATCCTAACTTGTAAGGATTAGGCAGGCTGCCTTGCCTTTGCTGAATCCAGTACAAGTATTGGGACTGTTGCTCTGTGACCACAGAGAAGGGGAGGCTCACTGCCTTCCTCATAGTAGGGCTAAATGCAGCCCCTACAGTTTACTCTTAGGGTAGAGATGGCCTATATATGAGCAGACGAGAACATCCAGAGGCTGAATAACTGACAGATCCTAGTCCTGCCCTCCTACCCTTAGGCCTAACCTCTTCTGCCCCAGATTTCCTCTCTTCCCACCCTTAAACTCAAATTTCACCTTCCCAAAACTCACCCTCCATCTGGGTTTCATGGAGTTGCTAATAGTTGCTCTCCAACTGTTGTACATATGTGCCTTACAGCAGTGGTTCTTGAGTATTTCAGCCTGGGATCCTTTTCTGAGAATGGCAGTCTGAGTGCCCCGTTCCAAAATGAAGATGATGGCAGCCAGTTTTTGTGACTCCCCTGAAATGAAATCGTGACCCACTATGGGATCCCAACCTCCACTTTCAGTAACACTGCCTTACATGTTTGCTAAACCCTTATGATAACACAAAGGATTTGTTGTGGGATGAAGAAAACTGCCTACTAGCACCTAGGTTGTATGCATACCTTGGGGCCTAATTATGTGATCATTGTGTTAGCAGTGAATTACTTACTGACCTCTATATTTGTCAGAGGATGGGATTCAGTGGAGATCTCTACTGCCACAGACATGGTGTTAGTCCCAAGCCTTGGTCCTAGGTAAAGCACCTAAAACACATTTGCCATTACAATAAATTAATTACCACAAATCTCTGTATTGAATATATGAATCCATTCAGACCTTTTTTCAATCTTTTAAGTACCCGTATGGATTGTTAGGCTGTCTAATAGAAATGGAAATGTCTAATAGCATATTAGTCTCTATTTGCTTTGAATATTCCTCACAGAAATATCTTCTCTGCCCACATATTCATCAGTGTGCTTTTGTGCATTTTTAAACATTTTCATTATTCTTTTGCTCCATTAATCAAACTATTTGCATGAAGGGAAGTACAAATTGCCTTCTTACAGGGTCTCTTGCAAGGAACATTAATAAATATGGGGAAATTATGCGAATTATTAGTACTTTTATGGTGAACCCACTTATTACTACCTTTTCTATCATGTTATTCTTTGACTGACAATCTGAACACTACACCTAACAATTTATTGGAAGTAAAACGGCAAGCTAAGTTATATCTATAAAGTTTGAGGAAAGGCTTTCAACTAGCTTTATAACTGTAACTGAAATATACCTTAACATACCAAACTGTTGTTTTTTGGTGTTTTTTATTTTTTGCATATTGATTTTTTAAAAAACTGTCAATAAATAGCAGTGGTTCTTTTCACTAAGTTTTTTCAGGGGATGGGCTAACATAGTGGGGCTAGCCCGATAATGGGCTGGCCCTTTTGCCTCCCCCAGCCGGATGGCATGGCCGGGAGAGATGCTCTGAGCCTATTGGCTCTTAGGGCCTGGGGGCGGCGACTGGGGGCTATAAAGGCAGGCACGCGCCTGCTCAGCCCCCAGTCGGGTTTGAGAGTCGTCGGCGATGGAGCTCCTTAGCTTGTCTCCGCCGACTCTCTTAGGGCACTTGCGGCCTTTCTCCCGGCTTTTGGCGCGGGGAGGGTGACGTCCGCGGACGCCCCCACGACCGTTGGGGACGCTTGCCGGTAGCGGCGGCGGCTCGGTGGCGTCCTCTTGACGCGGGGAGGGTTTGTCTTCGGACGCCCCCACTGCAGGTGGACTGTCCCTTGCTGTGGCTGGTCTGGCTGGCTTATAGGGTTCCCTCGGAGCCTCGTAGTTGGCGCTTGCCCTCGTGCCTGCCATTTTGGGGGTGCTGCAGGTGCGGTCGCCATTTTGTTGGAGCCTTGTGGCCAGCCGCCATTTTGTTGGTGGCCATTTTGTGTTGGTCGAGCTTGGCTGCTCCTGTCCCTGCTTGTGCTGGGGGCCTGGCTGCTGCTGTTCCTACTTGGCCTGGCTGCTGCAGTTCATGATTACTGGCTTCTGTTGGTGCTGTTGGTGCTGTTCCTGATTCTGCTGGCTTCTGTTGGTGCTGTTGCTGATCCTGCTGCCTTCAAGACTATATCCTTTTAGTGTTTAATAAAGTTTACACTACACATCACTGGTCTTTGTGGGTGGTACAAATGGGTAAACGAACGCAGAAGAGGGGGGTAGGGCCCCCCGTCCCCCCACTCCACCTCCGCCTCCCCCTGAGCCAACTTCCTCGGACGAGGAGTTGGAGGCCATGGACCACCGGGCCTTGGTAGAGCGGTGCAAAGAGCTTGAGAGGGAGGCGAGGGAACGGGCTGAGAACAGGGAAGCTGGGCCATCTACCCCGGTGTCTCCCCCCACCCGGACCTTTACTAGGAAGGGTCGGGGGGCGCTAATGTTTTCGGCTCACCCTTCCAGGTCGGGCGGCCGGAAGTCTCAGACCAGCTCGTCTGTCCGTGTACAACCCGGTCCCGGTGTTGCAGGCGTTCCTTCCTCTTTTCCTCCTGATGTACCCAAAGGTGAGGAGGACGCTGAGGACGATGTTGCTGAGGTAGTGGGCTGCTGGGAGGAACCAATGGCTTATGCCCCCCCCGCCTCCCAAGCAGCCTACCCCCCCGATGCCTTGGTGGGTTCCTGGTTGGGGGGCCCTTATTTTCCTTGGCCCCCAATGAGCATGGGGGAGAATTCTTGGTATGGGTTTTCGCGCCCTTCCCGCTCCAAAGCCACTCATTCGGGGGAAAGATGGGGTGGCTGGGCTCCTGTTGGGCCATCATGGGAGGAGATTTACAGGCTGGCGATGCATTCCGATTATGAGGAGGGTCCCGAGGACCGTCCTTATGGAAGCATCAATTTGTCCTTGGGAGGGCACTTGGCCATGTCAGTAAAGGAGAAGATTTGGAGAGGAGACTACGTGGACCTCTTCAGTCTTCTCCACGTGGAGCCCGAAAAGGTGCCCAAGGTGGGGGAGCCTGAGCGGGATCTGGAAGCGGCCAAACGCCGGAAAATTGATCAGAACTGGACCAACTGGCTGTATGGATATTGCATCTATATGGCCGTGTTGGTCCAGCTGAAGCCCAAGCGTGCTCTGGCTTTGATTAAATACCTTGATATCGTCCATCGGACGTTTCGGGATTTCGGGGGCACAGCTTGGCTCCAGTATGATCGCAATTTTCGAATGAGGGCAGCCAATGATCCTTCTTTGGATTGGGCCATCCCAAAATTTGAATTATGGATGCAGGTTGTGGCCACTGCCAAGCCCATCCAAGGTGACCGCTCAGACAGCGGTCACCTGATTGCACGCAACCCTGCTACTCAACCCAAGGCTTCTTCGGGCACCTTGGGTGTTCAAAAGCAAAGGGCGTGTTTCGAGTTTAGCTCCATGGGGGCTTGTTCAAAGGCATTGTGCCCATTTAGTCACCAATGCGCGGTGTGTGGTGGCAAACACCCTGCCAGCGCTTGCCCCAAAGGTACAGGTTTCAGAGGCGCTGGGGCCAGAGGGGGCAAAAAAGGTGGAGGCTCCCAGCCCCCACAGCCACCCTCAGCTCAGGGTAAGGGGGCCGACCCCAGTTAACTTGGATGTTCTTACCGCTCTGCTTCGTATTTACCCAAATCTTCAGGTGGCTAGTTATTTGTTGTCTGGTTTTTCTGAAGGCTTTAGGATCCCTGCCCCCCACCTGGAGAGTGCCTTTTGGGCTACCAACCTTAAGTCTGTGAAGGGTATGGAGGATGTGGTACGGCAGAAGCTGGCCAAAGAGGTTGCTGCCGGCAGGGTCCTTGGTCCTTTTGAGTCCCCTCCATTCGTGAATTTGAGGGTTTCCCCATTGGGTGTAGTCCCTAAGAAGGCCCCGGGCCAGTTTAGGTTGATCCATCATTTATCCTTTCCCAGAGGGGACTCTGTCAATGATGGTATCCCCTCTCACCTGTGTTCAGTTAGGTACACGTCCTTGGATGAAGCCGTTCGTCTTTTATGAGCATGTGGGCTCGGGGCCTTTATGGCCAAGACGGATGTGGAATCAGCTTTTCAGCTGCTTCCGATTCACCTGAGTGATTTCTGCCTGCTGGGGATGTGGTTTGAGGGCGGATATTATATTGACAGGGCTCTGCCGATGGGCTGTTCGGTTTCTTGTTCTGCTTTTGAGGCATTTAGTACATTTTTAGAGTGGGCCCTGAGATACAGGTCACCTTTTGGGAGGGTTGTCCACTATTTGGACGACTTTCTCTTTATGGGTGCAGCTGGCACGGAGGATTGTGCCAGTCTGCTTGCTTCTTTCCAAAGTCTTTGCAGGGAGTTGGGTGTTCCTTTGGCTCAAGACAAGACTGAGGGGCCCTCCACCTCCATGACATTTTTAGGTATTTTTAGGTTGAGTTGGACACGGTGGCCCAATGTTCCAGGTTGCCTCAAGCCAAGTTGGTCTCTTTAAGAACCCTTTTGGCTCAGTCACTGGACGCCAAAAAGTTGACACTTAGGGAGTTACAAGTTTTGGTGGGCCACCTCAATTTTGCTTGCCGAGTAGTGGCCCCTGGTCGGGCCTTTTTGAGGCGCCTTTGTGATGCCATGGTGGGCCTCAGGGCCCCTCACCATGTCGTGAGGGTTTCTGCTGCCATGAAGGAGGACATGAGGGTTTGGTTAACCTTCCTGTCCGAGTTTAATGGCACGTCATTTTGGAGGGAGCTTCAGATCCTTAGAGCTGATTTGCAGGTCCATTCGGACGCTGCTGGTGGCCATGGCTTCGGGATCTATTTTAGGGGTAGATGGTGTGCTCATCCTTGGCCTGAGAATTGGAAGGCTAGTGATGTGGTATGCGATCTTACTTTTTTGGAGCTCTTCCCCTTATTGGTGGCGGTACACATCTGGGCGGACCAATTTCGGAATTCCACTGTCCGATTTTGGTGCGATAACCAGGCTGTGGTACATGTCATTCATAAACAGACTTCTCGATCACCACGGGTGATGCGTTTGGTTCGTGCCTTTGTGTTGCAATGCCTGCGCATTAACCTTGTGTTTTCGATTAGTCATGTCCCGGGGCTTGAGAATGGGGTTGCCGATGCTCTGTCTCGTTTTCAGGAGGAGCGGTTTCGACAACTCGCCCCGGCTGCCCGTCCGGATCCGGACCCCATGCCCAAGTGGCTTTGGAGCCTTGGACCTTGAGGGCTCAGAGATTGATTCTGGGTTCACTGGCCCCTGCTACCAGGACCAGCTATGAAAAGAAGGTGGGAGAATTCGAGGCCTTTTGTCAGGCCAAGGACTTGGAGGTGGTATGGCCCCTGTCAGAGGCATCTGTTCTCCAGTTTCTTCTCTTTCTCTTCGAGTCGGGTTTGCACCCCAGGTCCATCTCTGTGTACCTTTCTGCCTTGACCTTTGTGGCCAGTTTGAAAGGTACTGCGGACACCACTCAGAATTTTAGGGTCCGGCACATGCTGGAGGGCATGCGCCGTGACAGGCCTTCAGTCCCGGACAAGCGTAAGCCGGTGACGGTCCAAATTTTGGGTCAGATTATTGAGGTTTATGGTAAGTGTTGCAGCTCTGATTTTGAGAGGGACCTCTTTCGGGCTGTGACCCTGGTTATGTTTTTTGGGGCCTTTAGAATCAGTGAGGTTCTGGTGAGGTCTCGTTCGGCCGATCCCTCTTGGGTTCTGTGGTGGTCGGACTTGACCCTTCAGGATTCTAGCTGTTTATTGCGCTTGCGCAGGTCCAAGGCTGACCAGAGGGCTCGGGGCTCCTTGATCAGACTGCAGGCCATTCCCTCCCACCCTCTGTGCCCAGTTCGGGCTCTTAATCGTTTTCGAGACAGAGTGGTGCATTTCGTGGGTCTGATTTTTCAACATGCAGACGGGACGGCACTTACCTTCTTTCAGTTTCGAGCTGTTTTTTCTTGGGCGGTGACCACTATTGGTCTGTCCCCAAATTTTTATAGCGTTCATTCCCTCCGGATTGGCGCTGCCACGTTAGCTTCTTCAGTGGGTCTTCCCGAAGAGGTCATCCGGCGCATTGGACGATGGCGCTCGGGGGCCTTTCGGTATTATGTACGCAAATGATGCTTTTGGGAGCATCGTTTGCTGTTGTGACCTGTTTGATGTTGCTCGCTTACCTGTTGATCGTTCAGTTGTTTAGTGACCTTGTGTTTGTTTGCATTCCAGATACCTCTGCTGGGAGACCTCTCTGGGTTCTGGCAATTGGCCACTCCATCCTCTTCTGGGCCCGGAGGAGGGCCGAACGCACCGGCGCCGGCTCCTGTCTCGGCCTCAGCCCCAGCGTTTGTATAATTTGGGCTGTGAAGAGGGGGATGGGGTGGGGGCAGCTGCTTCCCATAGTTAGTGGGTTCCTCAAGCACAACCCCACCCTGATGTTTTGCTGGTGCACCTCGGGGAGAATGATCTAACTAAGATGAAATCTGTGGATCTTCAGATTCAGATTCGTCAAGATCTTTCCCTGGTCAAATGGTGGTGCCCAGCCATTCGGTTTGTCTGGTCCTCTTTCCTGCCTAGGAGGGTTTGGAAGGGGGCCAGGAGCATCTGAAGTATTGATTTGGCTCGTAAGCGGGTCAACAGCTATGCTGCCAATTTTGTTGAAAGCTGGGGCGGGGTGGTGATTTTTCACCGGCATGTGCTCTGGCAGCTGCCCCATGTTTTTAGGGATGACGGGGTTCATTTAACTGACCTGGCCCTAGATGAGTACATCTGGAATATAGTTAAGGGACTGCTGGACTGTTTGTAGTGGGGCGGTGGAACCATGTTCAGGCCAGGTTCCCCGTGTGGCAGGTGTCGTGCTGGAGTAGGCAGGATAGGCCTTCGGTGATTGCCTGAGGCAGCAAGGGTCAGTGCTATGCATGCCAGGCCTATTGCGACCAGACCGGACGTAGGCTGTGGCTGCTAGTCCTGCACCTGGGATTTAGGCAAAGTCAGCCGGGCAACTGGTTGACTGAGCGCCCAGCTGTCTCAACCTTCGGGTTGGCAATGATGGGTACCTTCAGTGCGAGGGTGAAACCTGAGCCAGGCCTTCGCCATCCCTTATTTTTGTAGTTTCCAGCACGACTTTGTCAGCAGTCCCTTGTTGGGTTTAATTATTGTTAGATTTAATAAAGTGGCCCTTAAATCCAGCATCTGTCTCCGGCTCTTCATTCTCGCCGTGGGGGGTAATGACTAGCATAGTTCAACTTCCAGTTTTAATCAAAGCTGGAACTTTCACTATTTCCAAGCCTCAGGGAGCCCTGCAAGCACTCTGCATGCCATCCATGACTACCCTGACCTGCATACCCTGGAAGGATCTTACCTCTGGTATATGGCAAAATTGTGCCCCATTCCCCTGCAGAGGCACTGTCCTGGGGATCATGTTGCTGCTTTTTCCCTTCCATCATCCCTTAAAGGGAGCAGAGGACCTTTACATGAACTACAGGAGAACTAAATCCCCAGTTTGAATCCCACCCCTGCACTCGTATAGTACAATGCAAAGCATTTTCTGATAACCCAGATTGTGTATCTAATACTAAAGACCCAGAGGACATGAAAAAGACAGTGATCCTTTACAGTTATCCAAATCTAACATTTGGTACAGGGATGATGCATTTTTATGTAAAAACTAGAGATGTAACACTTGAAAAGATTATTTGATAGCACATCACCACTTGCTATACAAATTTTTTCTTTATGCTCTGATCAAACTGGGTTTTTAGGTTTTCAATATTAAGGTTCACCTGAGAAAATTTTTCATCTGAGAAAATTAGATGGGTAATTAGATGACTAGATGGGTAGTCCAATCCAATGGCACCTCAGTGTCAGCAGCCCAGCCCCAGTGCAGGCACTTGATGTTGCAAACGTGCTGAGAAGCAGTTTTGCACTGCCCAGAAAGTAAACGACATCAGAGAGTCCTGTGATATCATTGCAGTGCTGCAGATTAAACGGTAGCTGCAAGAGGCTGCCATAAGGCAAGTCCCAAATTGTGTAAGGTGTGGGGACCACCATGCTGGAAGTATCTTTGTATTATTTAGCTAGTCATGAAACAAATCTTGCTCATGTCACCAGTACTTGCCATTAAGCACCTGCTGAAGCTATTTACAACAAAATTAGCCTTATAGTCCAAATGAGCAAGATTTGTTTTTGCTCACTTGGCTACCCCGCTGGATCCTGTACTTGATCTGAGCAGGATGGAGATCTCCTTGGTGGAAGACATCTACCATCCAGTAGTAGCCATTTGGTGCCTGCTGCTCTTGTGCTGGATAGAACTGGGCTGCAAGACCAATTCATATGTAAATGGATTCAGCAGGTACCTATTGGCTAGTACTGGTGAAATGAGCAAGATTGCAGGAATAGCTCTTTGTACCATGGTCAGCCATATTATAGTAAGTGACTCTGCCTGATTTTGCTGTATAGAAGCATGATTTTCAATACTGATTGCATACTCATCTCAGTGTAGCTTTCCCATAAAATAGAGAAAGGTGGATGACAAAGGGAAATGGAAGATTGGAGGAAGAGCTTTTAAAAGTCTCCAATTTTATATGACCTGCTAGTGACAGAGATAAGACCGTAATAAATATTTACAGAGGTGCACATTATGAATAGCTTTGAGATGAGCCAGTTTCGCTGCATATTCATAACCTGTAAATTCATAATCATTCATCAACTTGCCAAAATCTTTTTCTAAAAGTGTTGTTTGTCAAAGTGTTTGAAGAAAAGAGTAATACGGTAAAAGGGTTTAAACATCTCTGAAGAATTAAAATGAGGCTGAAGTTATCATTAATGTTTATATGCATGGAAATCATTATTGTCTGAGCAATTTCTGCAGTACTTTTCTTTCCGAAAAGTTGATAACACAGGCTGACACACTACAATGCATTTTTATGAGGTTTTGGGCTATTCAGTTTGATTTCCTGAAGGCTCTATTGTTGAATGTACTGAAGAGAGATCAAGTTTAAACCTTCCCTGGAATCTGTGAGTTAACGTCTTTTTCCCTCCAGCCTTGAGTTCGTGGTATAATGTGGCACATTTACGATATCTGCCTACCCTTTATATGGCTCTAATGACATTCTTTGACTGCTGTGACGATAATGTCACATCATCTGCAGAGAGCAGGATAGAGATCTTTTTCAGGGGCAAATAAAAAAGGAATGTAATAATCTCCACATAACTCTGCAACAACATTATTTATCTGAAAATTAAAGAGAGAGGCTACCAAAAGCCAAACCTGCCTACCTTTTTTTTATTTAACTTGTGTCAAAGAGCACATGCTAAAGGCTTAATAGTTACAAGAGACTGCCACGGAAGAGGAATTGAAGTGATTGATTGACGATAGCCAAATGGTAGCCAAATTTTTTCTCCAGACCCCACTGGATCTAACCAAAGGCATATCTAGTCCAGCTTCCTGTATCTCACAGTGCCCCACCAGATGCCTCCAGAAGTAGCACACAAAGTAACAGAATACCTGCATCCTGTTTATTACTGTCCTGCATCTGGTATTACTTCTAAAACTAGGTTATGCATATATACCTCATGGTTTTGTAACCACTGCAAAACAGAATACCTGCATAACCATTGCATAATGGCCACAAAAAGACATAAATATTACTTGCCAAAAGCCTAAATAACAGTTACCCTACAACCCAGAGTAACTATAGGAAGGTGTAAGAGGCACTTACTCTGGAATGCTCTATGCATTTCCCATAAGTTTCCCATAGGTGGCACCATAACTACATCGGTGTAAAGGGTCCCATAGTTACTCTGGATTGTAGCCATATTTATTAACACATAGCAAAATACATAACAAATTACAGTAAAATGAACAAAGGAATATGTCGGCAATAAATATATTTGAATGATGGTTACTTGCTGAAGAAAGTCATGCAGCCCAAGAAGGCAAGGCATAAGCTAAGCAAATTTTATTTATTTATTTATTTATTTATTTATTTATTTATTTATTTATTATCAGCAAGCCAACCCAAAGCAACTAACAACATCAAAAACAATATTAAGCACAGAAACAATTAAAAACATTTAAAGAAGCATTTAAAGGTGTAGGTTTAAATAGGCCACTATTTTATTGAAATATATGCACAAGATCTGCAGCAGTCTTGACAATACTGCCTCTGTCTTTCAACTCCATTTTGTTGTTTCTCTTCTTTTGGGGAGGCTGCAGCTGCAATCTGTTCCCTCTATAAGCATCCCATCTGGACAGTAAGCTCATGATTGCACTGGGTGGGGGAACTGGGAAACTCTGGATTTGAACCATACCCTCAGCTGAGAAGCGTTACAATCCATAGACAAAGAGTTCCCAGCCAGTGTTCTTCAGCCAAGAAACCTGCGCACACAAATCCCCAGTCCTAAGCCACATTGCATCATACCTGCCAGTTGTGATAATCTGCTGTGAGAAATCCTTCAAACCCACATGGCCAGTCCAAAGTAGGTTAAAAAAATGTCAAGAGCCCTGGCTAATAGCTCAAGGGTGTAAAACTTCCCACTTGGCCTTCTATGGACAACCAGCTAATCCCATATCATTTAGAGGTCTTTTACTGAGAGAAAGACAACAAGGCAGCAACAAAAGCTGCCCATGTTCTGGTAATTAATTTTTAATTAATTTAATATTTGCATAGGCGAGGCCAGTAGTTTGCTATATTTCTGATTACCTCAAGCAATGTGAGCAAAATACTTATCCCCAAATGTCTTGTAGTTGCATTCTCAAACTGCATTCTCAGTGGCCAAAGGATCCCTCACTCATGTTAAGGTACACATGAAATCCTTGTTCTGTAATTGATCTTGTGATTTAAAGAGTGCAGAAGCCTGTCTACTCAGATGTAAGTCCCATTATATTGAATAGGGCTTTCTTCCAGGAAAGTGTGCTTAGGATTGCAGCATATGTCTGTAAGAACTGTTGGTGTTCTTGGAACGGTGACACAATACTGTACATCATGGCTAACATAGCATTTGTGAGCTCTTTAACTGATAACAGCCATGCTTCAAATTACTACACAATGTTGAAGTTAATGCCTCCAGTTCCTTTAAGAATTATATGATAAAATGTGGTGATCTTAGTTTAACAGCACAAGCATATGAATGATTACTCAGAAGTAAGTCTCACTGAAAAATGTATAGAAATGCAGTCTTGGATTATTTCAGTGAAAATAAAAGATTCTATAAACTAGGTATGCAGGTACTTCCTGAGATAAGTTTTCTGATAAATTCAAATAACTTTGTAAACAAATGTCCAGACTGAATTGTATCTGTATTTTGTACTGTCAAAGGGTAAATGAAAATCCATTTGTCTTGCAAAAGTGGAAAACGATAGTTGTGTAAAATAATTCCTTGGATACTTGTGGCTATAATGAAAGTTGCCTTAGTGAAAGTGAGTAGTAAGAAACTAGATGTTGGATTTCTGTGTTTCTTCTAGTTTGGGGCTGTATCAAATATATTATTGTGTTGGTCATCTTATTTTTGCGTACTGTACTTTTAATTTTTAATAAAAAATAGAATGGAATCTTTTTAAAAAGAAAGATTTAAAAAGAGAGATGAGCCAAAACATAAGTATTTTTGAAAACCCTCGCCACACTAAAGTTACATTGGAGAATGAATCCCTGAGTTAAGAATGAATAACAAATGCTCACAGATAGCTGAATGTAGCAACAGTTTACTAATTCTGAACAGTTGAACACTTTCATTGAGTTCTATTGAAACTCTTAACTCTTATCTTCAACAGGTCTTTTCAGGATTTCAGTCATGGAAAAATGGCAACTTGCTAAAAGTGTAACCTCTGTGTTTTCCATGGAAAGTTTTACTCTTACTCTACAATCCAGAGTAACTACGGAAGCACGTAAGAGACGTTTATGTCAACATAGTTATAGCACCACCTAGTGAAAACCTATGGGAAATTCATATTGCAATCCAGAGTCAATTGTTCTTATGTCAGAGCAAGGACTCCCAATAGTTACTCTGGTTTGCACCCTTAGATGCAGCCTTGCCTACACAGCTTTCTCAATGCCACAGCATTATATTAAAATATCCAAACTCAGCTCTCAAATGCTTCCTGAAGTTCAAGGATGTTATAGCGTAACTTTGAATCAAATATGGCAGATGGCATGACCACCAAATCCCTGGAAATGCTAATTCCACCCAGGAAACATCATGTTGCTCCTCAGTAATATGCCCAATGTTCTCCAAGGCAAGGAAGCTACCTTTCAGACAGATGACAGCTGAAACAGACATATTATAAACTTTTCCAATACATACACATGGAACAAACATGCCATGCTTTAAAGGAGACTGTAGTACTTACAATGCAAAATGTATTGCATTTTTGTGCACTTAAAAAAAAATAAAAATGCTTCTCTTACAAGCAGGGCCTATGAGAGGGGGGTCTAGTAGGTACATCGTTCCGGGGCCCAAGAGCTACGAAGGGGCCCATGACTGAAGGACCATTTGAGTGTTTGTTACTAACAAATTAATACAGTATACTACGATATATTGTCACATTACTTGAATACCAATATGTTTTAACATAATGTTTTATATGATCAATAAATGAGGACTTGTTGAAGTTTGTTGCACATTAATTAGCCTCAATTTTTTATATTTCAAAATAATTTTGTAAGTCTTAGGTGCCCCAAATGGGTTTTGTACTGCCTTAAAAAATTTATCTTGGAGGCCCTGCTTACAAGAAGTGACATTCCATCAACATTCCTCCTCCTCCTCCTGATGTGAATGACACCCCTCAGATGTGGCACCCTTATTCAGTACAAAATCTGGACAGCCATGTAAAGTAGCCACTTGAGTGGTGCAAATGGAGTTTGAAATAATCCCTATCCTACTTAGTAGAGTTCAGAATAAATCCTATCAATTGTATAATATTGAGTGGAAAGAAGTGGCAATTATTGCATGTGCCATTTTTCTCTGGAAGGAACTAGAAAAAACAAATAATTCACATCTAAAAAGCTACTTTACTGTTCATGATCCATACCCTGGCAATCAGATTTGAAAGCTGGATTTACTCTTGTCAGCACAAATTACTATAATAACCTTTCTTAACATGTTCGGTTTAAATAAGGAGGTTTCGAGCAGAAGAATGTGTGAAAGCCTAGCTGGCATTTCTAAGTAGCTGTATTTCCTTTAACGTAACTACTCATTTAATGGGCTGTGATAAATGAAACATTATCTGTAATGATATTAAAGAAGTTCTGCACAACTGTTCTCTTAAAATCCTACCCAAGACTAGTGCTAATAGAACATATATTCTGCCACCACAGTCTGCCACACTGTGACTATAATGTATTATGATGTAGCACAAGCTGCTCATGTGCCAACAGGAAGGCCAGACCAGTGGAGTACAAGCCAATTTCTGATGAGTTGCAAAAAAAAAAAAAAAAAACTTTTGCAGGTACCCTTGCCTGGTTTGCAATGGAAAGTCTTGAAGTGAATGCTATCCTATGGTAGGTAGTAATCTTATACCCCCCCCAAAATAAAATGTCACATTTTCTCTAGTATTTGGCATGTTGGATGTCAGATGTGAATCAGGTTTAAGCCTTTTTTCTGACATGGAAGTCCCTAACTGGCCATTTTGCTATCCAAATCAGCTTTCTGGGTATCCTGAAATGACTGTAAAGGTTTGGGGCAACAGTCCTTGAACCCAATTTCTAGGGAGAATTTAATAAATGTCTAAATTCTACTCTCAAGACTATCTCCCGCAATTAGTGTTGGTACAGCTGCATTGGAAGAGCATATGTTGCATCTAGTTTAATGAGTAAATGGGCTCAAATTTCCAGGATTTCCACAAGCACCAACACACAGCACAGCAATAAAACCTACCCTTAATATTAGTATTCTACCCTTAATATTCACCCATTTCCCTATCACACAGTCACAGCTCTAGTTATGATTGCTCATCTGGCACAGAGTGTCTTAAGGAACCAGAGGCTGGCCACCGACCAGTTAGAAGCTTGCTGTGGGCTGCATATGGCCTGGGTATGAGACCCCCTGGTGAGACCAAATTTGGTCAAATTTGCTCATTTGGTTGAACGTTGTGTTTGCCACTATAGGTCATCTGTTGTCCTGGGGTGTTCATAAATGGGAAATGAAGGCATACCTTTTTCAATTGTTTCTTCCTGAAACCTTTATTCAAAGGCATACTGCCTCTGATCCTGGAGATAGCACACAACTATTATAACTAGTAGCTCATGATACTGGGGTGAGGTTTGCCAAGAAAAGTATGAAACAAGAGGCTGGTTCTGTTGCTTTTCTGAGTCCTTTGCATTCTGCAAGCCATTCTTCATCCTTTGCATATGCCTGAGATCTTGAAGCAGCGTGATTATGTATCACAAAATAATGGTTATCTATCAAGGCTAGAATTTGTAGATTCTTGCAACACAGCCAAAAGTCCTTTCCATCTGTATTGGCTGTAATTTTTACCTTGAGTTTTAGTCACAACCAGTCTGGAGAATGAGACAAAGACAGAATTTTTAATTCGTTTAATTATTTGATGCATTTCAAAATCGGAAAAGTAATGGCCTTGAAAATCTTAACTTACATTTTCGGCACTCAGTCCCATTAAGCTTTACTCGAGTGATTTTTACTGCAATTGAAAGGTTATAAAGTCAAGTCCAGTCATCCCTAATAGAATGGGAATTACACATTAGTTCAAGAATAGTTTTTAGGAGGTTAAGGTATCAGTCCAGAGAAGCCAAGACACACTTGCCAAAAAAAAAAAAAACAACTATGCAGAATGGCAATTAGCAAGCATTGGAATGAGAAAGACTATCTGAATAATAATAGAACCTCTATCATTCCAGCTATGTTCTGTATTTGAAAAGGAACACAAAAATACATATTATGTGATAAAACACATCTGTCATGGTCTGGGGTTAGGAAGTATACCCTGGTGGTGCTATCGGGAACAATGAGAAAAAGCAACAGACAAATTAGTGGACAATCAGACACATTCCCAAATCATCTCCATTTGCTGGATGAGGCTAAGATAATGCTTGGCATGGAGTGTCAATGTCAAAGTCTATGGAGAACAGAGATAGGCAAGCATTTTTTAAGGATATTCAGGGAAAAATCAAGGTAAGAAATTTATGGGTGCAAAAGGCTAGACAATCTACAATCTAGCTCAGCATTCTCAAACGTTTTAGAGGCCCTAGATTCTGGGCCAGTGGTCTGCAACTACTGCGCTGTGGCACGCTGGTGTGCTGCAAATGAACTTCAGATGTCTGCAGGATCAGAGGACAAAGAGGCTGTAAAGATGAGAACAAGCAGTGAGAAGAGAGGCCAGATGTGCTTGCGCATGCATTTTGCAAAGTGGAACTTTCCACTTTGAAGCTTGTACTGTACTGAAAGAACGAGGTGGCTGTGGTCTGCTCTGCATGCTGAATGAGATGCCTGAAGTTAGCCAGGCTGTGGGTGAAAGTGAGCAAGCTAGCTATAATGGTGATTGGGCAGCACTGCTCACCCCAAATTGCAGTTTGTTTAATGCTAGATGCAAGTGGTCTAATCTGCCCTGTCACCAACAAAAACTGGATCACAACCTGCATATGAGTTCCAGACCTACAGTTTGAGAACCGCTGTACTAATATTTCCCAACACTCATACAAAGTAGAACTAATTGTGGCAGGATTATCTGCAGGATTCTTGAATTCTGAAGCAGCCAGATGAATGTCCTGGCTTCTATGAACCACTTCAGTGGATGCCAGTGTTATTTGCCTGTTTGACTTGGTGCCTACTGCTCTGAAGAAGTAAGGGCAGCCCAAGCTTCCTGACTCTCTGGATTCACCATAACGTCCTGCTCTAGATTCAGAATCGTTGGGGCAGCAGAGCTAGGGCATTCCTCACTGCCCTCACTCTGGATTGCACTGCGAGTCTGGAGGTGAGTGGATGGAGTGGGAAAGGATGTCCTATGGTACTGCATTCCTTGTGGTACCCTTGTGCCATTGTTTCTAGTTGAACATGGGGAAGAAAAGCATTAAGGGAATCATAGTGAACTTCAGGGGGGTGATATTCCTTACCTTTAAGGTAATTAAGTTCCCTCCGCTACATAAAGTCCTGACACCAGCATCAAGTTGTTTTACACCTGTAATAAAACTGATCATCACCCTTTTCTATGTGTTAGAACCTACAAGTGCTGAAGCAGCAAGTTTGACAACAGGCAACAACAGCATAGAATTGATTTGCATAGAGTAACTCCAACCAGCTCCAAGATGTTAAAACCTTTCAGGTTGTTTCTCACTATGCTTTCTACAGGCCAGGGGGAAGTCAAGGTTGTTACTTCTGTAAATGTTAACAAATATAAGGCAAAAGGCCAGGAGAAGGATTTCATTATCTTCATGAGATAGAGATAGGAGCAGCTACAGAAAAGAATAAAAAACTAGAGTGCTAAGGATTGCAAATGTATGAATCACAGGTAATGTGATTGGCAACGGCATCATAACTTCAATCTGAAATACTAGCAGATAAATTGGGTAGCTGTCATAAAAGTTTCCATGTAGTACAACGTGGTGCTTCATTGTTACATACATGAGATGCCAAAGCGAGATGCTATTTTTTTCTTCACGAATCCCCAATATGGTGTTCTTGGCATGTTTGGAGGCACAGAATGGAGCACCCACGCAGAGGCATCCCACTGTGTGTGGGATGTTTGCCATCAGTTTCAATGAGATAGTCTCTTTCTTAAAAATAGTTTTACCCCACCTTCTTGTTCCCACGGTAGTTGGGAATTGACAATCTGCCTGAGAGTTGGATCAGATAGGACCTGAACTATTTTTTGCAAATCTGTAATAATATGGCTCTTCATCTAACCCAATCTGAGACTCTAAATGGAAAACTCCTGGCAAGGTGATGGAAAAACGCTTCACATAGAGGTTTCGTTGTTGGGTTTTCCCTCCGAGAAGAGTGAGGAATGAGAAAGATTTCCCCATAGTAAATACTCAGAGGGTCCAATGTGAGCGATTGTCTTTCTCACTACTGATTTCCAGAAGACACTTTGTTAAGAACAGCCTCGCAGCAAACCAACATCGAAATTTTGTACTGTTTGGCTGAAAGGCTCTTTCTGAAATGTTGATCCATATTTCATGTAATGACAACATGGAAGGAATCAGCAGAACACTAGGTGAGTGAAAAAAGTGGATTAGTGAAGTTAAATTCAAGAAATAGCAGATAAAGACCCGACTATAACAAGAGTTCCAGAATACAAAATGAAAGGAGATAAAAAGCAATTTTGGAGGGCACACCTAAGAAGAAGATTTTGCATCCTGGAATTGGTACACAGTTCTCCAAGGAGAGGGGACATCGGGTTGTTTACTTGTAACTGATGTCCTTCAAAGGTTTGTAGCTCTGTGCAGCTATACTAATGGAATCTGTGCCTTCCCAATGTTTGCTCTCCCAGGACAGTGGTAACCTTTGCAGCTGTCAAGTGGCCTGTCACTTGAAGAGCAATGCAGAAGTGCTATGTGGGCACTTCCCACTATGTTCATAACTTTGTTGTTCCTGGTGTCAATTTCTGCTGCCTATCAGATGGTCTGCTTCTGCAGAAACAATACTGGACTTCACTACAATCTCCACTATGTTCACAAGTGACATAGTGGAGAGTCTGCTATGATGAGAGTCTGCTCTTGGAAGCTCAATGCTCAATTACAGTATGAGGCATTCCCCCTATTTGCACAGGCCACCACTCAAAAATAGGATTGGTTTGCACGGTGCTCTTGCCATAGGAATTCTAAACCCTCGCGCAGATATGGCAGTTTTCTAAGTTGTGGTTGAATAGGGCTTTCTGCAAAGATGGAGGACTTCACAGGTACAGTGGTGCCTCGCTTAACAAGCTTTTCACATAACAAGCAAAAATTTCCAAGAAATCTTGCTTCACATAACAAGTTCCGCTTCACTTAACAAGCAAGTGCGCTATGGGCATGTGTGCTATGAAGCCCTGATGCTCCTCATGAAGGCTCTTTAAAAGGGTTGTCGGCCAGCGCTGCTGCCTGTAACTGCCCCCAACTTGGGGGCAGTTGCCTGGAGGTGCCAGAGACACTTTGAAGGTGTCTTGGATTGCAGCCTTCTAACCATGTCTACCAGAAGTAAGCCCCATTGTGTTAAATGGGTCTTACTCCCAGGAAAGTGTCTTTAGGACTGCAGCCTAAGTAGACTTCATAAGATTATGCTCATTGAATGCATGTTTTGAATTCAATTCCAGTGTTTTGTCATCATTTTTACATCCAGTTAATATTTTTATATGAATATTTTTGGGGTTGTGGAACCAATCATCTGAGTTTCCATTATTTCCTATGGGAAAATCCACTTCACGTAAAGAAAGTTTCATGTAAAGAAACTGCCTCCGGAACAAATTAATTCTGTTATGTGAGGCGCCACTGTACATACTTTTAGGGATATGTACCTTGTCATTAAGAATAAGTATTAAAATTGTGTTTATTGTTTAATAGCTTAATATTTTATCAGTAACATTTGATTAAACAAAATTTTAAATAAAATTGCAGCACTGCCCTTGTTGCTCACCTCAAAGACTTAGGGCACAATCCTAACCATGTCTACTCAAAAGTAAGCCCCATTGTGTTCAGTGGGTCTTACTCCCAGGAAAGTGTCTTTAGGATTGCAGCCTTACGGGTACAATCCTAGCCATGTCTCCTTAGAAGTAAGCCCCATTATATTCCATGGGATTTAATCTCAGGAATGTGTCTTTAGGATTGCAGCGTAAGGTTGCAATTCTACCAGTTAGGCCAGCCTTAAGCCACAGCATAAGTCCTGTGCTGACCCTTGAGTGTCACAAAAGTGCTGTAAGACACTTCTGCACCACTCCTGGGGGAGGTTCAGGCCAGTGCACAGAAATGCGCATGCTTCTCTACATCACCATGCGAATGAGAAGAATGATGAGTTGTGCCGACCTAAATTAGGATTGCATCCAAAGGGAATAAAGCTCCTTTAAAGTTTGAGAACCACTGCAAAAGGGTTTGTGCATGTAGAAGGCTCATTTCAAGTTCCTAAAATGTCTTAGAAACCCTTAAAGTGCTCAACAATGCTAACTTTTGAACAAATCACTATCTGTATTTTTTTTGAACAGACACTTGTAGCATAATATTTATTCATGGCTCAGTCTAGTTTGTTACAACGTTGGGAAATCAAGCCAGAAGCGGCTGAGAGTGCCATTGTTAATGCTGCACCACTCCAAATTGTTTTCAAAACTTCCACTTTACTAATTTCATATGTTATTAATCAGTGCTGTTTTGGTTGACATTTTTCAGCATTATTTACATAATGAAGGGTTCCATGAACGCAGGGACTGTGTTGTACTGAAATGTCAGTGCCATACTGTTGCATAAATCCATAGCTATCACTGCACTCTCAATAGTTTTGGTTGCTTATTTTTGCACCTTTTTTCTTTTACTTCAAAGATCTCTGATGCTTGCTGCAGACTTCTTTTTTTTTAAAATAACATCAATAACTTTATTATTTTTATGCTTATAAAAATCACTATTATTTATTTTAATAACATAACTGATGCATAATTTAATGACAGATAATTTCCAAGACATTTATTGTTGAGCAGTAACAGGGAAGCTGCATTAAATTCCATTGGATCCTTGATTGCCATTCTTTTCATCATTGCATTATCAAAACCACAGCAAGAAAAATCCACAGTCTTCACATACATCTTTGAAATTCACAATTCAGCTGATTAGGATTTACTTCTGAGTAGATATGGTTATGAGTGTTCCCTTAATCCCATGCAGATATGAAACCTAACCTGAGTCTAGATCTATTTATTACAGTCATTCTCAATCTTCCTAACACCGTGACCCCTTTATAAGTTCCTCATTTTGTGGGGACCCCCAACCAAAAAATTATTTTCGTTACTATTTTATAACTGTAATTTTGCTACTGTTATGAATCATAATGTAAATATCTGATATGCAGGATGTATTTTGATTGTTACAAATGAAATGTGTGTTCTGTGCACACACTGAACACAATGGGATTTATTTCAGAGTATGCATGCATAGGATTGGGCCCTGAGGCTGCAATCCTATCCACATTTACATGGGAGTAAAGGCCCTCCTGACAATAATGGGATTTTTTTTCAGAGTAGGCATATTACTCTGTATACAGCAGCCATATTACTCCCAAGGAAAGTCTCAAGCTTTCAATGACCTTCTCAAATCTACACCAGATATTTTGTCGGTGCAGACTAGAGGAACTCCGTGTCAGCCCTTTTGGCTCAACAAAGAGTTCAGGATGTGGTAGAACAGAGCTTGCTGATCCCACCCCAGTTCCTCCCTTTAAACTTTGTTCTGCCCTCCAGGGTAACCATGTTATTAGCACAAAAGAAGACAACCCCCCCAAAATGTAGGACACCCAAGAAAAATGTAGGACATAACAAAATAGAAGCTAAAAACACTCATATATTTCTTTCATGTGGTTAATTTCAACACTGTATTACTTATTATTAAATTTGACTGTTACATATAATTTGTTACATATATCCATAAAACCTGAAGCCAGCTGCATCAAAGTAGCTCTGGCACCTTCCATAAGTTAACACGAGAGGGTGCCGTAGCTGCAGCGACAAGTTTGGCTTCAGGATTTTTGGGATAATTTATTAATTACCTGAGCATTACATGCTGATTGGTCACAAGGAAATGGAGGACAAGGTAGATTTTCACATTACATAATGCTAAAAAATAGGACATATCCTAGTAAAAAGAGGACATATGGTCACCCTGGGTCCACCACCATCCCCCAATTCCAGAGGCTGAACCACAACCTTGCATATGCACCTACACCTGGTCACAACACAAGCCTAGCACAGGTGCTCCGTGCTTACTAGGGCTGTAATCCTAAAGATACTTTCCTGGGAGTAAAACCCACTGAACACAATGGGGCTTACTTTTGCATAGACATGCTAGGATTGTGCTCTTTGTGCCATAAATGTGCTTTACAGCACATATATGACACCCAGTGCCATTCCCTGAGCTGTACTTTAGGATTGGGCCCTTCAACATTGAGCTAGGATAATTTTTCACAGTTTCACATACGTTCAGCTATAGGGGGTGAATGCAGGATTTTTGCAGCTCCAGAATTCCCCACAAATGGCAGGAAACTGTTTCATTAATCAAAATACTTCTGCCTCAACCAGAAGCTATGATTCTAGCTTGGATTCTAATTAGGGTAGAATTCTGCCCAATCCTCAGTGAGGAATTGTTCAAAAATGATGAACTTTGTCATAAAATCAACACATCCTTAAAAATAGGAATAATGGACAAACTGCCTCAAAAGCTGTATACATTTAAGTTTTATTATACCTTGAATAAAAATTGAAAACTCATTTTTTATTTTTTTTAAAAAGCAGTCTCTTAGTACTCCAGATGAAGAAGAGGGATTTCCTGCTATAGGGGGATTTCCTGCTGCAGGCAGGGGGTTGGACTAGATGACCTACTAGGTCCCTTCCAACTCTATGATTCTATGATTCTAAGTTGCTTCTGTTGATGAGAGGGCACACCATATAATTGTTTTGCAAAGTGAACCAAAGTACTCACGATAATACTTTGCTAACCTGTGAAAAGAAATTTCAAGTCACTTTATGTTTCTATTTGTGTCATTAAGGAAATTGTTGTACATCTTTGAAGTCACTCACTGACCTGCCAGTCCTTTTTCACTAAAAATGTGTCCGGTTTCTTCTAGGCTCTTTCCACCTACTGTACCCTGCAGCATTTGTTCTTATAAGAATGTTCTTCTGTCACTGCATTTGCTCTTGACATACACTCTTGACTGTGTCTTACATTTTTGGCAGCACTGATCTGCCTAGGTGTCAGTAAATCATACTGGAAATACTAGTCGACTATTCACTTTTAGAAGAGTTTCATATTTGAACAAAGCCATCACCTTGGAACTCATCTGCAGAGAATAATTTAAAGTTCTCATGTTCTCGGAAGTTGGAAATTTTTTGAAAAGTTCCACTTCTTTCCTATTTTTGTTTAGTTTTAATTTGTGGTAAGCATAGGCTCACGGGATTGTTTCAGGTATGTGAATCAGACAGTAACAGTTTTAAATATCCAGATTTAAACACATGTGATTTAAAACAATGTGGTTATAACTTAGAAATGAGTTGCCTAACTGAGAGTGTCTGGCAGTATAATCCAAATATCAATTAAAATTGAATCATTCTTTTTATCCCATTGATACTCCAATCCTAATCACATGAGACAGTAAATCCCAAATATTTTAAGTAAACCTGTTTTATTCCTCCATTGATCCTGTTCAGTATAACTAAATAGAAAAATTCTTAAATATTCTTGCCAATTAATCTGGCATCATAGTTAAATATCTCTTCCAAATTGTGGTGCATAATTAATGCACAATCTTAATTTAATGCTAGAATAGAACGGCTTACTGGTCTATTCCCAATGCAGTTTAGGTATGGGATGGAGTGCAACTTGAAGTCAGGGACTTATATCGCCTTACTCCTAGTAGCATCCCAGCCAGCCCTATGGCTTGCATTGGCCCAACGAGCCCCTAGGATTGCATTATAAATGAATAAATCCTGCTTAATGAATGTAAACATTTTATTTAACATTATTATTTAACTTTTGGCAGCATTTCCAATTGCCTTTTTTACAAGTACAGGCATGCCCTGGTATCCACAGGGGTTAAATTCTGGAACTCCTCACAACTGACAAAAACTGACTTCTCCCACCTGCTCCTTTGGCTCTGAAGAGTCTTCTGAGCCCAGAGGAGACCCCAGACTTTATCTTACATATCTTACATCTATCCTGTACTGGGTACAGAGCAGACCATGTAGCTGGCTCAACCAGCTCAGGTTAGGATTGGGCTGTCCATTGTGACTGTACTTTTCCCAAATGGTTAATTTCTAAAAGCTACAAGAACACATTATCTATGCTAGATCAAGGTATCTACAGCACATGGTCTCCCATACACGAATATACCATATATCCAGTTTCAAAAATGTTTGACAAGTGTTTTATTTTTCTTGATAATTGCAGTGTTTTATTTTCTGATTCCCAGCCTGTCACTGCTAATCTAAATGTTGTCACTTTATAAATACTAGCCACAAAATGTTTAAAAAAAATTAAAAAACCATTGTACATTATAATTGTGTTCCATTTATAATAATAAATCATAAATGGAATGATAATAATTTTTTGCCATTTTTGCATGTGTGAATAGTGAACAAAAGAGCTGGAAAATAGTGATCATGTGAGATTAATTGATTTGGAATATGAGCTGATGCATGTGCCTTGGAAAAGATAATAGGGGTTTTTATTAAAATGCCAATACAGCCCCAATTATACATTTAATAAATCTGATCTGTTTGTTACAGACAGGATAAAAGACCTTTACTGCCCTTTAAGTGGAATGTCATTCTGGTGTCATGAGTAAATGCACAAGGAAGATCTGACGTCTTGTCCTTAACACATAGCGCTGTTTATAAATATTTCAAAGATACAGAGACAGATAACCAATCAATCAAGCTTTTCATCAAACAGCCATTTAAAATAAGTTGTTCTTATATATGAGGGTAGCATGATATCTTTGCCTCACTACTGTATTTAACTACTTCAAATCAATTCTGACTTCAACAAACTTCAACAATCCATTGATTGCAACGAACAACTGAAACTTAGCATAACTAGCCCATGTTAGGCAACACTCTATAATTATTTAAAGTCATGGCTCTGTCAAATTCTTTTGTTTAATAAATTATTTTTGTATTTTGACCTTGTTTTGTGCTATAATAGCATAATACCATGCTTCACACTGGTATCTGCAAAAGAAAAGGAAAACAGTGGAAAATAGTGTAGTTTGAATAAAGCAACGCATATGGATAAAGGATAGGGTGAACATATAGAATGGAGGACAGAGTATCTCTACCTTTAACCATTGCATAGAACAGGGAATTGAGGCAGGTGCTGCTTTTTAAACCCTTCTACGTTGAGTGAAACCTGCCTAAATTCCCTCTTCTAGTGGGTAAAGCTTCAGGCACTCTCTCTTCCACTCTATATGGTCACCCTGATACTGGAAAAATGATGAAGTCAATTGTGAAATACAACATTTGATGAAAAATAACAGAGAAGATAGTACAAATATCAAAATCAAGAAAAAGGGTCATAAAAGTCAAAGAATATAAGTAGAGATCCGCTGGATCAGATTAAAGACCCGTCTAGTCCAGCTTCTTGTATCTCACTATGCTCTACCAAGTGCTTCAGAGAAAACACAACAAGAGATAGGCATCTGGGGAGATAGCCAACATCTAAAACAAGGACGTTGCACTTACCCATCATGGGTTGCAACTTATAATGGACTTTTCTGCCAGAGATTTGTCCAATTCCCTTTTAAAGGCATCTAGGCTAGATACCATCACCCAGGAGCACACCGATGCTGCAGCATGCCCATGACACACATGACATCATGATGCCATGTGGCATGACATCATCACGCACATGGCCTCTTCACAGCCAGCCAGAAAAATACTCCAGCCAGCTGCGAAGAGTGCGTGCATGGCTCAGCAACTGAGTCATGCATGTGCCCTTCCGAATTAGCCACATTCCCCAACTGGTTCAGAAGGGCACATACATGGCTCAGGTGGAACTGTGCACATGATCTTCTATCTACATCTATCTACAGTATTTATATACCGCTTTTCAACTGAGCTGGCCACAGAGCATGAATGAAGACATTTCTGTGGAGGGCTTTCACTCACCACCTGGTCCCATTACAGAGTTTGCGTAGAGTGAGGTTCTGAAGCAACAATACTGGAGCCCCACTTTGAAGAAAAGGATTTTTTACCAAGAAAAGTTTGGGAAGCCAGGAGTTTGAGATGGTTTTAACCAGGTAGTGGACCATGTCATTAGTTTGCACCAACAAGGCCACAGACCTTACTCCATTCCTGCACCTCTGAATGATTTCAGAAACAAGTCTTGGCAGTCAGAATGGCATTGTCCCACTTCATGAACTTCTCTTTGATCTTGGCAAATCATGCCAAATAAACTATGCCAAAACTTGAATTATGCCAAAACATTCCGTTTTTCAGCTATGGGGGGCTCTACAAAGCAATATGCAGATTCCCCCCCCACACACACACAGGACACTCCAGATTGCCCAGACCCTTTTACATGCTGGAAAGTCTTCTGCAGGAGCATGATCCAAAGATCACATCACTTGCCCAGTTCCTCCCCTACAAAGAATTACAGCACAATCCAGAGTAACTACCGGAGCTCTTATATCGACATAAGAAAATATGTTGATATAAGATATAAGAAAATATGTCGACATAAGAATATATTGACTCTGGATTGCTCTATGAATTTCCCATAGGTTTTCACTAGGTTTGTACCATATCTACATCGATATAAATGTCTCTTACGTCGACGTAAGAGCTCCCATAGTTACTCTGGATTGTGCTATTAGATCTCTCCTTAAATTTGAGAAACGCAAGTCAAAGCTAATACATAAAAAAGTTTTATGAATCAGGACATTGCAAAAAATTGCGAGCATCATGAGATAGGAGTGGGTTGAATAGTAAATAAACTGTTTTTATCCAATATTGAATTGACTTATTGTGGCTCTAACCCTCCTGATTTTTCCCTTAGCTCAAATACTCTTCTGTCCACTTGCAACATCGATTGTGCTGCCAACGCCTTAACAAGAGCCTCCTGAAAAGGCATCTGATAAACACTGAACTCTGCTGAATCAAAGGGATGCTTGCATTCAGACAGGAGATGGGGGGAGTCTATTCTATCACTTTTTCTAGCAGCAAAATAATCAAAGCAAAAAGCAATTAATTTATACATGAGCTGAATCTGATGGAAAGATTCATGGCAGTCTCCTGACAAGCATATACTTTAGATTAACTGAATTAAAAATATGTTTCTATACTGAGGTAATAATTTGTGATTTAAGAGTGTTAAAAGTCTGATAAACATGCTTCAGGAGAACCTAGCTATATCTAAAAGCATCTTGAAATACTAGAAAGCAGTAATTTGCTCTTAAATGCAGTTCTGCTTTCTCCAAACCCTTTCCTCAGCCACCACTTCAGGCTCAGATGAACTGATATGGGAGTGATATGTAATTGATGCATTGGCCATGGGAGTCCCTTCAATATCAGCGTCCCTTCAATATCAAGCCATCTTTAGTTTTGCTTTGACAAAACTGTTCTATTCTTATTTATTCATATGCTCCTTTTCAAAGCAGCAATACTTTAAAAAAACACTATTATCTGCACTGAGTTGGAAGGCTGCCACATGTTCAGAGAAATGGAGTTACACCAGAGAAAATGGAGTGAGTCAGCTCTATCACAACCAGTGGTGGGCTCCAACAGGTTCGCACCTACTCTATAGAACCGGTTGTTAACAAGAGATAGGACATATAAAGTTTAAAAATAGCCATTTAAAAGTGGCTGCCAGATGGGCAGAGAACCAGTTGTTAATTTCTTTGAAGCCCAACACTGATCACAACAACCTTGCTAATCACTCCTATTAGAAAATAAAGTGTTGCACTTCTCTACACTCATACCTTGCAGGCAACACCAAGTCTTTGGCTGCAATCCTAAGCATACTTTCTTTCCTGTGACTAAGCCCCACTGAACAGAATAGGATTAACTTCTGAGTAGACTCGCCATAGTATTGTGCCCTCAATGATCCAGCTTTCACCAAGGTTGAACTTCACTGGCATTGGTAAAATGAAATGGGTCTAGAAATTATGTTTCTTGAAATCAAGGTGGGGTTATTCACTGTAAAGATATTATTTGTAATCATAGGCCTCGGAGGCGACCACAGAAGTGCCGATACACACTCACAGAGGTGCCAGTATCTATACGGATGAATACCCCTTCTCTGTGTAGGGGATATAGTGACACATCCATGAAACCTGCAATGAACAGGTTGTTGCTTCACCTCACAGAGAGCCTATAATAACAGTTATGTCACTCGTTATTAATATAATCTAACACATCAATACATTTTGTGCTCAGGTGGCACTATACAGCTTATCCTGTTTGGCTGAAAAGAACAAAACTGCTTCTTTTAACCCTTCTTGTATCAAACAGATCACATTTGTGGCCACCTACACTTTCCTAATTTAAACAGTTATTAATTATAATGAATATATCCTTTGGTTATTTGGTTCATGTATCATTTTGATTTCAGAAAATACATTCTTTCAATCTTGAAAATGGTGGCTTCTGTTAATCAGACTATTAGTTATTCCCTACTTTGTTCATAGGTATGAACCAGGAGTTATTTTCTTTGTCAAACTATACAGACCTGTTCATTGCATATCCTTATAATATTTGTTCTGTTGTAATCTGATTCTTTGAAATGGTGTATTATACAATATCTCCTTAGATTGTGCTCTCCTTTCTATCAAAAGTGCAATTCCCAAGATTTGCACCTCTCCAGACTGATCTGTATGAGAAGTGCTTTTTTCTGGAGATAAAAAGGGCTAATACCATAGGTCATCCCTATATTATTAATTACCTGCTTGGGAGGGGCAGGTGAAAAAGATGCTGGTTTGGAGTACTGGTGAATACCCCCAGAAAAGTGTGTATGAGTATGCCCTATGTATGAGTATGCAAGTTTATTGTAACCCTATTTTCAGACTGGATCCTGAAAGAGGTTTCTCTTTCCTTCCAGAGCTAGTGTCCTTCATAACCTGTAGTTCTTCCCTTGCAGTTGTTCTAACATACAGTATTTGCCCTTAGAAGTCTCTCTGGTCATGTCTTTCCTCTCTGACCTGTCATGGATTAGAACAGAAATTCTGAATGACAAACATATATTGTTTGTCCTTTACAAATGAGTAATAGTAGCAGTAGCAGAAAAGACACATAGAGCACAATCCTAACCATGTCTGCTCAAAAGTAAGCCCCATTGTGTTCAATGGGTCTTACTCTTAGAAAAGTGTTTTTTTTAGGATTGCAGCCAAACTAATGGGATTATCCCCCAAATCCAGAGTAACTATGGGAGCACCTAAGAGACTTTTCGTGCACCTGCAGTTATTGCACTGCCTAGTGAAAACCTATGGGAAATTCATATTGGAATCCAGAGTAAGTTGTTCTTACACCGGAGCAAGGAGCATAGTTACTCTGGATTTTGCCCTATGTTTAATAGTAACAGGAGCTATAGTGAAGCCTCTTCTACAACTACACTTACATGTTCCCTTAGAGCCATTTCAGTTAGGAACTCAATAGGATCTTAATAAATGTGTAGCAGCAGCAACAGTAATAGTTGTGGTTGTCATCGTAGTAGTAGAAATCAAGATGAGTGGTGATATAAATATTATACATATTACTATCCATCACAGTATTAATAAGTAGGAGAGGAAAAAAGGAACTGCATTATATGTAGTAGTAGTAGGATTGTTGTTGCTGGCCACATAACGATGGAGGTGTCTTCAGACAATGCTTGATTTTTGGGCTTATAAAGGGGATGAGCACCACTTCTTGCATCGGTCACAGCTAGCATGACAATGTGTGGGGGACACCTTAACCTTTAATAGTAGTAGTAGCAGCAGCAGCAGCAGAGATTCACTTCTATTGCTTTAATAGTTTCCAAGAAGTTCTTCGGTGACTTTCATATTCTTTGAAAGCTATAGGCATTTTTATGACCTGTCGTGGCCAGAGGCATCTTCCTGTCCTTTGTAGGAACAGAATTTTAGACTAGCCATTTGATCTGATCCTGAAGTTTTCACAGAGGAGCCATGAAAATAAGGATTTTGTTTGATGTGCTCTTCAATTCTAGGCAATGATGAGTGTGGCAATGCTGAGGCTGTCCTGGATAATATGTTCACCTTGGCCCTGGAGAGCTCATCAGATGAAGAGAAGGAGGAAAAGGAGGCAGAGACAAGACAACCAGAGGAAAAAGAGGACCACCAGGGCCAAGCCCATGGGACAGTGTGAAGAAGGATGAGGCCAGCTAGAGCACCGACATGTGGTCCAGATCCAAGCTGCTACTTGCTGAGGTTCCCACCCCTGCACCTCCCTTGGAAAAGGGTAGGAAAGGGAGGAGATCTATTAAAGGATCTTGATGGGAGGAAGTAGGGAGGTCTTGGTGAGAAGCGATGGAGAGTCAAGGCATCAGTGCCCTGCCTTGAGCAAAAATAAGGGTGCTGCATGCACCACTGTGTTCAAAGACCAGGACTTCCTAGCCTCATTTCTTGGGTCTTGGACATTGAGACTGTTGGTGGGATGGATGCTTGTTGACATTGTTTTGTTGAAACTGAAAGACTTGTAAGAGAAAATACAAAAGTGAGTCAGTAAAAATACCTTGGTTTTGATCTTACTTACCTGGGTCCATGTGGTCTATACATGGAGAGGAAGGAGGAGGGGGTGAGTGAGGAAGAGTACCAGACACTGTGGCGCCCCCTAAAAAGATAACAGGCACCGTGACAACATGCCATGAAGGTGAGTGGGAAGTATTTACAGAAAAGTGGAAAACACTTCTGCTACTTAATTTCATAGATTGTATAAAAATGCTTTATATAACCCTTAAAATATCTAATTGAAGATAATTGTCAAGATAACATAACATTTTACCTGTCATAAGTACCTGATTTAGGACTAATGTACTGTAATTGTAGGTTTCAACAGCATGCATTTGGTCCTGTTAATCTGTACACATAAATATCTTAAAAACAGTATTGGATGAAATGAATGCTGATGGATCTATTTTTCAGTTGAATTCTGTAAATACTTACAGTTATAACTTGTTTCTCCCAGTTAAAGTTACCAACTGGAATTTAGACATTTGCCACTTGGAGGCACTCTTATCCTGTGCTAGGTGGCAATTTATGTTTCACGTATTTTGAGCATTGATACAACCATTGTTTTATTTCTTGTTTTGCTTCAAATAATCACTTGGGGATGGGTAATTAACAGTGGTTTGCATAGTTAAACTTTGACATTGTACATTTATTACCTTGTAATTTTGGATAAACAGTCCCTTATACTTTCAATAAAATAACCTTTATTCCTTGTGGAAAGAATGATAAAATGTTGTCAGGAATGCAACATTTCTTTCAAGGAAGTGATTTGGAATGGCTTGCTAGCCGCAACTGAACAGAAATTTAATTTACAAGAAAGATGGTGATATGCTTTTTATCACTTGAGATCAGCATATGTTCTTCATATTCTGTAGGTGATTACTGATTACATATAGCTATCTTTAGAAAACAGAAAGTCTCAGCATTATAATAAGGGATGAGTGGCTGTTCCTCTTTCAAGTTGCTATTCCTCTGTGGGTTGGTTCTTCTTTGCTTCCTTTCAGTTCAGTGATAAGAATTTCTACAATTAATTTCAGATTTGGTCCATGACAAGTTTGCTACAGTTTTCAGTTCAAACCTTTTCCCCTTATAATGAAAAGGTATAAAAACACACATGTACATTATGTACATTGATAAAAACACACATTCAAAAAGAAATGTTGATGAATTCATATAATCTCTCTCTCCTTTCTCTCTCTCTCTCTCTCTTTGGAGTATTGACTTTATGATAGTTTTAAAAATAGAGCTCTCTAGCTTTACATTTCGCAATGCTTCTGTTGCAACTGGTTATGGCCACCAAGAGAGCCAGAGTATTGGAATGGATAGCAAATTGGCTTGAATTAGTCAGACTGTGGTTTCTTTTTCATTTTCAAGCCATTTTTAAAGAGAACAAAGTGGCTGGCTTCCCAGAGTCATAGTTTGTAGTTCTCCTTTGAGATACATACAAACAAAATCTTTGTGTCAGCTAAAGTTAGGCACAGAAATGAAGGAAAGGATAATTAAGGCAGAGCTTACCAGTAAGTTTCTGGATGTCCAATACACTGAACAAAAACTGTGTATGAGGATTCCTAACATTATTGCTTCCCATAATACTGTTTTAAGCAGGCCTCCGTCAGTCTTGAAAGACTATGGTAACGTGCTCGGCACTGCATACGCTGCATGCAAAGCACGAAAGCCTGGCTTAGATTGTTAGGAAAGGAATGCCTTTCCTTAATACAATTGTTATGGAGGATAGGCTGTTACCCAAGCAGCAAATCCCACCTCTCCACGCCACTGAATTAGTCCAATGGAAAGGCAGAGCCAATACGATTGGATCCAGCTGGCGTCGCAGAGCTGGGCTAAGGACAGGAGCTCACCTGACCCGGGAATCGAACCCTGGCCTGCTGGTTAACAGGCATACAGCCCAATCCAGAGCAACTAATCTGTCCTCATAAGAGCCCTTAGGTTGCCCTATCTAACACTAGCTTGGAGCAACTGCAAGATGCTCCAGCCCAGTTACTCTGAAGGAGGCTTAGGGCAGAGCAAGGCAAGATAAGGTGCCCTAAGAGAGGTGGAGCTGCTCTGCCCTAACTGGGGCAGCCTAAGCAGCTCAGGAGAGGCAAGTTGAGGGCATGTTTAGCATTGCCTAGGGCAGAGCAGTTACTCTGTATCCAGAGCCTATTTCCAAGGCAGAAATGCCCTCTTCCAGCCTTCAGAGTTATACCACCTCAGGAGCAGGTATAGTAATGAGTAGACCCATAGGGGTCCATGATAAGGCCCGAGTAAGAATGGCAGTGCTGACCAAAAATCTGAGTTCTTGGCCAGCCTAGCTGCAACCCCTTCCTCTCAACCTCAGGATATGGAACAAACTACAGCTGCCCACAAACCTCAGGATACAGCAGGCCACTCCAAGAAGCCCCTTGTATTCACTGTAGAATGTACTGGCATCTCATCAGGGACTCCTTAGAAGGCAGGTACCCAGTGGCATCACCAGACTGGTGCGGCTGGTGTGGGCTGCACTGGGGATGCGCTCCGTATGGGGTGATGTGCCGGAGGAGTTTGACTGTCCTTTGGCAGGCCCCGGGCGTCAGCACCCCCATTCAGGCCTGCTCCAAGGCGGAGAATCAGCCAGAAGCTGCCACTTGTCTGAGGAGCTGGCCTGAACGGCCATCTGAGGTGCACTGCGCAGAAACACACTGAGCATGCCGAACAGCTTCAGAGGAGACTTCCTTAGAGCAGAGAAAGTCCGCGCCTCTGCACAGCCATTCGGCCTCACTCAGGAGGCGGAGCGGCAGCCGAATGGCTTCAGAAAGAGTACTGCACAGGCACCAACTCTGACGCCTGCACAGTCTCCCCCGAAGCCAAAAGGCTTCAGAAAAGTACTTCAGAAAAGTACTTCAGATGGTGCCTGTGCAGTACTCTTTCTGAAGCCAGTTGGCTTCAGAAACAACTGCGCAGGCGCCAACTTTGGTGACTGTGCAGTCCAGGTGGGGGGGGCGCATCCCAGGGATGACGCACAGACTTCCGCACCAGGTGATGTGCAGAGTCATATCACCACTGTAGGCACCACAGCTGTTCCTTGTTCAGTGTGATCTGAGGGGTGTCTCCTCAGGAGCAAGTCTTCCCCTTGTGTCAATTACTTAGCATGCTGTGGAGCAGTTAGGGCAGCCCAGGCTTCCTGACTCTCTGGATTCAGCATAACTTTCTGCTCTGGATACAGAATAGTTAGGAGAGTACAGTTAGGTCAGAGCAGGCTGAATTTGCTCTGGATTGCAGCCATAGTGTCTTAACCGCTTGCACCACCCACAGCATCCACAGCATTTTTTCTGTGGGCTGTGGGTGGCGCAAACGGTTAAGATGCTGTGCCTTTAACCAACAGGCCAGGGTTCGAGACCCGGGTCGGCCCCACAAGACAAGGTGAGCTCCTGTCTTTAGCCCAGCTCTGCGATGCCAGCTGGATCCAATCGTATTGGCTCTGCCTCTCCATTGGACTATTTCAGTGGCATGGAGAGGGGGGATTTGCTGCTTGGGTAACAGCCTATCCTCCATAACAATCCAACCCAGGCTTTCGTGCTTCGCATGCAGCGTATGCAGCGCCAAGCTCAATACCGTAGTCTTTCAAGACTGACGGAGGCCTGCTTTAATTTAGTTTGATCTGTCAGAAGTTAGATCAGGCTTGCACAACTTATTACTGATCACACTAAATGCATCAGGTTAGCCATATATATTAATCTGCCACAAGGAGAATGTTAGCCCTTGGCCAGCCCCCATGAAAAATGATTCAGAGTCAATATCCAATGTTTATTTAATAGAGTGGTAAAATCAGGTGTTTGTGAACAATTTTTGTAGTCCTTCCATTGTTTCTTTTTATAGTGATCAATATGTGTAAGAAAATATGTTCACAAAATCTGCTTGGTCTAGCTTTCTTGGCAGCTAGACAAATTGTATTAGGGTTCAGCAATACTTTGTTACTGTTCCCACATCCCATACGAAGATTTTGAATGGCCCAATCCTATGGGCCTTTTATGTTACTTGAGTAGGCATTTGGTTGCACAAAAATCCCTGCAGCAGTGGAAACATTCTGCTGCTGTCACCTGAAATGGTGCTATTGGCAGAAAATGTCAGTGGTACCCACATGAGCCAGACTCAGCTGGACAGCAGACAGTGCTGGTAAATTGTCACATGGTTTAGCTATGGTTGGGAGAGTAATAGACGTTTCATGGGAGGAATCAAAGGTAAATTGGGTAGGGAGGTTGAAGATCTAACAGCATGCACTCTGGATCCTTTCACCATAACCCTTTCTTTGAACGCATGTCAGTTGTCCTTGGATTTATGCTAATGGCTAATGTGGCCCATAGATGACCAGAAAGCTAAAAAAAAAGTAAATAAAAAGATTTTACTTATCTCTAGTATGCCTTCTTGCCTCCTCCCTTACTAGCATGCATCTCAACCTCCATTGATGCTATGGAGCAGCATAGGGATAGGATTGGACTCTTAAATGAATCATGCTTTTCTGATTTTACTCAGTTAAGTGGTGCTTGTTGTTAAGAAGTCAACTGGTGGCATCTTTAAAATACTGTCCTGTTCAAATGACTAGAGAGAAGAAATTGTTCATTAGGACGTCAATCAAGAAAGCCATCTGTTCTAACAAGATTTTTCAACCTTATCAAGTGTGAGGATGGTAAAGGCTGATGATTAAATTCAAAGGCTGATGATTAGTTTTAAACTACAATACAGATAAGGATTAGTACAGTGAAAAATATCCATCTAGCATTCACTGGATGTAATAATTGGCATTCTATAAAAATGTTGAAACTTGATATTGCTTGGTGCACAGAATCAAAGCTATGTTTGTTATTTCAGAATTCATTAACCCATGTTAATGGTTTAATTTTTGGAAACTTTCCAGTTGCTATTGCATATGGTTTTGTATTCTCTCAGGCATTTAGAACTAAATATTTGTTATGTTCAGTAATGGTTATTCTGTTTAACTGTTTAAGCATGCAATCCTATGCACACTAACCTGGGAGTAAGGCTGCAATCCTCACCTCCAGAAAGCCCAGCATAAGTCCTGTGCTGGCCTTTGGGTTTCACAAAAAGTCCAAAAGTCACTTCTGCTCCACTCCTTAGGGGCAGAGGGGTTAGGCCAGTGCACAGGCATATGCCAGCCTCCCCACACCACCACAGGAAGATTTGCCAGGTGAGTTAGGCTGGCCTAAATTGGTTAGGATTTCACCTGAAACAACATTGACTGCAATGTGATTTAGGGCACAATCCAGAGTGAGGGCACTGAGGAGTGCCCTAACTGGGCTGCCCCCAACTATTCTGAATCCAGAGCAGAAAGTTATGCTGTATCCAGACAGTCAGGAAGCCTGGGGTGCCCTCCAGTGCATTCTCAGTAGGCAGCAAGTCAGTGGCACTTAGGGAGGGCTTGCTCCTGTGAGACCCTCCCCTTCAGATCACACTGAACAAGGAACAGCTGTGGTGCCTGCCTGATGAGGAGTCCCAAATGAGATGCTAGTACAGTCTACAGTGACTACAAGGGGCTTCGTGGAGTGGTCTGCTGTATCCACAGGTTAGGGGGCTGCTGTAGTTGTGCCATATCCTGAAGTTGAGTGGCAGGGGTTGCAGCTAGGCTGGCCAAGAACACAGATTTTTGGTCAACACTGCCTTTCTTACTCTGGCTTATCATGGACCCAGTGGTGGGCTCCAGCAGGTTCGCACCTACTCTATAGAACCGGTTGTTAACGAGAGATAGTACATATAAAGTTTAAAAATAGCCATTTAAAAGTGGCTGCCAGATGGGCAGAGAACCGGTTCTTAATTTTTTTGAAGCCCATCACTGCATGGACCCCTATGGGTTTACTCATAACTATACCTGCTCCTGTGGTGGTATAACTCTGAGGAGCTGGAAGAGGGAATTTCTGCCCTGAGAGAGCCATTCTATGTTGCCTTAGACTGCCCCAAGCCTTTTTCATAATAACTAGGGTAGCCCATCTTGCAGTTGGATCAGCCCGGTGATAGATAGTGCATTTCTGGATTGCGCCCATAGTTTTGAATATACATGAATAGAGTTGGGCTGTGATTTCTTCAAACATGGGAAATCATGCTCCTAATCATGCTTCTGAATCATTTCTTTAAACATGGGAACATCATGCTTCTAGAACGTAACACTAGAAATGGGTAAACTGAGCCTTAGACTACTCCATGAAATAGTTCTTTCCACTTGACTGTTTGATATAGATTATTTTGTGTATTTTGAACAAGCAGTGGGGCTTCTGAAGTGAGCTACACTCTCTGTGATTTGAATCTTCCATTGCCCCAAATTGCTCAGAAGCTTCATCTTCTAAGCTCTCTGCCAAGTTGATGACATTTTTTAATGTGTGCCAAAGCCTAGTGTCTTCCATGCCTGCAGTTCCCTTCACAGTGTCCAGATTGAACTCTCCTTACCACCCTCCCTCCTGTCTTAATGGAGCCATCAGAAAGATAAGGAAGGCCTTATTCAGAGATGGGATTCAAAGAAATTAACAACCGGTTCTATGCCCATCTGGCAGCCACTTTTAAATGGTTATTTTAAAACTGTATATGTCCTATCCAGTGGTGGGCAGGCCTGGCCCTAACAACCTGTTCTCCGGAAGTGGGCGGAGCCAGGCAAGGTCAGGGGGCAGGGCCAAGGTCAGGGGCGGGGCCAAGGGATTTTTTTAAATTAAAAAAATTTAAAAAAATTAAGCATGTGGCTTACCTCTGAGTAGACCTGCATAGGATGGTGCTCTGAGGCTGAAGTCCTCGACATGGCCTGGAAGTAAGTCCCATTGACTTTCATGGGACTTACTTCTGAGTAGACCTGCTTAGGATAGGGTTCTCAGGCTGGGGGTCTGAAGCTGAAGTCCTCTCAACATTGGCCTGGAAGTAAGTCCCATTGACTTTCATGGGACTTACTTCTGAGTAGACCTGCTTAGGGTGGGACTCTCAGGCTGCACTCCCAGCCACATTTTCCTGGGAGTAAGCCTTTCCTGGGACTAAGCCGGCGGGGGAAGGCTCTGAGCCCTCATGGCCAGCAGGGAAGGCGGGCTTTGGCTCCTAAAGGAGCACGCAATTGGTTGAATTGAAATGGTGGCCGTGGTGGCCAAAAACACATGAATGACCCCCGAACCGGTTCGGCCGTTATGGCCAGCCCCCACAACAAACGGTACCCAACCGGTGGCCTGATTTTAACAACAGGTTCGGCCGATCCGGTCCGAACCGGTATTAGCCCATGCCTGGTCCTATCTCTCATTAACAACTGGTTCTATAGAGTAGGTGCGAACCTGCTGGAACCCACCACTGGCCTTTTTCATATAATGCCAATTTATATGTTTTGGTTTCAAAAAAGCAATGTGATGCACATGCACCACATTTTCGATAGCAATGCGTTTTCAGAGAGAATGTTGATTATAACTTGAAACTTCCAACCACAGATACACTGAAGTGAGTTCTGGACCATCAAAAAGTTATAAGAGAAAATGTAGTGACCTGTATTTGGTCACATGTAGCAGGTTTTTTGGGGATTTTTTTTGCATGATTGTAACCCTGGCAGCAACTAGCAGAGATCCTTACATGTAGCTTCTGGATCTATTCATAAGAGAGCCATTCTAACCTTCCCCATCAAGAGTGATGGGGGGCAGCTTCCCTGTAATTGATTGTATTTGTGTGCTGACTCTGTATATTAGTGACAAAGACTGCACATAGGGACTGATGAGTGATAGTGCCCTAATAGGCACTATCACACACACACACACACACACACACACACACACGATCTGTGCTTAAAATCCGAATTTTCTGCTGAAAATTTTCAGTGCTTAAAATCCAAAGAAAGGTACAAACAGTGCTTTTGCCAAGATGGGAAAAAAGAATTGTGGAACTAGAAACATTGGTCCAAGTAAAGTAGCCCAAGTTAAACACAAGCTGCTGCCTGGTGTTTATGTTAGGGGTGTGAGAGAAAATAAAATGCCAGATGTAGGGGAGTAGCAGTCAGATGCAAGTATATTGTCATCTCATCCGTGCGCTCCCTGAGGCATCTGGTGACCCACTGTGGGATTCAGGAAGCTGGACCAAATGGGACCCAACCATGATCCAGCATGGCTCTTCTTAAGTTCCTAAGAAGCTTAGCCCTCTGTATTTTTCCAATGTATATGAAGGAGCCATAGAGTGACCTGTACTACTCATCAGTAACAGCAGCTATAGCATCATTCCTTTTTTACAGTAAGGGGAAAGCGGCAGGGATTTGTGGCTTGGAAGCAGCAGGTGAAGAAGAATCACTCTGTCATGGGTGGAAAAGCATCACAGCTGCTCCACCTGCTCACACATAATGAGGATCTTCTTACACAAGAGAAGGTTATCTTTGCACTTAGGATTGCCAAATGTCTCAAAAAACAGGGACACTCCCAATTTTTGTGGATTGTGTTCACAAACTGGCAAATGGGACAGAGGGTTCTGTCCCAATTTTGTAGAAGAGAATTATGGCAACCCTCTACCCACTTCCTTGAGTGTCAGGAGATCATCTTTTTTGCATGATTGTAAGCATGCAGGTCAGCTTGGTGCTTTCCCATGGATAACAATGGGGCAGTTCTGCCTCACCTGCTGCCTTTGCGCTGCATGCCCCAGCAGTAAACAAGTAAACAACTAGGAGCTAGTAAACAAGGTACTGATGCTTTACAAAGCTAAGTGGAACTGTGGCTGCTGTGTGACAATATGACAAGAAACCAAAGAAGGGGAAATTTGTAAAAAGAAAATGGTGGGGGGGAAATATTCATGAGTTTTTGCAAGCCTTCACTTTCACAGCATCGCCGGCAATTGAAGCATGCATAAACTTGATTGGATATTAATCAACACCACCTTGATAGTCTTTGTGGATGGTTAAAGCTTCATCAATGTATATTGATCAGGCAATTTTATGCTAATCAAGGCACAGATTAATGAAAAAGGGCGGAAATCAGAGCCGCCACAAAGAGAAGCATGTGGAAAACTACAGTATGTTATTCATCCGGTTAATAGTAGAACCATTTTTGTGCAATACAAAATTTCTTAGCCACGGTAATCTTTTGGAGGTGCACAGTGCTTTTGAAGGGGCGTCAAACAGACTGCCGTTAAGGAACAGGCCTTCGCTCAGCAAAATCTAGCTGACAGTCGGGAACTGAATGCTGCTTTCTTTCCTGCCCTTAAGATAACACAAATGCTGCAATGGTACCCCATCTCAGGCAGACTAGGAACAGATTGATCCCTGATTGACAGTTTTAATTGGCACGTCTGTTCTGTGCAGCATGAAAGCATTTGGAGCAAACTGCCATTGGTTTCTCCATTCTATATTGTCAACCTCTAAGAAACAAAGTGCACTTTACAGACGATTCAATAACTGTTGCTTGTCAATTATGTTTTGTTTGTATGTATGTATGTGGGATGTCTGACTGGTACAGGAGCACATCATTCATTTTGGATACATACTTTGTAGATCTATATGATACTCCAGTGGTAAGTTTCAAATCATCTGTATTTCTGCTCTAGAGAGTTGATGGCATTTCAGATAGGCCTAGATGGACTATTTCTTTCATGATGGTGATTATTGCTACATTCAGAGCATGGTGTATTTCAGGTATAGAATTTTTATATTGAAATATTTTGTGTTGTGTCATTGTTTTTTCCTGAAGCAGCAGTGATTTACTGTGTAGTGGAACAAACAGTACGCTGAAGAGAAATGTTTTCTGTTTAAGAGTTTTGAATACTTTTTACTGCTCTGTAAGAGAATCTAACATTTTGCTTGGCACTGAAAAACAGTGTAGGACCCAAAAAAACTGTTTTCTGTAATTTGAGATATGCTAACAAGAGCCTAACTTTGTTTTCCACAGGGAAGTATCTTTTGCCTAACAAAAAAAGCAGGCCTCCGTCAGTCTTGAAAGACTATGGTATCGTGCTCAGCGCTGCATACGCTGCATGCGAAGCACGAAAGCCTGGGTTGGATTTTTTTTATGGAGGATAGGCTGTTACCCAAGCAGCAAATCCCCCCTCTCCACGCCACTGAATTAGTCCAATGGAAAGGCAGAGCCAATACGATTGGATCCAGCTGGCGTCGCAGAGCTGGGCTAAGGACAGGAGCTCACCCTGTCTTGTGGGGCCGACCCAGGTCTAGAACCCTGGCCTGCTGGTTAACAAGCACAGTGTCTTAGCCACTTGCGCCACCCACAGCACCATTTGCCTAACAATGACTTGTATAATTATACAGAATATTCTTAATTGAGTGGCTCCATTTGAATGAATTATATTGTTGAATGGAAGCCCATCTGAAAGCCCAAATTAAAACCATAAGAGTGAGTCTGGAGCAGTGGCCCCTAAGTGGCAACCATTGTATATAGAGGGTACCAGGAAGCAACTGAAGGTGTCCTCTGAAGTAAAGGATTTTCTTACTCTTCCCTCAGGGAAAGACACACACACACACACACAGAGATATTTATATATTGTCTTTTTGGCCATTGGATTTCAACTCTGACATTTCAAGGCGATTTACATGGACAGGCTTGCTAACTCCTAAGAGGATTTTACAATTAACAAGGTTTTATCTTTCAAGAACTTTCTTTCTATTCTGAGATTGTTAATTTAACATGTGGTCTCTTTTTCTTGCCTGTTTTTTTGCCTCATTGGAGACTCAGCTGTGGCTGGCTTTTCTTATTTTCTCTCACACATTCCACAGCCCAGTGTCAAAGTCTCTCCTCACACAGCTTCATGTTTAAACTTCCAGCGTTTTCAATCCACTAACTTTCAAATGTTATTGTTGGGCAATTAACAGTGGCTTTGCACAAAATCCCAGCATTGATTAAAATGAAAGTTCAAACTTAGGCATGTCTACTCAGAAGTAATTCCCATTGTAGGTAGTGGGACTTACTCGCAGGGAATGTTGATGGGATGCAGCCTAAGGTTTCCAAACACATTTAGAGCAGCAGCTGCTCTTGATCTCATCCTCCTCTGGTCAGCTGATTCCTTCCCTGCCCTGTTGCAGCCCCAGATAGGACAATTTAACAGGGGAGTGTTTGTGAGACTGATCATAGGCAGTTTTACTCAGAAGCAAGTCCCATTATATTCAATAATCACCTCCACAGAATTCCTCTTTCTGCTCCTTCTTTGCTCTTTCAATCCCCTCCAATCCGCACTCAACTTGAGAATAGACCCCTGTGACTTTTCCCAAAACTGATATTAAGCCCTATCTCTCACGAGGGGTTATTGATTTTCCGTGAAATGTAACAAGACATTCCAACTACACTGCCTTTCTGTTTACTTGAATTTTTTCTTTGTTTTGGCAAACAGTATTAACTTTTTCCTTGATTTTTGCACTCTAAGACTTTCAGTGCAATCCTAAACATGTCTACTCAAAATACTGTTCTATGGGATTTATTCTCAGGAAAGTGTGTTCAGGATTGCAGCCTTTGTCTTGATCTCTGGTTTGTTATTCTGAGGAGGGAAGTTTGAGTTTTCAGTTGGTTTTCTGACATGTCTCATGCTCAGTGCAGGACAAGTGAAATCAAATTATAATTGTCAAGAAAATATAATTTAATGTGTATGTGAAATCAATGTGCCTATGCTCTGATAAAACTCTAGGAAAACATTAATTATTTTTAATGCTCAGAAAGAAAGCTTGTTAATATAGAGTGGATTCTGAATTAAGCTAAAGGGAGATTGCCTAACATTACTTGTAAAATGCATATTTGAGTGCTTCCTTGTGAATGTTTTTCCCCCTGTTAATAGCTGTTTTTGGTTTAATATACATACAGTAATTCAACCCACCAATGTTGCAAAATCTCATCCGAGATGAATTTAAATAACCTGTTATTATTTTAATGATGGCATTTTCCAAAGTGCTTTGCATATGGAAAGTGAGCACATGGGGAAGAGTGTTAGGGTAGATAGCTACACCCAGGATCTTCATTCTGTATGTTTTGATGGGAGGACTGGAATAGTGCAAGCCAACCTCTAAAGGAACACAGGTAGGTTGGTCCCAGTTGGCATTTTTGAATCTGTATTTTGGCATGAATATACTGAAGGTCATTTTTCCTTGTTATTTTCCAACATTCCTCTTGGAAAAATAAGAAATCCATCATATATTAGGTGATAAAGTAATATGAAACATCATTTTTTGCTTGCAAACTATGTGGATAAAAACAGACATTTGGAACAAGACAGTCTATAAAATAACAATTCACCTTTTTCTCCCCTCAGAAATGTCATTGGTGCAGTTTAGGCTTCCCTAGATACACTGTAATGGGCCTTTTCAAAACAAAGCTTAAACATGAAGGATCAGCAAAGTTTTGGTAATTGTACAAATACCCTTGTTTCCCATACATTTACAACATATTCAGAGTCAGGGGAAAGAAGCAAAAAGCACTGCAGGTTGTTTTAACTGTGTACAATCCATCTCCTAAATTATACTTTTTTCTCTCATGAAGTATTTGTCATATCAAATGTTTCATAGTTCCATAAAGGGTCTTTTAGATTTTCCTCCCTTGGGGATGTTTAAGTACAGTATAGTGGCCTTGAAGAAGAAGGTTTTTTGGTAACATTATAAATGAGCAGCTTGAGACTGAGTTTCCTCACTGGCTGTGGACATGTGAGAAATGGAAGGACTCTGTGTTCATATTAAACTGAAAGGATATGTGAAAACATTTTGATTCCCAACTGGTTCACTAAGGTAACAATTTATACTTTTTTGGATTGTCCAATGCTATATGGGTCTTAAGTTGTTGGAATTAGCTTTCTTGCAGCATATGGTGCTTTACTGCTATCACAAAAGGTGATAATGATTTATTGCAGAACTGGGCTGTACCCACAAATGGTAAGTAGTTGTGGGTTCATACCAGCAGGTTCTCCGCATCCTACTGTGCTGGCAAGGCAGAACAGACAGTGGAATGATGGCTGAAATTGGGATGTATTAGTGGTGCCTCTGCTAATATCCTATTCACTTTTCAGGACTCAATCAAATTTTGTGGGTCCATTTGGATATATGCTGGCTAATTTGTTGGCAGAGGTCTGAGTATACCTGTTCCAGTGCTGCCAGAAATGGAAACAAATATTCCATATTCCTGAAGATACCTTTGGGATTGCCATCCCACAGAATGTAGGGTGTGCTTTGGTAGCACAGCTGAATTAATGGGAAAATAAAAAAGATTGGACTGCCTAAAACTTAAGGTGCAACCCTAACAAAAGGACTCTTGGGTGAAATGCATGTTCTATCTTCACTGGCTGCCATAACAATGCTGTACACAATGCTTTGTAGCAGTGTATGGAGCTGGCGTATATGCCATATTGGGCAGAACTTGCTCAAGAAGACACTAGGGTCCAATATGCCATGTGTTATTTTTCCCATTGCAACTGAAAATAAGGCTGCAGTACTAAGCACACTTTCCTGGGAGTAAGACCATTGAACACAATTGGGCTTACAATTGAGTAGACATGTTTAAGATTGTGCTCTAAATCTATAAGTCTAGTTTAAATTTCCAAAATTGTGAGGGTATAGCTATCCTTTTCTATCTGTGGAGGATAAGTTCCTATTGCTACCACAGATACCCAAAACTGCAGTTAGCAGCAAACGCTTGTGATGGCCAACCTTTCAACTTTAGGATTTCTGGACATTTTCCAATTGTGTAGAAGAGGGAATTTCAGCGGTAGTAATTTCTACAGAATTGTGAAATGTTCAGAAATCCTAAAGTTGAAAGATTTGCCATTCCTGTACTCGAGGAATACCACAGGACCGTGAACATATTAAAAGGAAGAGAACAGAGGAGTTCTTATTACTGTTCTCATAATTCCCTACTATAGCATTCATCTTGTGGCTGTGGGTGGCGCAAGTGGTTAAGATACTGTGCCTGTTAACTAGCGGGCCAGGGTTTAAGACCTGGGTTCCCACAAGACAGGGTGAGCTCCTGTCCTTAGCCCAGCTCTGCAACGCCAGCTGGATCCAATCGTATTGGCTCTGCCTTTCCATTGGACTATTTCAGTGGCGTGGAGAGGGGGGATTTGCTACTTGGGCCTATCCTCCATATCAGTCTACCCAGGCCTTTGTGCTTCACATACAGCTTCAAGCATGATACCATAGTCTTTCAAGATTGATTGATGCCAATACTATATATTAGCATTCACCTTGAGCTATCAGTCTAAATTATCACTGTCCACTTTGTGTTTCAAAGCAAATGGAAGATAAATCTTCTATTTGCAAAGCGTTTGCAAATAAAGATAAGTCAGAAGTGTGATGGGGGAATTTGAATACATGAAATCAAGGATATGAGACCTACAGATATGTATATTTTATACTTTGGAAGGATTATTATTCTTTTTTTTAAAATAGTCAACTGTATTCCGACCAAAGGAACCAAGCCTGCTATTCAATAGAGTTGTGAAGTGTAGCTCAGATAAAAAAAATGACAAAATAATTTTTTTTCTCGATTGTACAGAGTTGCAGTGAGAAAGCACCATGATATATATTTTGAAAAAAATATCATTGTCCTGGGAAATTACCATAATCCAACAGAATAGTAAAATCTTAATAAAAAGGCAAATTTAAACCAGTTCTAACAGATGATTAACATTTTGATTGGATTGCAGTGTGGAAAGAATTATCTTTACAATTCTGGATCATTTCAGAGTTTAATAATCTACATTGCACAGCTGCATGAAATACTTGAAATTTTTATGTTAGAACCAAAAGTAATCAGAGCTCCATAAAGACTATACAGTAACCACCTGTCTCATGCTAGACAGACATACCCTTTTTCTTTATTTAATATTCTGGAACCTGAAACCCGAAATTGATCTATTAAAAAGCATTAGGTATTATATTTTGTACTAATCACGCATAGATGCCCCAAACGTCATGTATTGTTAAGCTATGAATTTAACCTTGATGTTTTATGTTTCATGAAAGAAAAAAATGCATTCTCTATCTTGCAACTATATTTTGTATGAGATGAAACAACATCTTTCATTCCAAGCAGCAAAAGGATTATGCTTTTGGATAAATAATAATAGCACATAGCATTTGTATAGCATTTTTTAAATGTGTGTGAAATGTTCCACATGAATTATCTCGATGCAATCCTTACATTGATCAAACAAAGAATGCAAGTACATTAAAAACCTTGTATTGCATTTGGAGCTGAGAAATAATGGTTTGTCTTAGGTTACCTACAACCCAATTCTGTTCAAGAATGGAATGCAATATGGAGTTCTTTACAACAGCATGAGTTCTGTTATCATAAAATGGCCTTGGTGCTGCTGGAAAAAGGCTCCAACTCTGCTGGATTCCACCATGCTCACTGGAGCAGAAAAGGTAACAGTGGTGACAGGTGGTGAGAGGAGAGAGAATGAAACTAGGTGGGGAGAGGAAAGGAATGGGGCAGGCACCAGATTCATCTATTCCCATTGACTTTCTGCAATGGTAGGAGGAGGGATCTGCTGATAGTGGTGCACAGCAGATCCTTTTTCAAAACTCCCTTCCCCTTTCTTCTCCTTTGATGCATGCAAGCTAAAGAGCTAGCACATGTCCGAGGACATTCATTGCAGAGCAGGATGCTTATGGATGGATAAAGTGAAATAATTCCCCTTTCGTCCAAAACATTTAAAGAAAGTTTACTGTCTTGCTTACTTATAAAAAAACAAATTTCTTATTCATGGTATCTCTGGAATAATCTTTTCCACCAGCAAAGCATGCTGCAACAAGTTGAACAATATTCTTTGGATTCTTTTTTCATAATAGTGTTTTATTTGCACTTTCAAAGTGAATATTTGTACAGGTTGGAACTCATAATCCAGGTTCCTGGAAATTGAACTCCATGTGAAATTAAATCATGCAAATTTCAGGAAACCCTGAACTCCATATTCTGGTTGTGCCCAGAGCCATTCTGAGGCCAAAAACCAGAAATACCCTTCAGGGATCTCCAGAGGCTATTTAGAGGCCCATGTTAACCTCACAAAGGCCCATGAAAGCATCCGAAGGTCACTTCTGGTTTTTGCCACAAACCTGAAATACCCCTTCTAGGTCCTCTGGAGGCCATTCTAAGGTCCACGGTGGCTGCAGAAGAGCTTCCAGAAGACAACTGGATCTCAACTCTGGTCACTTCAGACATTTCAGATTGAGTCAAATCTTATTTGTTGTATAGTTAAGAGAGTGGAGGCTTACTGAGGTGGGTTCACGAGTTAAAGGCTGGTGACTGAGCCAGGACTGGAACAAAGGACCTTCCAACATTGATTACTCCACTTTATTCTCTGGTATGTCATTCTGTCTGCTCTCTAATATCTCAAGGAACCATTAACAGGAAGATAAATTGCTGAAGGTTCAGGAATGGGCTCTGCCTGATTCTTCTTGTTTCTTGAAATGTAGGCAATAGTTGGCCTTCACAACAGACACTGATCTTATTCTACTCATCCAAGTGCATCTTCTTGAAGAGGGCATGGCATCCACAATCAATTGTCATAGATAAAAGCTTTTCCCATAAACTCCTCTAATTAATTAACAGGCTGCAGACTTTAAACTGATGAAGACTATAACATCAAATTTTCCTTAATCCTGGGCGAACCTATCAATAACCATGAGAAATGCAAAAATCAACAATACAGGGTATTGGGAAAGTTATCTCAGTTTTGTTCAAGGCTCACAGTGGCCTTACAACCCAATTGTAAGGTGCCTGAGCACTGGGTCTGCCACAGCACCAAAATGGCTGCAATGGTATCCTAAGCAGACTGGGAAGCTGTTGTCAGTTTCATCAGGAAAAGGGGATATTCATCCCCTTCCTCTGGGTAAGGATGTAACCTGCAATGGGGATACTCATTTCTGTGGTAGCCCTTGGACTGGCACAGAATCCCAAACCTTTGTCAGACCTTGATGTTTGTGTCCTACTCTCATGGTTGGATCCCTCACCTCGCCCTGCCCTCTCCCTGCCTGCTCCATTTCCCCACTCACCACTCTGTCACCTCTGGGTCCAGATGACTGCTGAGTAGCATTGGCTACCCACCAGCACCAGTCCAGCATCAGCTCACAAGGCCAGTTTTGGTGCTGGTAGGGTGCAAACATTTGTAAATGTGCCTTACAAATGCAACACTGCACGGCAGCAGAGGACCAGCACTAAGAGCTCAGGATTATGATCTAACCCCCAAATCCAGAGTAACTATAGGAGCACGTAAGAGACTTTATGTGCACTCATCATTACTGCACCACCTAGTGAAAACCTATGTGAAATTCATATTGGAATCCAGAGTAAGTTGTTCTTACACCGGAGCAAAGACTCCCCGTAGTTACTCTGGATTTTGCCTTAAGTCACAAGTAAAATGCCAAAGTGCTGAGATACAGATTACTTCAGTTTTCTATTTACACAATCATACAAAGTAGTTGAGAGTCAGTTATAATGTATTATGGGATGCCTGCAAGAACCCTTTGGAAAATACCTTTCACATAAACAAGAATGGGTCTTCAAACCCTAGAGAGTATGGGACAAACAGACATTACCCAATCTGCTATGTGAAGATTAAAAGCTCTTTGCCTGAACACATGATTCTTTTACTAGCTGCCCTCATTATCAGGACTGTTTTCTGTTGCCCTTAAATTCTGTTACAATAGATTATTCCTTCCCAATCATTTAAGGACATTGCTGTGTCAGAGGTAGGCAGGAGGTCACTGTGACTGGTAGGTTTGACAGGGAAGTAAGTCCACTTCCCAATATTCTTTCTGTTCTCAATGCTTCAAATATTTTCTTTTCCAGAAATCTTCCTCAGCTCCTGGAAACATAAGTTTGTACAGGCACCCCCCACTTATTGGATGGGTTAGGGACCGGAGCACTATCCAAAAGTGAAAACTGTTGAAAAGTGGTATCCAATCTTTTTTAGTTTATAAATGCTTTTTTAGCTAGCAAATTGCAAATGCCCCTTTTATCTTGCAAATTCCTGCTGCCACAAAAAGATTTCTGCAAATGGACTCTCATTAACTCATTTGGGAATGGGATTAGACCAGGAGCCACAACATGGGAAAAGGCAATTTTAGCCTTTAGAACAGCAGAGAAAAGTTGAAAGAATGGAATATTCATTGAATGAATGAGTTCTGGGTATAACTGAAAGGTGTTGAAAAGAGTGGATCGTCAAAAAATGAACTGTCAGAAAGTGAGGGATCCCTAGTGTCGCTTGATGCATGAGCTGAATATTGAGCTCTCTCTCTCTCTCTCTCTCTCTCTCTCTCTGTGTGTGTGTGTGTGTGTGTGTGTGTGTGTGTGTGAGAGAGAGAGAGAGAGAGAGAGAGCAAAAACCAAAGCATGCAAATTCTTGTATAAGCTGCCCTTTTGCAATTGGCTGTATTTTCACAAATCACAATTTCCTTGTGTAGTTTTTGCATTCTATGCATTCATTACACACATCAAACTGCCTTATGCTCAGACAGTCTATTGATCCATCTGGCCCAGAATCATGTCTGGTAGTGGTTCTTCAAAGTCTCAGGCAAATAAAGACCTTTCCATCAAAAGCCAAAAACAAAACACAAACAAAAACCTCACAAAAATGGATCCTTTTAGCTGCCTATCCCAGAGACTTAACCTGCATGCAAAGCGTGTGCTCTAGCAGTGCGTGCTCCCCCTGCGCACACAAGCGCACATTCTCTTCATTTTTGCACAAATGCATGAAACCTGCACAAACACATATTTGGAATTGCTTTTCACTTGACTAAAGTTTCATTACTGTCTATGCCTCGGACTGAGGCTGGATCCTGATATGTCATTGTGTTGATGTCAAGGATGCTTAAACTTTATCATAGGCTACAAACCTATACACACTTTCCTGAAATTCTCATACAATACAATGGGACTTACTTCTCAGTAAACATGATAATGATTGCACTCAGTATCTGTTAACAGCGTACTATGGAAACCTGCTTGCGTTGGAAACCTGAAGTCAAATCCAGTCCAATTTTGCAGTATTGATGCATCTTTGAGGACAGGACTACATGCTGTGATGGAATGACAGTTATAGCATATGAGTTAATGTTGTTACCCCTATGCAGGTTATATAACTGCAGGTACACAGGCCTCTTCGAGGTAAAGAAATATTTGTTACTTTCCCAAAGGTCTGCACTGCAGCTACATTGGTGTTAAAAAGTCAGTTTGGATTGTCAGTTTGGACTCAAGTCATTCAAGTCAACCAACACTAGGCATTTTCTAGGCAACACTAGGAAGGAAGGACTCTTGGCCGAATGTGAAACTTTCATTTTGAGCAGATGGCTGAGAAGTGGCCATTCCAAATATTTTTTGAAGAATCTGCACTCTTGGTTTTTATAATGTCATTTGCTAAAAGCTACCCAAAAAGGCAATTAGAAAATGAAAGCAAGCTTGTAGTAGGTTTTGGCCTGCTACCTTGTCAAATGGTAGGATTTTTTAGGATTTTTTGAGTAATTTTACTCTTTTTATAATACTCTTTTTATAATTTTACTCTTTTTCAAGGACCACTGCACAAGAGGCATTTTTTCCATGCTAGTATAGATTTAAAAATGTATGTGTGTGTGTGTTGGTTAGCAGACCATGGCCAACAGACAAAGCATATCTGTTGTCGTGCACGTGCTTGCATTGTGAACCTTTCTTACACGACAATATAAGGCACATATAACTAATGCTTGATCCTAATCATGCCTACATGGGAGTAAGTTCCACTGAACTTACTTTTGAACATACACTATATTGCACGGTTGTCTGTGCTGTGAATCTGAAGCTCTGCAGAAGTAAAAATGTGAGCTAATGCCAAATGCTATGCAAGTTTGTTCAGAAGTTACCTCTGTTTTATTCACTGGAATTACTCCATAGCTTTGCAGCCTAATTCATTGAGGTGTCTGGAGGACAGTTTTCTAAAGCAGGAGATCTTTCATGTTGTTGTCTTATTTCCCCTAAGGCTAGAACAATACTGATAGATATGCTTTCAAAAATTGATCCCTACCTTTTTGTG